>JAODVO010000026.1:11110128-11122825 GCA_025400055.1 Notarius lentiginosus | reverse complement strand
GCTGCATGGCTTGTGAGATATGGATACATGTGATTATAAAAAAACAAATTCCTACATTTTGCCAATCTGCACTATCCTAGGCAGAATTGCAGTGAGGGAAAGATCAGGCCTCCACCTTCTTCCGAGTTAACTTCCTATAAATTCTCATATCTTCCATCTTTCTCTACTATTGATGATTTTTCTGCTCCACCACCTCTCAGTCTCCTCCTTACTATTCAACAACTCATATCCACGAGTCTTTAGTGGGGGTCTGGCTATATAGCATAAAGTAAAAGCTAGCCAGCATTCCTGCCAACATCAATCTCATTGTGCTTAGAGCTTTAGAGAGTGTTGGAGCATCTGGGTCATGACTCAAAATTTTCACTGTCAGCTTTCTCTTCAATGTCATGCAATAAGCAATTAAGTCAAGTGTGCAGAGTATAAAATGGACTGCCTTAACATAATGCTAAGTACAGTATTTTTTTAAATAGAACTGATAATAGACTGCTACTCACAGAAATGTCCTCTGGTAGGCCAGTGGGCACCTCCATAGCTCGGCTGTCCACTTGGACATGGCTTCGTGTAACAAACTGAATAACTGAAGAGCTGTCCTGCATTAAACACAAACTGGGACTATTTACTTGTATTTGGAAGGAAGCTTGGCAAATCCACTCTAATATACATGCATTATGGCATGGTGTTGGTTAAGTATCACAGAAGATTAAAGTTTTGCACATTTTTGCTTTCACATCTTTTTTGGGTGGTGAACATGTTTATTATTATTGGTCAAGAAAGAGCTTACTTTCTTAAGTGTTTCAGTGTTCAGTAGCATTTGCACATCAATTACTGTAGCCTCATCTTTAGCTTGGGATCCTAGGCTACAGGAAATGGTTAGACAGGCTCTTCCTGGCCGGTCACAGTCCTGTAGACAGAGATCACCATCATCATATCACACACACACACACACACACACACACACACACACACACACACACACACACACATTCTTGCATTTTGCTCAACACAAGAACTGCAGTTAGGTATCTGGTACAATATTATATGGTGGTTTAAAAGTAACAAGGTCTTAAATGTATATATAGTTCATGGAAACCATCCATTATCTAATTATCTATACTGCTTATCTGTTAGGGTTGTGGGGTAAGCTGGAGCCAATCCCAGCTGACTTTGGGGCAAGAGGGCGGATCACACTCACACCTACAGGCAATTTAGAGTAGCCAGAGCACTTGGAGGGAGCACGCAAGAGAAATCCGCACAGGCACGGGGAGAACTTGCAAATTTCACACAGAACAGACTTAGTTAGCTGCGAGATTTGAACCCAGAACCTTCTTGCTGTGATGCAACAGTGCTAACCACTGCACCATCGTGTCAGCCAGAATCCATATAACAAGCTAAATAAATATCTCCAAACACAATTTTCAATAGAACATTAACTTTTTGGGAACAGGGAATGACATTCTTGGCTTACCAAGACTTTCCTGCCAGACTTGGTGAAGAACGCAAATATGGTGTGGAAAATACTCTCTCTGTCCTGGGGGATGATGCATGGTGTGGGGTTTCTATGCCATGTACAGTTCCCCCTGCCCTCAGCTACCTGGAGGACACCACAAGAGCCTTTAACACAGGACTCACTAACAGACATTTATCAGGAAAACGTTAAGCATGAAGACAAGTCAGAGTTAAAAACCTAGGAAAACTGACACAGAAACAGAACAGAAACCAGTACATTACAAACATTAGGAGAGTGACAACAAGAGCAAAAACAAGTTCAGTGGGAGATTCATATCTTTTGAATGTGAGTGCCTGCATCCTGTTTAAATACCATATGAAGGCTGCAAGTTTGAATGATGATTACCTGAACATACCTGAACATTAGCGTGCTGATACACTGATATTGTCCAAGGTTTTGATTGTGAAAATGGCATACGAATGCACTCTGATTAGCTGTATTGTGAGTTTTCTCTTTGTGAAATGCTTTACAAACAGCTGAAGGTCTGAGGCAATGAGTGCTGGCTGCTTCAGTCGACGAATGTTGTAGGAAACCATGCATTAAAAGTGTTGTATTCCATTAAATTTTTACAGCATAAATGTATTAGTTCAGTTTCGACATACACTACATAATTTCATTCCAGTTTCCAGTTTCAGAGTAGCTTTATAAAGATAATTGACATATCGGATGAGTCTGAGGTTGGCTGGGATAGTCATCCTCATTCTACATGGATGAACTCTGACCTGCTGAGTGATTTAAGAGATAAAAGGATGGTCAATCAGTAGGAGTTCAGAGGCTCCTCCTGAACAGGCTTCCTCATTTCAAGTGATTTATCACTTAACCTCCATCTTACACCAGTGTCCCTAGGCAATTCTTCCCCCTCTCACCTTTTTCACCTCTGTCCTTTCTCATCAGACAAGATACTTCCATCTGTGGAAATGTCTAATGGCTTCTCCATCGTTTTGCTCTTGCTACCCTCAGTGCTGCATCACTGTACGGTGCCATTCCTCAAATGACAGTTTTACAACTACCCTTAATAATACCACTCACTCATTCCATTACCAACAATCCGATATTAAAAAGACTGTCTGTAAAGAACAAGAACACATTACATTAAAACACCACCTCATCAGAGGGCAGTATTTATAAACCAATACTCAGTGGTAACTTTTCCACTCAATGGCATACTGTACTATCATTAAAACGCCTAAAAAGTCTAAAAATAAGTGTCTAAAATGTCAATTAGACACATTAAAATGTTAAAATCAAACCAAAAGCAATTTAATATATGTTAGATGCTGAATGACCAATTAAAAACAGGTCACAATCACAGAATGATGGACTCTCAGCTTCTGTACAATGGGCCTCATTTATCACTCTGGATACAGACAGATTTATTAATAAATCATTCATTCAAGCATTTGCACAAAAATGGGGGGGGGGGGGACCACGACACCTGGTCCGGTCCCAGTCGTGCTCCTGAGTATGTGTAAATGAACAGTTGATTGGATCAGATTGATTACTGCATTCTCATATATCAACCTCAAGACAAAGTTTATTTATAGAGCACATTTAAAACACCAGAGATTGAGCCAAACTGCTGTACAATAAAAGGCATTACAAGCACAATACAAATAGCAGTCCAAAAAACAAATCATTTGGGGAAAAAAAACAACAACCTAGTACCATGGCCCCTCACATAATTACATTAAAAACCATTACCATAAAAAGCAAAAAAGAAGAAATGGGCCTTAAAAATGTTTTTTTTTTAAATGTTGACAGAATTAGATGCCCTAATGCGAAGTGGAAAATCACTCCAAAGCCTATGGGCAACAGTTGAGAAAACCCTGTCACCCCTTCAGCTGAGATCTTGGCACTACAAGGAGTAGTTGACTGAGTGACCTTTCAGTGCCAAGTGGGGTTGAAAGGGATCATAAATATATTTTGGAGCCAGACCATGTAAGGCTTTAAAAACAAACAGCAAGATTTTAAACTTAATGCAGAATCTCACCAGTAACCAGTGGAGAGAAGTTAGTACAGGTGAGATATGATCCTTTTCCTAGTGCCAGCTAAAAATCTAGCTGAAGGCGAGCTAGTGCAGATTAAGCCAAAACCACACATAAGGCGTTGGAATAGACAAGTTTAGATGTGATAAAAGCACAAATAAATATTTCCAAGTCCTTCTGTGACAGAAAAAAAAATCAGTTTGCAATTTGCCTCAGTTGGTATAATCTGGATTTAACAACAAGAGAGATTTGTTTGTTGAATCTAAAAGACAACTCAAAGATTATATCAAGGTTCCTGATGATAATCATTATGGATCATTGTCATGAAGATGGACTGTTGCCAATAAAGAACCTAACTGAGTGCTGATTTTGCCAGAAGGGCAAAAGATAATGACCTCTCTTTTATTTTCATTTAGCTGGAGGAAATTTTGAATCAAATATATTTGATCTCAAATCCAGCATTTGATATCACCAAGGCACTCTACCATCTTTGTTATAGATGAGATGATACAGCTGATGACCCTGAAGGTGACTTTAAACAGACTTGAGGGTAGAATGTTCAAAGGCTAGTTCGACGGCTTCGTGTGTAGCACTATATCAGCTAGGTGAGAAGAGGAAACTGGTTGAAACCAAGTGAAATGACTGTGCATTTGTCTGTTGGGAGCTGGTATTGACACAGAGTGATCAGCTCCTGGTTGAATAATGCTAGTTCGAAAGTCTTGAAATTTCTTGATAAAATAATTAAGAAATGGACTTCCGGTGATGTGAGGAGGGGAGTAGACAAACACACCACACACTCCCACTACTTTTTGTTAAAAACCTTTTACAACCTAAAATTTACCCCCTTTCTGTTCAATAAAAACAATCACTGTCCTTAGACTGCATCATGTCATATAGTTTTAGACAATCTAAGAAGGACGAAGCTAAAAAAGACAACTCCTCAGAGGCTATGCAGGCCAGCCTACTCAAGGAGCACCGCAAATCCATTTCTGCAGCTTTCGCCTCTGAACTCAAATCAGCTGTGGTCTCACTTGAAGCCAAACTCAACACTGTACAGACGACTGTGACCGACTTTGGAGAGCGAATTGCAAGTCTGGAGGCTAACGCCAACTCAAATGAAGACCGCTTCCAGGCCCTTGAGATAGCGTACTCTAAGCTAACAAAAGCATGTGCTAAACTCAAGGCTAAAAACATTGATTTAGAAGGATGGAGTCGGCGAAATAATGCCAGAATCGTTGGCTTACCAGAATCTATCGAGGGCCCCAGACCCACAGCCTTCTTCTCTAATGTCCTCATGGAGATATTCAGTGACCAGGTGCTGCAATCCCCCCCAGAGCTTGATCGTGCACACCGCACGCTGGCTGTCAGGCCTTCGCCAGGAGACAGACCCAGACTGGTGATTGTATGCTTCCATCGACACCAAGTAAAGGAGCTAGTAATTCGGGAAGCTCGCAAATGGCGGAACAACCTCAGATATCACGACAACCCAGTTTGCATCTACGAGGATTTCTGCCCTGAAGTCCAGGAACAGCAAGTGGTCTACCGAGATGTTATGGCCACACTCTACAACCAGGGCTTGCGTCCGGCTCTCCTGTACCCAGCAAGGCTCCAGATCATCAATAAAGATAGCAACAAGAAATGATTCTCCTCCGTCGAGGAAGCCACCACCTTTACAAAGTCTCTGCCGGCATGTAGCGAGGACACCTTAGCCTGAACCTTTGAGGACTCTTCTGTAAATCACTCTGTGATGTTGGCATCCTCAATAAATATTAAATAAAAATAAAAAAAGAACCTGGTGTCGGCTAGGCTAGCCTGACTAACTGCTAATGCAGACCACCGCAGGAGACATCCTAATCCATTTATCTGGTAAGGCTGTTACTGTTAGCAAATGATGCCCAGTTAATTCAGGCTCATCACCTCAGTTGAAGCTCCCTGGGTTGCTGCCGCTGTCCATGTGGCCCCCTATTGACTTTTTTTTTTTTAATTTTGGGATTGCAGATTGTAATGCATACCAGAGGTAACGAAGTGCATTTACTTGAGTACTGTACTTAAGTACACTTTTTGAGTATCTGTACTTTACTTGAGTATTAATTTTTCTGGAAACTTATGACTTTAACTTCACTACATTTGAAAGACAAATATCATACTTTTCACTCCACTACATTTCTGTCAACGTCCTCGTTACTATGAAGCAGATTTGAAAGTGGATGTTTTTTCTTTTCTTTTTTAAAACGCGATTGATTTTTCACAGGTGACACTGAGACATCCTGTCAGTAATCACTGGGGTCACGTCACGTCCATAGACTGTATAAAATCAAGTTCAATTATTTCTCCACAGCATTATTTAACATGATCAGTTGATGGCAGAATGGAAGGAGGCGGTTCTTCTGGAAAACGCACGCACTCATGGTTCTATAGCTAGAACCCATGTTTCAGTTTTCTGAAAGAATAAAATATTTGTTTTGTTTTAAATGTTTGCTTTGTTTACCTAAAACGAACCACACCACAGCCTACAAAAACTTGGTGTCCAATCTGAAGAAGCATATTGAGGTATATCAACGTTTTATTCCAAGAGAAAGCTTGCAGTGAAGTTGTCTGTGCTTTTAGAGCTAGCGATAACGTTGCAATAGCTATGCAGTCTGGTTAGTCAAATGACTTTCTATGGATTTACCCGCCAAGTTGCCATCGCCTTGTCCACGGCTAACGTTAACACACAGCTAGTTAACTTGGACGCTGTTAGTTATCATGTAAAAATGGAGTTATGCTAACATGAATCATGTTAACTTATCTGAAGTGCTTTCTGAAATGTTTTAGCATAATCTTGCCGAATAAACAATGTAGAAATCTTTCTTTTCTAGTAGCGTTAGCTACCCAATATGATTTCGATTTTGCTAGCATGTCAGGTGGAGCTTCACTGACTAGCTAGCTTAACGTTAAACCACCATGATTCCACAGGCAGATTCATATGTTCATGAATACATACACGCACACGTGCGCATGTGAGACCTGTGAGATGGACAGTATTGTACTAGTCAGTCACAACAGATTGCTGGAATTTTTTGTTTTGATGTCAGATGATGGTCTTGCCCTTTTTTTTCCCTTTTTTTTGGCCTTGCTTAAGGCAGTGTTGCTGTTGGACAGTTATTAAGCTCGAGGTGTGGACCTGGGTTTTAAGCAGGTTGGATTGTCCTTTTTATTTTCTAAGCAAGCTGCATTTACAGCTATTCCACTGTCTTCCTGATTTAACATACACGTACATGTGTGCACACTGCCACAATTTTGTCAGAACACTACCATGTTGCTTTGTGAGGGTGGATAAGAGTGTTACAATTAAAAAAAAAAAAGACTCTCTTTTTCAGTTCAGTTGTGTTTCATTTTGTAACTTTCTACCAGGTGTTTATTCTACAGGTTCTACAAGCTAGTCAGTAAATCCAGTCAGTTGTTTCAGAGGCATTAGGTTTTGTAAGTGCTGTGGCAGTAATACAACAATGTGTTGACAGAAAATGTACTTTTAATCTCATCTCGTCTCATTATCTCTCGCCGCTTTATCCTGTTCTACAGGGTTGCAGGCAAGCTGGAGCCTATCCCAGCTGACCATGGGCGAAAGGCGGGGTACACCCTGGACAAGTCGCCAGGTCATCACAGGGCTGTACTTTTAATACTTAAGTATTTTTAAAAGCAAATACTTCAGTACTTTTAACTTGAGTAAAACTTTGGCTGTACTCCTGTCACTTGTATCAGAGTATCATTTAACCAGTAGGATCTGTACTTTGACTTAAGTAATGAAGTTGGGTACTTTGTCCACCTCTGCTAAAATGTCAATTGGTTGGCTCAGCAAAATGGCCACCAAATGACCAATCAAATTTCAGCAGCCAATATTTGCTATTGTGAATACCTAAACAACCTGAAACATTACAGGCTTATGCTTATTGGTAAATAGGAGCTAGGTACCAAATATGAAACGCATCTCTCAAAAGGGGGTGCTAAAATAAGCACATTTACATTTCGTCTTATTTCTCAGCAACCACATGGGTTACAACAAAACAAATTCTTTCCTCTGATTACTTATAATTTCCAGAATTAAATGGGCCTATAATCATCAATTTCCACCTCAATTTTAGGAAAAGGGTGGGAAAAGAACTTGCCTGAGACACTTCATACGATGGTCATGAAATTTAATATGATTTCTTCAGACTGTTTAAAAGGTATGAGCCAATGAAATTTTAAGGTGTGACCCCTTTTGACTCTATGGCCAATGTCTTGTGATATAAAAGTTCAAGTTTTATGATATGTAATACACTTTATTGCCATCACATTCCTTGGAAACACCTCATATTTTGTGGCATTTTGTCCATAGGGGCGCACAAATGAAACATTGCAACATCTTAAGAACCACTTAAGTTAAAAATGTTACATTTTGAGTAGTTGTACTTGGCCACTTATTGTGTTGAAGACATTGAATCGCTTCTAATTTCACCTTTGTAATTTCTGCAATGCTGCTTGTGGCTATATTTACATTTAATGTTGTGGAACATCAGCGTAATAAATTCCTGTTATCATTTATAACAATTACAGTCCATCCTCAGTAGCCTGTCTCACCAACTATTTTATGTTTACAAAACAACATAACTTTAAAAACTGGATTATATGAATGGTGTATGTGCCATATAAGTATCTGTGAACAAGCCATAACATTTTACATATATTATGGTCAGACCTGCTGTTATAGAAATTAATCAGCTCCTTCTGACGAATCAGATTTGAGAATTCTATAAAGTTAGAAGCAGAGTTTTTATTGGATCTGGGTTCAGCATTGCTTATGTGAAATTTTGAAAGATGGTCCCAAGCAAACTCCTGGTGTTCAGTGTTGGTTAAAGTAGTAAATGCCCTGGTAAAGGGTATGTAGCTACAAATTTTTCACTCAGAATAAAGCAGAAAAATGTAAATTCTTACATTTTATTGTAAAAGTAAAAGAAAGATCCACAAATGGAAAAACATTTATCTCAAATCACACACTGATTTTACCTAATGGTTGTACATTTTAGTGCCTCTTTCATAAAGGAGCCAAGGAAATGTAATGTGGGGAAACTTTTATATAATGCAAATTAACAGCTTTATTTTTAATTTCTCAAATAAATATTAGCATGATCATGAACCTGTCAATAAAAACTAATTGTGATCATAGCTAGCCTTCACAATAAACACTGACTCCATCCATCCATCCATTTTCTACTGCTGATCCGGGTCGTGGGGGTAGCAGCCTAAGTAGAGCAGCCCAGACTTCCCTCTCACCCGCCACCTCCACCAGCTCTTCTGGGGGAATACTGGGGCTTTCCCAGGCCAGCCGAGAGATGTAATCTCTCCAGCATGTCCTGGTTCTGCCCTGGGGTCATAGAACCTCCTTTGGGGGGCGTCCTAACAAGGCGCCCAAACCACCTCAACTGACTCCTTTTGATGTGGAGGAGCAGCGGTTCTACTCCGAGTCTCTCCCGAATCACCAAGCTTCTCACCCTGTCTCTAAGGGAGACCCCAGCCACCCTGTGGAGAAAACTCATTTCTACCGCTTGTATCCACGACCTCATTCTTTCAGTCACTACCCACAGCTCGTGACCATAGGTGAGAGTGGGAATGTAGATGGACTAGTAAATTGAGAGCTTTGCCTTTTGACTCCACTCTCTCTTTACCACAGCAGACTGGTTTAGCGTCCGCATCACTGCTGATGCTGCCCTGATCCATCTGTCCAATCCCCGCTCCCCCTTACCCTCACTCATGGACGAAACCCAGAGATACTTAAACTCCTCCACTTTAGGTACAAATCCCCCCCCCCGACCCAAAGTAGGCACTCCACCCGTTTCTGACTGAGTGCCATGGACTTGGAGGTGCTGATCCCTCATTCCAGCAGCTTTGCGCTTGGCTGCAAACCATCCCGGCACATGCTGTAAGTCACAGATTGATGAAGCCAACAGGACCACATTGTCCGCAAAAAGCAGAGACGTGATCCTGATGCAACCAAACTGGACACCCTCTGCCCCTTGGCTGCGCCTAGAAATTCTGTCCATAAAATTTATGAACAGAACTGGTGACAAAGGGCAGCCCTGGCGGAGTCACACATGCACTGGGAACGAGTCCGACTTACTGTTGGCAATACGAACCAAACTCCTGTTCCGGTCATACAGGGTCCGAATGGCCCGCAGTAGACTGTGTGTGTGTGGGGGGGGCTGCCATTCTGTAGCCATAGTACCCACAATTTCCTGCTTCACTTTATGGCCCATCTTCTCCCCTTTCACTGTTACAGCATCGAACACACCAATCCCTGTACTCAATGCCATGTTCTATCTCCGCCCATTCTTCTGACCCCCTGTAATGGTATTGTATACAGAGATGATACCGGATACCAAATACAGTAATGACATGACTGTGCTTTAAAACCCGTGGTGAAATCGAAATTCTTTCTCTCTGGCGGTGGATCCCACGCATGAAAGAGATGTCCTTGCATCTGTGCTACAGAAGAACAAAGAACAAGCTATTGATACCGGACCTTTAGCCAAAGTTCAATGTATTTGATCTTTGCATAGTTGCAATAATAACTGAACCGGTGAGTTACTGCAGCCCACGCAGTGTTTTAAAGAGAAAAAGCGACCGGATCCCTTTTCCCTTTCGCAACGTCGACGAACTACAAACAAGCTTCCTTCCAGATCATTGGACGACCGACGGAACACCGAAGATCTTCAGCTGATGAGCTGTAAAAGCAAAAGGAGCAGAACTGTTTTCTCCCTGGACCTGTGCTCCACGCTGTCTTCAGATAACAGAAGGCGCACTTTAAATCGCCAAGCAAGAGTGATCTCAAGTAAGGCTGGCATCTGGGCAATTGTTCGTCTTAGTTGTGGCTAGTTAATGTGAAGAGTGTTGTTTATTTGAATTCATTCATGGTTTAAATGTACGTATTTTGATTCACATGAAAGTTGGGCTTAGATCGCATGTTGTTTGATTTGCTTTGTTTACTATCTGTATTTAGTTAGATCATGCATGCATTCTCGTTCTCTCTCTCTTTTTAACTCCCTCCGTCGCACTATACCCCTCAACATTGGGATTTCAGGAGTAGCTAAGGGCTGAGTAGAAGTTTAGGTTTAAGGCCTAGCTGGGACTAGTTTTTAAGCTAAAGATCCTTTGTGCGCTACCTTGTGTGCTCCCCTTGTTGCCCATCCCCTTTTAGGCGGCGCCTAACACAAAGGCTCGTGCACTACATTTTACATACCACGCCCATCTCTCGCCCACGCGCACCGCCTCGGGCCCTCACTCCCCTCCTCCTTGTCGTGCGCCTGCACATGCTCTCTCTCTCTCTCCCTAGCTCCTTCTCATCTTGTCTGCGGCTGCGCACTAACATGTACGCCTACACTCTCACACACAAACACGTGATTTCCCCCTCACATTTTAACATTTCACTCGCCCCTACACTAACACTTGCATATAGCCCATTACTTCTGATCACCATTAGTGCTTTGGTTATCATCATATTCACTGCTGATCTCTTACTCTGTCTACTGCTGGTTATTATTCTATTTACTACTGACTATTGCCTTATACACTACTGTATACATTGTATCACCATTTATATTGAATTATTCCTTGGCTGCTATATCTGATCAGTATTAGTTTGCTAATTCGTGTCAGCTATTTCAATAAATGGTACCTTTGGAATAAACTGTGTCCTGTCTATTGCTACAACATTCACTGAGTGGCAACCTCTGCCAAACAAGTATTCCAATTGCCTTCGCCCATTTGGTTGTTATATTAAATTTTATAGATCTAGAGTAAACATATTACATTAGAGCTACAATACTCACTAAAACTATAGCAACATCAAGTTATTCCACTGAGTTTAATAGCTTAGCTATAAACTATAAGACACTTGAATTAATGAATTTATGAGACTGATCCCTTTTTACATGAGACTGATTTGATAAGCCTATTGCACCTATACAGTGCAGCTGATGAATTGGTATATAAACATTCAGACATCTCTAAAATAATAGAACAATTTGACTGTGCCATTCTGTCATTGAAATTAGGCAATAAGCATAAATTATTCACATCAAAGCTACCCTCAGGAGATTTGGACGCCTGTCCATCCTGAACTTCACCAGACATGCCATCCTAATCATTGACAGAATAGATTTCCAAATTCCATTTCGCCCTTTCAGAATGTTGCCGAATTCTCTCTACCTCCCGCTGCTTTTTAACCTTCAATTCATGCTTCATTTTATCGTGTTCCATCTGCGACAGCAAAATCTCTTTTCGCTATTCAAAAGTTAACCCCTCCATGGGAAAAGATGAAGCAATAGAACTTGGAGGTTCACCTTTATTTTTACACATTATTCCAAGCTCAATTAACTTTAAATCGTATAGACACTAATATTTTCTTTAACCTGCTTGTCTCCTTCAATCACTACTGAATAATGCTCAGCAATCTCAAGCAACTGCTCTTTTGTGCAGGCCTCCAAGGCTTCTTAGGACGGGGCAGCAATAAACAATTTGATGTCCGACATTACAACAAGCTATGCCTAGAAACAACTTAAATATAGTAAAGCTAGACAAACACAATGAGGTTACCTGTGCGCACAAAGGGGACAAGTTCCCCGCTCAGTACAGAGTTTCCCCCGCTATCTAACAACCCACCCGGCTACCTAAGCTCCTACCTAGTCTTCATGCAGCTACTTGTGGTGGGTACGTACACACTGAAAACCACTGGATCAAGAGAGCAACTAGCAAGCTAGCAACGCTCCCGAAACCACAGACATGCTCCCAAGCAAATCTTCACCCACGTTCACCACAACACTACACAAAATAATACGCTCAACGAACCCAAAGGGAAAACTCTGAACCATTTCACACCAATTACATACAGGACAACACACGAGTGTCATCCAAGCCATCCAATACTAGCATAAACAACCACTGGCTACCAAACAAGAACTCTCTCCACAAAAAGAATAAAGAAGAAAACCAGTCACAACTCACCCCACCAAATCATACCCAAGCACGTGTCCTTTCCTCCAATCCAACACTTACAGGAACAAACAAAAGTTTACCACCACAAGTAAATAAAAGAACAAAGGGTCCAGGTGTGCTCTACAGTGGCATGCAAAAGTTTGGGCACCCTTACTGAAAATGTCTGTTACTGTGAATAGTTAAGTGAGCAGAAGAT
>JAODVO010000026.1:10797009-10809556 GCA_025400055.1 Notarius lentiginosus | reverse complement strand
AGTTGTACCGGAGTCAAATTCCTCGTGTGTGTAACATACCTGGCAATAAAGTGCTTCTGATTCTGATTCTGATTCTGGAACTGAAGCAAGAGTGGTCAAAAATTTCAGCAAATTGATGTCAGAGACATTGGAGAGAGGTGGATAATTATGCAAAATGCCTACAAGACGTTATTTCTGCTAAAAGCTTCTTTTCACTTCTGAGGCCAAGGATGTACTTTTTCCACAGAAGAATATTACATCTATTGATATTTTTGTTGAATATGATAAAAAAAAATTAAAACAATTTAAAAAATAATCAAAAAAGTTAGTTTTCCTTGTGATTTTCTTCAAGATTTTACTGAGTTTGTTCAGTATATGAACAGTATCAGTATGTTTTTGTTCAGTATATCTGTAGGCACTGTATTATAAAGGGTGAAATGTTTCCTTGTTCAAATATGTTGAAAAAAATCAATAATTTCCATGGAATGTACTTTTTTCACGTGACTGTATACATATACGTGAGAAAAGTGTAAATTACATGTTTGGGGTTTTTTTTAGCCTGAAAGACCCAAAGCTCCCCATAGACTTGAATTTGTTTTCAGGTTAGTTTTGCCTGGATCAAGATAGCGGATGTGTTGGCATATTCCAGCAATATATTGTGAGTAGTGCGGCTTTTACTTTATGTTTCAAACTATAGCCGACTCTTGTTATCACTTCCCACGCTTGTTATAAGAGGGATGGTGACTGGCTAAACTGGGTCATGTGATTCAGGTGCATTCCATATATTAACACAAGGGGGCAGATTTCAGTCATACACAGATTGTGAGTGGGGAGGATACACACAAAATTCTTAAGAAACTCACTTTTTTTTGTCAGAGGTGTGTGGCACTGGGGGTGTGGCCAAGCGGCAGTTAGTGAATGGAGGGCAGGGTCGGGGAAGGTCAGTGGCTAAGTGTTTGTGTGTGAGTGAGTGAGTGTGTGTGAGAGAGAGTGAGTGGAGTGAGTGAGTGTGTGTGTGTGAGTGAGTGAGTGTGTGTGTGTGTGTGTGTGTGTGAGAGAGAGAGAGAGTGTGTGTGTGTGTGTGTGTGAGTGAGTGAGTGAGTGAGTGAATAGCATATGTGTAAAGCTGAAAAGTTCGATAAAATAAAGTGTGCAAGAACTTCAGTCCAGTGTGCAAGAACTCCACGAATGCCAATTAGTAAATCCCACGGCCACTCCAAAAGTGCCTTTGTGCCATCTCCCTTTAATCGAGACCCTGTTTGAGCAAATTGGGATGGATCTCGTCGGGCCATTAGATCGGTCAGCTTGGGGTTATTTTAGTTCTGGTGGACTATGCAACGCGATATCTGGAAGCAGTGCCTCTCTGCAGTATCTCAGCACACAGTATTGCGGAAGCGCTCTTCCGTATTATCTCCCGGCTCAGGATTCTGAAAGAAATCCTGGCAGACCAAGGCACTACATTTATGTAACGCACACTGCACGAACTATATGGGTTACTGGGAATTAAGTCTATTCACATCAGTGTCTATCACCCACAAATGGATAGTTTAGTGGAGCATTTTAATCAAACACTCAAAAACATAATTTGGAAATTTGTAAGTGAGGATGCACGTAATTGGGATAAGTGGCTCGAGTCCCTGTTATTTGCAGTACGAGAGGTCCCGCAAGCCTCCACTGGGTTGGACGTAAGCCGCGTGGCATTTTGGATGTGCTACCAGAAAATTGGGAAGAGGGACCTTCACCTAGCAAAAACAAAATTCAGTACGTTCTTGACTTGCATACAAAACTCCACACCCTCATACACCTAACCCAGGAGAATTTGCAGCAAGCACAAGAACATCAAGTCCAGCTGTATGAAAGGGGCACACACCTTAGAGAGTTCATGCCGGGAGACAAAGTACTTGTATCATTGCCCATGTTGAGTTCTAAATTAATCACCAAGTGGCAAGAGCTCTTCGAGGTCACACGGCGAGTCGGGGACATCGACTATGAGGTGAGGTGAACAGAGAGGGATGGGGCATTGCAAATCTACCACCTCAACCTTTTAAAATGCTGGAATGAAGGGGTCTCCATGGCAATGGGGTCGGTAGTCCCGGAGAAGACAGAGCTGAGGCCGGAGGTAAAAAAGGTAACATCTCGAACTACTCTGGTCTCTTGTGGAGACCACTTCTCACCGGCTCAACTCATGGAGGTGGCCAAGTTGCAAAAAAGAATTTTCCGACGTGTTCTCATCCCTTCCTGGTTGTACCCACCTCATAGAACACTACATCGAAATGCCCCCGGGAATCGTAGTGTGTAGCCGCCCTTACCGCTTGACCGAACACAAAAAAAGGTGGTTCGGGATGAACTCGAGGCCATGCTCAAAATGGACATAATCGAGGAGTCCCACAGTGACTGGAGCAGCCCAGTGGTCCTGGTTCCCAAGACCAATGGGTCGGTCCAGTTCTGTGTGGACTATAGAAAGGTCAACATGGTGTCTAAATTTGATACATACCCAATGCCTTGCATTGATGAGTTGCTTGATCAGTTAGGCGCTGCTCACTTTTATTCGACAATGGATCTAACAAAGGGATATTGGCAGATCCCCTTGACTCCTCTATACGGCGAGAAAATGGCCTTTTCCACACCATTTGGATTACAATTTGTCACACTCCCTTTTGCGTTGTTTGGCATGCCTATGTTCCAGCGGCTTATGGACAGAGTCCTCCGCCCTCACGCTGCCTACGTGGCCGCATATCTAGACGATATAATCTACAGCCATGATTGGCTGTGGCACTTAGAACACCTGAGGGCCATTCTAAAGTTGCTGAGGCATGCGGGCCTCATAGCTAACCTGGAAAAGGTGTGCAATTGGGCGGGTGGAGGTATGGTATCTGGGGTTCCACTTGGGTCATGGGCAGGTGCATCCCCAAGTTAACAAGACTGCAGCGATTGCAGCCTGCCCAAGACCAAAAAGGAGGTGAGACGGTTCCTGGGGCTAGCTGGCTATTATTGTAGGTTTCTGCCTAATTATTCAGACATCACCAGCCCATTAATCGATCTCACTAAAAAGTGCCAACAGGCTTTCTCTGAGGTAAAAGCGGCACTGTGTGGGGGGCCACTTTTGCACTCCCCTGACTTCTCTCTCCCCTTTGTTTTGCAGACTGATGCATCAGACAGAGGGCAAGGGGCCATTTTGTCCCAGAAGGTGGAGGGTGAGGAGCGCCCCATGCTGTATATCAGCTGTAAACTCTCGATGCATGAAAGCAAGTACAGCACCATCAAAAAAAGGGTCTTGCCATTAAGTGGGCAGTCCTCGCCCTCCAATACTACCTGCTGGAGTGTCCTTTCACTCTGTTCGGACCACGCACCCCTCCAGTGGCTCCACCACATAAAGGATGCCAATGTGCGGATCACCCATTGGTATCTCTCCCTTCAGCCGTTTGAGTTCAAGGTGGTCCACAGGCCAGGGGCGCAGATGGTGGTGATGGACTTCCTGTCCCGGCAGGGGGAGTCTGCTTCAGGCAAGATGGCTCCCCAGTCTGAGTCGGGCGGTGGGGGTATGTGGCAATGGGAGTGTGGTCAAGTGGCAGTTTGTGAATGGAGGGCGGGGTCGAGGAAGGTAAGTGGCTAAGTCATTACACCTGGTGTCAATTAGTGTGTGTGTGTGTGTGTGTTGCAGGGATGGAGCATAAAAGGAGGGGAAAGCAGAGGAGAGCAGACTCCTTACCAGAATGCATGTGTATGTGGGAGTGAGCTGAAAAGCTATCCATAGCTGTAAAAATAAGTTTTGCATGAACTTCAGTTCCCACCTGCTGTGCTTCTGTACTCCACCCACATCGGGAATTTGCTACAGCGTGTAAGGCATATTTGATGTTCTGCATCGAACATATGGTGACAAAGTCCCATTAGGCACCAGACTCAGAGAATTCTATGACCACAAACAGATGCCAGGAGAAACCATATGATCTTATGCTTATGACCTCCAAGAGAAGCTGATAAGTGTTCAGAGCAGAGACCCACAGAGGGTTCCAGAGCCAGATGGAATGCTGAAAGAGCAGCTTGTACTTGGACTCTGGAATGACATACTAAGGAGGGAAATGAAGAAAATACTTAAAGAAGATGAAAAGCTGACCTTTGTTAAGCTAATGTAGAGTGCCATTTCCTGGTCAGAATAAGAGGTTCAGGCTTCAAATGGTCAGAGATGCAGCTCCCACTCCAAAGGGGTTGTTAATGTTACTGCAGCAGAGGAGGAGTCTATGTCACCATTGATGATGGAGATGCTGCATGAAGTGATACAAAGGATAGCTGTCTGCCAAGATGAGTTGTTCCAAATGGTGAATAGTAGAGGCAGAGGAGCACCTCAAGGGAGAGATGGCAAAGTGAAAATCCCACCCTTAAGGGATGAGGAGTGGAGGCTCAGTTGTTACATGTGTGGTGAACCTGGACACACAAAACAGGTACTTCTGTTAGAACAGGGTAGCTATGGACCCAACATGTACTCCAGGTCAAACCAATTAGCCATTAGGTGCTGTCAGAAACCAACCTATAGGGACAGGGCAGCAGAATCCAGGCCCACCAGTGATTTTAGAAGTAATTTAACAAAGCAGCCCACTGATGCTTTTTCTGGAAACCTGGGTGAGAGTGTCTTTGGAGACTTTAACAGTGGAAGTGAAGATAGTAGGTGTTAAGACAAATTGCCTCTTGGACAATTTGTGCTCAAAGATGAGAGCCCTAGTGTGAAGGAAATGTAGAATCTTTCTGGTATCCTGGGGATGAACATGTTGAGTGAGCTGAAGAGCATCTTTGTGACAGCTGATGGTGTGAAAAGAATGAATAAGTAACAGGGTACTGAGGCTAAGGTCCAGAAGGTGCTTGCAAACATTAGGAAGGAGGCAGAGATCCTTGGACAGGGCAAGCAAACAGGCTATGTGAAAGTGGGTGGAAGACACTGTGACTATACCTCCTCTCAGTGAGTGCATCTTGGAAGGCCACTGCAGAGTACCTCCAAAAACAAGCTGCAAAGTGTTAGGACAGACCACATCTGGGCTTAGCCTACCTAAGAGTCTTCTGGTTGCTAATGTGCTCACTAAAGCATTGGGAGGTAGGGTGCCTGTCAGAGTGCTAAATTTCAGTGAAAAGTCTGAGGTTGAAGCCAAGGTTGTGAGTTGCAGTGGTGTGTTGACCAGAGGAAGTTCTGCCAAAAGAACGTGGAGTTTGAAGAGAAGGACAGGGTGCTGCATGTAAAGGCTGTGGAGAAGGACCTGGTCCAGGATCAAAGAGCTGGAACAGAGCATTTACCCATCCCTGCCCAAGTGAATCTGGAAGGGCTCTCCCCCCACCTAGCATGATAAACTCCGAGATCTATTGGCTAGGCATCAAGGTGTGTTCTCAAAAAATGGCTTGGATTATGGATACACTACTACTGTTACTCATAGCATACCTACTGGAGAGGCCCCTCCCATTTAAGCAGTGACACTACCGGGTCCCACCTCAGGTTTTTCAACAGTTTAAGAAGCACATCCAGGATCTCGTATCTCAAGGGATTCTTAAGGAGCTGCAGTCCTTGGGCCTCACTTGCCATAATCATGGTGAAGAAAGATGGCAGTGTGAGGTTTTGCTGTGACTACAGGAGATTAAATCAGGTGATTTAATCTCCTGTAGTCCTGTAGTGATCAGGTGAAAGGAGGGTTTTCTGAGCCATACAGATGGAATGATGCATGCCAGCATGCTTTTGAGGAGCTCAAATATAACCTGATGCACCCACCAGTCCTTGCATATCCCAATTTCTCCTTGCACTTTATATTGACCACTGACAGAAGCCTATGGGGTTTGGGGGCTGTGTTAAGCCAAAAGCAGGAGTGAGTGGAATGTGTCCTTGCTTTTGCTAGCCAAAGTCTGCATGAGACAGAGAAAAATGACAAAAACTACAGTACATTCAAGCTAGAGCTACTTGCCCTCAAGTGGACTGTAACAGAAACAGTCAAAGAATACCTCATATATTCAAAGTTCACCATTTTCTCATACTATAATCCACTGCGCTATCTGGGAATGGCCAACCTAGGTGCAGTTGAACAATGCTGGGTAGCCCAACTAGCGGAGTATGATTTTGAAGTTTGGTACAAGTTGGAATGTCAAAATGCTAATGTTGATGTCTTGTCAAGAATCCCAGTTGGCATGGAGCCAGAGGAGAAGGATACTGAGAGACTTCATATGGATAGGGTTGGAGGAAATGCACACATGTATTTGGCCAGGACCTAAAGAGAAGAGGTAGGTGCTCGGATTGCAGAGGGCCCTGCAGATGGTAGTAAAAGGAACACAAAGTGGCTTCAGCTGGGCGGAGATAGAGGAAGAGTAAACACGTGACAACAGTATCAGACCTGTCTATTTAGCAGAGTGGAACAACAAAAAGCCCAGTCCAGCAGTGCTACATAAAATGGACACAAAGCTGAAGCAGCTCACTAAACAGCACAGGTGTCTGAGTCTACAGAGGGGAGTGCTTTTCTGGTCGATCATTGACCCAAGAGATGAGGAAGAGATCAGGCAACTAGTTGTCCCAAAGAGTTTACAGCGCCGAGTTTATGAAAGCCAACATAAACACAGTGGTCACTTTGTGAAGCAAAGCACTCTTGAACAAATGAGGTAGAGCTATTACTGGCCAACAGTGAAGAATGATGTGCAGACTTGGATCAGATAATGTAAGTGGTGTACCTTGGTGAAAGTTGTATTTCCCAAAATCCAGGCTCCTATGACGTGTACTAACATCACTGCACCCTTGGAGGTTGTGGTGATGGATTACATCCTGTTGGAAAGGTCCAGTGGAGGGTACAAAAATGTGCTTGTCCTAACAGACATGTTTATTCAGTTGTGCTCAGACAGAGTCATAAAGACATCCCAGTTTACATCATTTGCCCTGAGAGAGAAGGTCCCTCGAAAGTTGCCCACCGAGATTGTACATTCCAGTTATCACCACATTCCCCAGTTGGCGCCTGGTCCAGGAGACACATAGACACAGACTGTCCTGATATCATTTGCATTCCTGCCACTACACACACAGCAAACACAAGCCAAGATTTGGAAGACAGGGAAGTAGTGAGGGAAGAGCCAAAAGAGGGGGGTCAGACTCGGGATGTGGTCACAGATGAAGAGGTTGGCCCTGTACAGGAAATGTTGGGGACTATGGGTGGGTCAGATGCAGAGAGTGAAAGTGAGTGTGTCTGAGCCTAGATGATCTCAAAGACAGACCAGAGGTATACTTCCCTGAAGGTACAGGATGGATTTTATTTTGAAGTAATGTGTGCTACTGGAAATTGTGAAAAGCTTGCCATTGTGTGTCTCTACATATTTTAATATTAGTTATTAACCCATGCTATATTATGTATTGATTTGATATACTTTTTTTTCTTCTTTGTTTTTCAGGGATTGTTATTGGGTGGATGTCAGGTGGCATGGCAAGGTTTTGCAGGGGGGAATGTAGTGGGTACAAATGGATCTGTGCCTTTAAGAAGCAGGGAACACTTTGCGAATGCTGAGAGAATGGGACGAGCGTGACGTCAAGATGGGGGAAGCAGTGGAAAAAAGGAGCGACATACAACCAGGATTGTGTTAGACTGGGGCTGAGACTGTTTATAAATTTTGTAAAAGTTCTTGAGTTTACTTTATTCCAACTGCCAAAACGATGGAGAAGTTTCATGTTTTAGGAGCCACTAAGTTTTTTTTTTTTTTTTTTTTTTTTTTTTTTTTAGTAGCATAAGCGCTGAACGAGAGTTGTCTACATGACCTAGATTGGAGGTGTTATGGCAGATACACACTGAAGGCTGGACGATAAAGGCTTCAGATTGTATCTGAAGACAACAGGAGGTTTGTTAAAGCCAAGAGCTTGGTGTAAAAGTTGACTCCGTGTAACTATCCACACTAGGGGAGTTTGCATAAATTTTTTTGTATTTTTTTATGTTTGTTTATTTGGGGACTCTGAGCATCACTTATTTTGGAGGGTGCACAACTAGCAGCTGCTAATAGTAACACCCCCACCATCATCCCGGTAGCGAGTTTTTTGGAAGCCATTATCTAAATACTATTTTGGACATGGAATATTTGGTGTTTATCTTTTTTGCAAGGGCTGTTGCCTGTCCCAGCAGAAGAGACTTGCATGTTTTGTCTGAAGTGGACTTCATGGAAACTTTGTAAGAAGTTGCCAGAGCATGCAAGGCGGCATATGAGATGAGCTGAATTGCAAACTTGCTACACTCTTGCAGTGAGCGGAGCCTACCCTGCCATCCAATTGACATCTCTGGCATGATCTCTGCTATTAATGGGTGATTGCATTCACCATGCCGTTAACACAAACAAACAAACAAACAAACACACACACACACACACACACACACACACACACACACACACACACACTTTAAGGACAAGACCTTTCGCATGGACTCCTTTGGAATTGAAACAATACACACCATTCATACTGATTTATTTTTTTTTAGGTTGGACTGTATTTCAAGAAAAGTTAATGGGTTTTTTTAAATTAAATTGTTAGGTTATATAGATGAAACATAATCGTAATTTGTAAAGTTGAGAGATTTGACACCTGTTTAAGGAGTACTGTTTGAAAGTTTTCTTTTGGGTGTTTTGCCTTAACTGAGAGAGGGACTTATTCAGTTGGGAAGATCTGTAACAGGTTAAGGAGGGTTATTTAGCAAGTGTTTGTGATTAATGACAAAGGAGGTTTAAAAAATGTAAGTTTTTCTTTTGTGTAAAGAGACAGTAGAAGCCTGTTAAGTCACACCACAAGGAATGAACATAAATGTATGCATGTTTTGTGCTCCCTATGTAAAATAACCACTGACGGTTCTTTTAAACTCATCCTGATTTTATACTACCATTCAAACTAGAGGATCCTGTGTTGCCTTTTTAATAAACTGGTAATAAGGACATTATACAAAGAGTTACTTGACTTTAATGGGGCTGGAGTTTAGCCATCTTGTATTATAGGTTATTTACCTGGGGGTAGGGGCACCTCACCTGTGGTGCCAGATTGGGGAAGAGAGGGAGTAGTGCCAGGCTAGCCCAGCTCACATGACATGCACTACCTACTCTTCAGGCAGCCACTGGACACCAACTATACATCCTGAAGCCCTCCTTGCCACATTTAACCAAGCCTGTGATTAACTAGAACAGGGGACAACCTACTCATTCACCAGAGTAATGAGGCTATAACAGCGAACAGATGAAGGGTTGGGTGAGGCACAAACAGGCTAAACAGGGATAGACAAGATCAGAATCAAAACACAGAACAGGAACCAAGAAACCAGGAGGACAACACTATAACAAGGCTCGGTAATGGTGATTATCAGCGCAATACTTTGCAAAGTGAGTGAGTGCTCAGCATCATTTTATGTGCATGCTCTGATTGTACCTAATCTGAAGGTGTTAATCATTAGACATTCAATCTGTATAGAGCATGTGCGAGTGAAAATCTATTGCATGTGCTAGTGTGCCCGGATGTGACACTACACATTAAAAAAAAAAAAAAAAATCAATAATTGTTGTTTGATAAATATTACTAAATAAATATTATAACATTCTTGTATAAGTAAATTATACTACAATATTATTGTAAAAACAATGCATATTTTAATAATATCTGCCTATTTTGTGCTTATTGGCACAAAAGGCAAAGTTAATTAGTGAAATTTAATGTATTTTTTAACATGTCGCAAATGGCCCTGATCTGTGTTGCAACTGTCCTCATGGTTGGAGTCAGTTGCACCTTCTGACTTCTTTCACTCAAAGAAATATTGAGCATGATATTTCATATCTAATCTTTGTTAAATAGTATGGGTAATTAACAGACAAATGTAAGTTTAATATATAAAAATTTGGTTGGTCTAGTCCAAATAGTCTTTGAGTAACTGAGAGAAATGCAAAAAGTGTTGCAACCATCCCCAGCCTCCCCCTACATTTATTTATTTATTTATTTTACTTTTCTGCAAATCAAATTGCCTCTGTTACAGAGTTAAAAAAAAGTCTCCATGAATTGTGCACCAGGAAATTATATGACCTCCTACGCCAAGAAGACAGCAAGCAGAGATGTACTTAAAAGGAGGTGATAACAATCTTAGCAGTTTTCCTGATGTCGTCCAATGTTCACCTAATGACATTTATTTTGGGGGTACCGCAAAGCAGAATTTTTTTTAGCCTTGAGACAGCAGTAGAGACAGCTATGGTCTTAAAGTGACATTTAATCCAGTATAATGTAAATGTTTATGTTTAATGGTCAACAATTTTGTGCATATGTGGTAGACTACATGACAGAGTGTAGAGTTGCTATAAATGGGCTCCATCTGTTGCCACAGCTCCAACTGTCACTTGTCTCATAAAAACAAAGCGATCATTCTTTCATTTTAGATCTTACCAGGTGGCATCCTAATTTGCTTGTTTATGGAAAAAGTCACAGAGGCAGTCTAATTGTTATGAAATCAATTGTTTTCACAAAATAGGATTTCAGGGTACTGAAACACTTCTTCCATAGGATGCCATTCAAACAAAACAGCCTCTTCTCCCCTCGAAGACCCTGCAACCATTGTGCATTTTGTCCCAAAGATTGGAATCTTCTGTTTAAGAACATCCCTGCGGCACATCAGTTGCTCCCTAGACCAGAGAAATCATCTGGGGACTTTCATGGCACAGTGTGGTTACCATCCCTTTTTGGTGGAAACAAAACCTTTTAATTTGATTGATTGGTGGCTAATGGAGTCTGCAGGTGTTTGACAATAAAATATATTTTAAAATGAAAAAAAAGGTAAAAGTATATTTACAATGGCATATCAGGTATAATGGAAATTTTTAAGTGTTTAAGAAGATTTTAAACATCTAAGTTTAAATGTTTAATTTCTACCATCTAAGCAGGAATATTTTGTCATTGAGGAGGTGTGTGTACGTGATGAGACTGTTTACATTTTTTTTGGCATCTTATGATAAAGCTTGCACGCACCTAACTTCAAGATTTTCACACTATTTAGGATATAAAGGGAACATGAAAGAGATGAGATGTGCTCTTCACTGAACAAGAGAGCCCTATCTTGTAAGACTGAATAAAACCTATTTCTTCTGTGGCTTCAGGTTTCAGCATGTTAATTCTTTTTTCCACTACACAGGAGAGTTACATTAGTATTTTGGTGACAGACAATAGGTGTTGGCATTTAGATAAACTCCATGGTATTGGCAGTTATTTTTCTTTTAGCTGAACACTGGAATGGATTAAAGGGACAATGTGTAAGAATTGGCCACCTAGAGAATTCATAATCCACACTCCAAACAAATAGGGGTAAGAATATCAGCATAAAGTTGGGGTGTCTACTCCCTTCGTGAGAAACAAGGAAATGCATAATCACCCCCCCACACACACACACACCCATGCACCACCAGTCCCACTCTCAGAGAATTATCATTAACTGAATATACTCTAAAGCTATTTGTTTAGTTGACCCACTATTGGGCTCATGCAATCTCACTTTACAATCATCAATTATTAAGAAAGACAACTACTAACTAACAGCAGGCCAAAAATACAACCATACTGCTGACATTCTGAGAGCTCATCATGATAACACTCCATCCATCCATTACTGCTTATCCTGTGCAAGGTTGCAGGCAAGCTGGAGTCTCTCCCAGCTGACTGTGGGTGAGAGGCAGGGTACATGTTGGACAAGTCACCAAATCATCGCAGGGCTGGCACATAGAGACAAAAAACCACTCACATTCACACTGACAGTCAATTTAAAGACACCAATTCGCCCAACCTGCATGTCTTTGGACTGTGGGGAAAGCCGGAGCACCTGGAGGAAAGCCACACAGACATGGGGAGAATATGTGAACTCCACACAGAAAGGCCCCTGTTGGCCACTGGGCTTGAACCCAGAACCTTCTTGCTGGGAGGGGACATTGCTAACCACTATACCACCAAGCCATCCACGATAATATTGTTATCTTATAATCTTCAAGTGTGATGTCAACCTAGCTTTGCCTTGCTTAGCTCAGTTTTTATCAAGAAAACAGCCACAGCAACTTGCACATCAGTAGTGCATGAGACCACTGCAGCTCATGACATGACAAATATAAAACATATTTTATTAATAATGTGATTTATCAAACCCACTGCCTAAGACTCATAAAAATAATCACATTGCTGAAGCTGAATGTTTTTGAAAGTTTTGTATTTTGTTTGGTTTAATAAGTGGGTCAAAAAGAGGCATCCCACCTTACCTTTGCAAGACTGTGCCCTCACAGTTTGTGAATTAACAGTTCTTCCACACACCCACTGCAAAACTGTTCATGAGCTTGTAGGTTTTTTTTTTTATATACAGCGCCCTCCACAATTATTGGCACATCTGGTTAAGATGTGTTAAAAGCCTTAAAATAAATTCAATTTTTATTGCAGAAGCATAAGCTCACACTGAAAATTGTAGAACAATGTAAACTTTAACTCAAGTGAATTGAAAAAAAAATCCCTGACTAAGAAATAATTATTTTTCATAAAATCACCTGTTCCACAATTATTGGCACCCATTACAATTCCTAGAAA
>JAODVO010000026.1:9762901-9773583 GCA_025400055.1 Notarius lentiginosus | reverse complement strand
TATATATTTACAAAAAGTACAATTTGTGTAAGTACATTTTCAATATACTATTGAAAATATGAATATACTTTAAATACGATAAAGTACTTTTTTTTTTTCCGCTAGGGATCACACACATCATGAGTCTCCCCATATAACCACGGCAGTTCCACACCTTCATTGTGAAGTATCGTTCTGTGCTCTGACTAGTACTACCAAGCCTTTTCATTGTCTGCCTGCTATCTCATTATTCTGACCTCTGCTAGTATTTCTCTTTTTTGTCTTTTGCCTCGCTTACTTTGTGTTTGCATGATCGATCGACCCTCGCCTGGTTACCGATTACATCTTGTCACACAATTTGGCTTTGTTTGCAGTCTGCTTCTCAGTCTCTTTCTGCACATACATCCGTAAGTGCCTGCAATCTGACAACCACCTTATCATTTGAGTTATTTTCCTATCACAGTATTTATTGCCCTTCCTTAATTAATATTTAATCAAGTTGAATATTGTGCTATAAATCTTTTTCAACAGAGACTTTCCCAATATGGCAGCAATGTAAATTGTTTGACATGTCAAGAAATTTATAGTACATTATTTTTATACAGTAGTACAACAGGAGTACTTCCACAAAAATTGTGTCCACAGATAATATAATATTACATTCATGTCATGCACAACCATCTCTATCAAGAGAGAAACTGTTCTTTTTTGAGATATTTGAATGTTATGTTCAGGCATACTGTACATCCTTTATAATGGTGAAGCAGGAAACATTGTTATACGGCGGACGACCTTTATCATAGAGAAATACAGTACGTTTCTCATTGATCTCACTGATTTTCTGAGGGTTTTGGTTTCAGGCTGTTTAGTAGTTTATGGTTTGGTTTTGGTTCATCAGATGTGTTAGTTTTCCATTCATGATTTTCAGAATAAAATGCTATGAATGAAGAAATGCAAGCAATTAATCAAAATGTCATTGAGGCATTCTTGAGATGCAGCTTTCATCACAGAGATGACAGCTGCATTATAAATTGGATTGACCTTACCTGAGATGAGCGTTGATTTTTGAGAATGATTTCTGGAAATTGTGTTCTAGCTAACAGGTGATATGATCTTTGTGTTGCTAACTTCAAAAGAAGAACCAAATGAAATTCAAATTCATGAAAACACTCCATCATAAAAATTGATAACATAACTCTGACTAGGAATATTAGCTAATACAAGTTACTTCACCTGTTTACCACATAATTCAGAGTTGCACATAAAATAATGGCTTTTTAATTTTTTTTTTTTAAATAGTGATATGAATAATGTTGGAAACATGGACCTTAATAAAACTGAATTAAGCAGCAACATAACTACAGTGACTGTTGTAGCTATCGAACCCTGCTATAACAAACTCCTTGAGGGCTGTTCAAATAGTTCGTTATACCTAAAAGTTTGTAATACTGCAATGGGCCCACTTGTCAAACCAAACACTCACTCTTATGTAAAACAAAGCCAACTGTGTTTCATTTATATTTACACTTAATTCATGTACATATTTATGAAGTAAAAGAAATAAGTCACACTTGCCATCGTTTGCTTGCCGCATCTTCTTTCTTTTCAGCCCATCATGTTGATTGCAGTTATAGGCAAAGTCTTTTGCTTTAAAAGTTGAAATTGAATTTTTCAGG
Source organism: Notarius lentiginosus (assembly GCA_025400055.1). Taxonomy (NCBI): domain Eukaryota; kingdom Metazoa; phylum Chordata; class Actinopteri; order Siluriformes; family Ariidae; genus Notarius; species Notarius lentiginosus. Next base: position 9,771,928 of record JAODVO010000026.1, on the reverse strand, counting down.
AACCATATTCTTTAGACAATTTTGAAATAAAATCCTTTTAAGGGATTGTTTGAAGTCTGTGATCACTGTTTTTGATAATCATTCATGATTGACACCTAAGCGAGGCTCGTTAAGCCTTTGTTTTATGGCATTAACACATTGTTAACTTGACTGTGGACTTGATTACTTGTTGTATGGCCCTGGTGGGAAGAGGACAGCATGGCTCAGTAATTTCTATTTTGAAGACTCTGCTTCATTGTTATTAAAGGAGGGGGACATGAACATAGTTCACGATTATGCAAATGTTCATAGTAAAGGAGTTCATTATAGCAGGGTTGCAGTGTACTTTTCATCCTTTTAAAATACCTTTGTCCTGTGTTGGAGTTTGTAGAAGTTTTACCCATCTACATTACTCATGTTTTAAAAGTACTCAAGTGCATGCCTTTTTACATCTCTGTCCAAATTTATGAAAAAGCACAGTGCTCTCAGATTGTAAGCCATAATTGCCATTTGAGAGAGAAAAAAAAAAAAGATAAATCATGAGGGACCCTCTTTAACATAACCTCATAAATAAAGCCCTACCAGAATTGTTAGTGCAGGGCAATTGACTTTGGAGCACTTAATGAGGGCTCCACAGCTTGTAATAAACCTTTGGGCTCAGTAATTTACAGTTTCCAGCATGCAAACACAATAAACCAGTCCAACATCCAGTTATAACAGGCGATGACTGTAATAAGGAATCAACAAAAGATGTAATTGTTCCTCTTGCTTCACCAGTGCTATCTTGAAAGGATAAGGAATGTTCCTCGTTTTCTATTTTGTTATGTTGTCTGTCTACCAAGAAACAATGTGGGCTTTTTTCTTCTTTTTTTTTAAACCCAGACTAGGGGGGGGGGCTTTTCAAGCTTCTCAGTCAGACCAAGGATGTGTCCAAAGATCGATGGTGAAAGTCTGAGCCAGACTCCTCCTGATAAGAACAGCCGGCCAGCCAGTTTAATCCAGCCATCTCTCCCCCTCTGTCTGTGCCATCTGTTTGTTCTCCCTGCTCCCTTGTTCCTCACTGTGTTACAGTAAATGAATACAGACTCTAATCATGTTTTCATCCTTTCCACATGTCAGTGCCAGAAGACAAGAGGCTATGGTTGACAGTATACAGTACCAGTAAGTACAGTGGCATACTGTGATATGGCAATCAGAAGTCATTATTTGGTTAACATCATGCAATACATAATGCTTATTCAGAATAAAACACTTGATTTGTGCTGTTTATAGAAAACAAGGGGCTGGTTTGGTGTGGCCTAATGCCAAGCAGAGTTGAGTATTTTCCATTAACAGGATGTCCCAGAATGAGATCATTCACAATTTGCTAATGACTGCAAATTTCTGTTTAAAAAAAAACCCCTGTCTGTTCATGGTTACATTTGATGTTGTGGACCATCTTCAAAACGAGTATCCCTGTTATCACTTTCTCTAGAACAGTTATAAACTGTTGTTTGAAATCCTCCTTCGTGAAAACTTTCCCATATCATAAAGATTAAAGCTTGACTTCTGACTCTTCCAAATTGCTGGGACAGAATATTCTTTCCAAAAATATGGAATAAACATCCCATAAAACTTTTTACATCTGGTTAAGTGGCATGTCAACTGTATGAGTCCCTGTGTAAGTTGTTACTATAGAAATGATACCATATTGGAATATGGATTAATTTAATGCATTCTTACTTACTTAGACTTAAGGGCTCCCCCATGTTAAGATGCATGAGGCAGCCAAGGTTGTCCAGCTATTTCTGTCTGCGGCTAGCCACAACGCATTTCTCCATCCCTTGCCATCTGACCAGAGGTCCCTCTCAACTGTCTGACGCCAGTTCATCTTTGGACATCCTCCTCCGCCACTGCCCCATGGGGGTTCCATTGGAGAACTTGGTTGGCAAGTCTTTCTGGTGGAAGTCTGACGACATGTCCCAGCCAACTTAGCCGACATTTGCATTTGATTGACACTGGCTGTTGACTCATTTGGGATAGTCATGTCATCTAATACCCAGGATTTTTTGGATGCATTTGGTGTCGAAAGTGTCCAGTTTCCTTTCTTGGCTGGTCTTCAAGTGCCAGGTCTCGCAGCCATACAAGAGAGTGGACAGCACATTGCTGTTGTAAAATTGCATCTTTGTTTTCATTGAGAGCTTCTTATTTTGCCAGATTTTTCCCAGTTGGTTAAATGCAGGTGAGGCTTTGCCCACTCTGTAGTCCAGTTCTTTGGCCATGTCCTTGCTGCTGTTTATGGAGCTTCCAAGGTAAGTCAAATTGTCCACCACTTCCACCTCGTTCTGGTCAATGTACATACTCAGTGGTGTTGGGTGTGTTCCAGTAAGTATGTCCTTGGTTTTTTTGGCACTGATCTTAAGGCCAATGTTAGCTTCTGATGTACCAGTCTTATCCACAAGGGTCTGTAGGTTGTGTGGTCTCTGCTAGTACAGCAATGTCATCTGTGAAGTCCAGGTCAGATAGTTTTTGTCCTTTAATCTACTGGTCCTTCATTGCTTGCTTGAGCACCCAGTCAATGGCTAGAGCAAAGAGGATCAGTGAGAGCACACATCCCTGGTGGACCCCAGTTACCACCTTGAACCAACTACTGTACCCATCTTCAGTCCTAATGCAGCACTTAGAATTAGCATAGATTTGTTCAATGGCTGAGATGACTTTGTGTGGTATGCCATACATCCGCATGATGTTCCAGAGTGAGTGTCTGTGAATGTTATTGAAGGCCTTGGTGAAGCCAATGAAACTGATTGATTGCTAGTGGGGTTTGGAATTCATTGCATTTCTTTATGATGCGGCGCAGAGTAAATATCTGCTCAGCACAGGAGTGTTTAGGCTGAAAACCTGCCTGCTGTTCCCACAGTTCTTGGTCCACTGCATCTTGCATGTGGTTTAGACCTGGCAGTACACTTTTCCAGGTATGGAAAGGAGTGTCACTCCCCTCCAGTTGTCACATTATGCAAGGTTGCCCTTTTTGGGGATACATACCACTACCCTATTACTCTAGTCCTCTGGTACATCCCCTGAGTTCCAGACTTGGTTGCATAGCTGACATATCCACTTGACAGCACATTCACTTCCAGTCTTGAGCATTTCCACAGTGATGCCATCCATACCAGGTGAGTTGTTGTTCTTCAGGTTTTTTTATTGCCTTTCTAACTTCCTCTTCAGTAAAGCCGCTGGTGTTGATTTGTAAGAGGCATGCCAGTTCATCTGTGACTGCTGGTGAGATAGGGTCAGGTCAATTGAGGACTTTAAAGTGTTCTGCCAATCTGGCAAGCTTGTCCTCTCCTTTGGACAGCAGGTTGCCATCTTTTGCCTTGACAGAGCCTGTGCTAGCTTTAGAACTGCCGGTTATCTTCTTGGCAATCTGGTATACAACACGCATGGTACAGGCTGCTGCTCCTTCTGCCTGACTCTCCATCCATGTGCATTTGTCTTTCTGGGCACTGCACTTCACCTCTCTGTCTTTTTCCATATATTGCTGGTATATAACGTTGTTATCAGAGTTTGTGTTGTCTTGTTTGATGCAGATCTTTTCTTTCACTGATCAGCTTCCAGGTGTTGTCACTGATCCATGCTTCCCTGAGTGATTTCTTGTAGCCTAGGATGACTTCACCTGCCGCTGCCATTGCCTCCTTGAGTTTTTCCCACCATTCAGAGGTTCCTGAAGATGCATCTGCCAGAGCGGAGAACCTGTTCTTCAGGAGGGTCTCAAACTGAGTTACTGTAACAGGATCTGTCAGTTTACTGGTGTCAAATCTCTTAGGCATGGAGAGATTCCTCTTTTGCATCTTCAGCTTAATCTTGATTCTAGCAACGGATAGACTGTGATTGCTGCAGATATCAGCCCCTCGATACACTTGCACATCTTTTAGACACAGTACTCTCCATCTTAGCCCGATCGCAAAGTGGTCAATATCTGTTTTGGTTCTGTGGTCATTCGATGTCCATGTGATCTTGTAGGTGTTCTTGTGCTCGAAGAGGGATGACCCAACCTTCATGCTGTTCAGGGTGCAGAATTGGATAAATCTGTTCCCATTATCTGCATGGTCACCAAACACATGTGGTCCAAGGGTGTGTTCAAATCCCAATCTGCTTCCACCAATCTGGGCATTAAGGTCTCCCATGACAATGAGAGTGTCTTGTCGGGGTATCTTGTTCACTGCATCTTGCAGCTGATGGTAGAAGGCATCCTTGTCAGTATCATAATGTATGTTGGTTAGAGTGTAGCATTGAATTATGCTGACCTTTGCATGAGATGTGATGAATCTTGCCATTATGAGGTGCTCATTGACAGGTGTCCATTCTTTGAGAGCGCTGCTTTCAGCTTTGTCCATGCTACTCCTCCTTGATGAACTCTATCTTGACGACCTGAAAACAGGATGGTCTTATTCTCTGAGACAAACTTGCCTGAGTCAATCCAATGATTTCACTGAGGCCTAGTATGTTGATCTTGTATGCATCCATTTTCTTGATGACTTGTGCCAGTGTGGATGATTGGTAAAGTGTTCTTACATTCCAGTATCCAATACCTGAAACTGTTTTTGCAGACAGAACTCCGGTCTTTGGGGCACCAGCTTCCTTGATGAGGCTTTCACTGGTGTCCATCCTGTTGTCTCTGGCTAGAGACAACTTTCGTCCTGACTGCTTTGAAGCTGTTTTAGTAGCAAGGTTTTTTTTTTTTTAAACCAGGAACAGGTTGCTAACCTGAAGCCCAACCACCTATTTATTTATAATAGAGACTGTAAGTGGGTGATGTCTCTTTCCTAACTGCCAGCAAGTGGGGTTGCCACCTTGTACCATGCTGGGGTGCTAGGTGGAACTGCTAATTGGTATCTTCCTGATGTCATAAGCCCCCTGAGGGTTACAGGCCTTCCATGCACCAGACCCGGGCAGACACCAGGTGGTAATAAGCTGTCACACCTCGACAAGGTTACACAGTTTCTTGTCCTGGTGGGGTGAGGCCCTAGGACCATGACAGATTTAATGCATTCAGCACATCAAAATTGAGCATTCAAGAGCACAGTGGTATAAATCATATGTAATGTCATCTTTTTAAATATGAATTTAGAAGCAGATACTGATGATTGTGTTATTGGGGAGTATGTTTATCATACTGTCCATATTACTCACTATACCACCCCACAGCCCTAAAGATGGATTATACAATGAACACCTCTAGCACTCAACTAACGCTTCAAAAGCTTACAGAACTGTATATAAGAAATGTTTGTATCAAAAATGGTCATTTCTGGGAGCCATGTCCAGTGCCCTAGTGCTGATTCTCAACATGTCAGCTACTGTACTGAGCCTTGTGTATCCATTTAATCTAAACAGGATCTGTAGCAATGTTCTGCGAAACTGATGGATATGAAGGAACAAAAATGATTGGCCTGTGGGAACAATTTTCTCCATGTCAGACTTTTCTCTCTCAAGGGCCTGCTGTGATACAGAAACAGGTTTTCAAGATAAAGTAGTACACTAAGAGTAATTATCTCCCCCCCCCAAAAAAAAACAAAAAAACAAGGGAGCCTGTGGAACTCATAAAGATATGTTAAAGAGAGATTCGCAGCTTTATTTTCAGTTACAATGTTCGGAAGTTTTATTTGTACAAACAGCTCAGTTCATTATGTATAGTTACATTATATTAAACTACAGTAACGTGTTGCATGTCTTCATTTTTCTTGTGTAACGTGAGTTGTATATAGCTTAAACATGTATATACTGTAAGGTTAAAAATAAGTCAAGTTTATTTTTATCGTGCTTTTAACAATAGACATTGTCGCAAAGCAGCTTTCCAGAAAAATTAAAGACTTTAAAGATGAGCTAATTTTATCCCAAATGAGCAAACCTATGGCAATGGTGGCAAGGAAAAACTCCCTCAGATGACATGAGGAAGAAACCTCAAGAGGAACCAGACTCAAAAGGGAACCCATCCTCATTTGGGTGATAACAAATTTGTAAATAACTCACTTCTATTACTGTGTCCTATAGAGTCACAAAGTATAACTGAAACCAGGAAATTCATTATAGTTTTAACATGAAGTTTGCTTTGTTGAAGTTATAGTTCATTGATGGAAACTTGAGTGCAAAACTGTACATGACAACTACAGTCCTAAAGTTAGCAAGTCAACTGAAGTCCTCAGACATAAGTGTATTACTGTGTGTCCAGAGCCATCTTCCAAATGTGACTTTCGACTGTCCATATAGGACCATCCTCCACAGGAGCAATATGATGAGACTCCAGCCAGACGTAAGGCATCAGGATGTATTAGGCAGGTCCGAGGAGCAGAAGAGGTCAGCATCTCGGTCTCAGGATCGATATGTAACTCAGAGGGATAGACAGAGTGGAGGGAAGAAAACATGGGTTGTTATGTATGCCTAATGTCACTTAATGAGTAAAAAAGAAAAATGTAAAGCGAATCCCTTCCTTATATTATAGTACTGTGCTTTACAAAAGGTAAAACAATACATCTGATGTCTGAGACACCATACAACACCTGACAAAAAGTCTGACCATTCTTTTGATGTGTTCCTTGATAGCCATGATGGACAATTTCTTGACCTTCCTCCCCAATAACACGCAAGGACGTGCACGGTGATTGGTTGGGGTCAAACTTGTAGCATTGCCAGTCTCCTGACCAAAACATGGCAAGAATTTATGACACTAGGATTGCCTAATCTGACATGTGAAAGACAAAAATATTGTGAAATCCACACAGACACGGGGAGAACATGCAAACTCCACACAGAAAGGCCCTCGCCGCCCACTGGGCTTGAACCCAGGACCTTCTTGCTGTGAGGTGATAGTGCTAACCACTACACCACCGTGCCGCCCTGAATTTTTTAATTAAACTTAATTTTCTTTGGCTGTTTAAATCAGATCTTGCCAACTTTCAGTAGAAGCATGAATATCATTCTCATGAACATGACATCTGCAGTGCCTTACCTTAGCTGATGACTAATGTAGAAATCAAAGGCAGAACAGGACTGGCACTTGTTGGATACTGTAAAAATTAGAAGACAGTTTATAGACTGTCTGAAAATTAAATTAGTATTAAATATCAACATTTTATAAGATCTGGAAAAAACCCTTTTTTTTATTAAATATGAGAAACATTCACATTAAAGACACACATAATCGCTCACCTTTTCAGGGTGCTTGAGGTAGCCTCAGTCCTTGGCGGACTGTCTTATATAGCAATATTCTTGTTCACTCAGCAGAACCAACCAGCTAAGTTTGGTCATGGATTCAGTCATGATGTATTTCTTCCCTAAGTGGACATCAAGTGTGATGCGTGTTTGTGTATCATATTCTATTATGAAATTCGTCTTCTGTGGAAAAGTTATCACAGTGCTTCCTTTCTTATAATGTCTTATAATATTTTCTTTGATCTGATTTCAGTTAAATCAGGGAAAAATTTTCTTTTGGTTTCAATACTCCAAAGTAATTTAAGTTGGTCTATGCAGTTAAAACTGAATATATTAAAATGCAGAGCTCAACCAGACAGTTGAAAATGCATTAAATTTTTGGTAAAGTTTTGAATGATCAATATGATGGGCCACTTGCTTGTACAAGTCGAGTCTTCAGGCACCGTTATTTTTAAATTTGAATGTTATACCATGTTAAAATAATTCTAAGGTCACAAGAAGAGTATGCTTTTTAATGAGTTTGGCACTCAAGAAAGCCAAGCTCAGGTTTATCACTGGTGTTCTCTTGCAGAGGCATAGCAATCTTTTCATGTTATAAATATTTTTACAAGACACAAGCATCATTCCTCTCAGGAAACTGGCAATATCACGTGTCCTTTATAAAATGCCATATAGATTCAATTCAAATTCCAGGGCTAAAAACAGATTCAAAATGAATGATACTTTATAAGATTTTTCCCTGACCTACTCTAAGCTGCCCACAGATGCAGAAATTTAGCAATGTTTGTACATGTACAGATATGCCACCAAAATGCTTGACCGAAAACCTGAAATGAAATTAATTCAGTCATCTTCACTCACTGATTTATTCTTATGTATCTCTGGAGAATTAGGGGTGAGGCTGTGACACACCCTGTCTGGGACACACATTCACGCACTACATTTACTTATCGGAGTGAGTTGCCAATTCACCTCACTGTTTTTGAGAGTAGAATATCAAATACACAGAAATCCAATGATCAGTTTCCAGTACCATATTCTAACATGTAGTATTAATACACACTTGGCAGATAATGACAAGGCAGTTAAGGTTTCGAAGTTGTTGCCTACGATGAACTGGATTCATAAATGTAATTTCTGAAACCCTATCTTTGCTTAACCTTCTTGTTAGGGTTTAATATGGATAGAGAAACCAAATTGGCTATGGTCTCAGGACTCAGGAATTTTAGTCCCCTTCTGAAGTGTGTATAAAAGAGTTTAGCCAGGCTCTGCTAAACTTTCCCAGATGCTCTCTGGCAGTCTCTGAGTAAGTACTGGTTGACATAAAATTTACTTCAGTCTTGGTGGAGTCGGTGTAAAATGGGGATTTTAGGTTCAGAGTAAAGATTTATGGTTTTAAGGTCTTCTGGGCTTATGGTCAGTGATTCTTTTTCTCTATAAATTATTGGGCATGATTTATAGCACTTTAATAGCGCGTCAGCTTTTGTTGTTGGCTTTGTCACAAATGCATTTTGATAGCTGTCCCTTTGTAATTTTAATTTGAATGACTATATTTATGATAGTAAAATCATATTTTAAAATTGTAAACATATGTAAATATTTTTAAATGTAAAACAGCATGCATTTCTGTCTAAAATACAAATCCCATTGTTTTTAGAACACCTTTGTTTCAGAATGTTCAGACAATGGAACAGCTAGTTCACAAATTCTTGATATTTAATATTGAAATATCGGTGTGTAGATCTCTTTGGGTATTCGCTTTAGAACAGAAATGTCTCCATGATGACTAACTGGGCTACAGATGACCATCCGAAATGTCTGTCTTAATGTTTACTTGGATGAAAATCCTCTGCTACC
>JAODVO010000026.1:9505738-9519492 GCA_025400055.1 Notarius lentiginosus | reverse complement strand
ATGCAGAGGATGAATTTCACTGTGCTTGAAGTGTGCATGTGACGAATAATAAAGGTTTCTTCTTCTTCTTCTTAGCAGGACAAATGTTACTCTCTTGTAATGGCAAAAAGAAAGCATGGCCAGGTTTATAAATTCTGTATTCTGGCATGTGTCCATCTCAAAAGATCACTCATTAGAGCACTTTCTAGAATGGCTTAATAAGCAATTTGTGAGTGGCAGTCACAGCCAGATTGCTTGCACTTGTATTGAGAGGGCCCAGATAGCCCTTACTTGTAGTTTCATCTTAGCTCCATAGCCAAAGACTTCCTCATCACTTCAGACTCCTGCACACCTTGCCTTCCAGCTGACCGCCAGACAAAACAAACTGATGCTTTGTCTTCCCATTTCTTGACTTTAATCCTTGTCTTTTTTAGGTCTTGTTTAACAATCTCCTTAAAACAGAGTTTTGGATGGCCAACAGCCCTTATTCCTTCAGAGAGCTCCTCATAGAGCCGGTCTTTTAGAATTCTACCATCTTCCATCCAATGAATGTGCCCAAGCCAGGAGAGGCATATTTGGTAGAGTAGACCATATATGCTGGAAAGGTTAGCATGCTTCAACACTTCCAAGTTGGTAACCTTTGCCTGCCAGGGTATTCTTAGAATGCACCTCAAGCAGCACAGGTTAGAGGTATTGAGCCTCTTTTCTTGCTTTGTATAGTTTATAAAATCTATTCGATAATTTGACAAACCTGCTGAAAAACACCAAAAATCTTGATGACTACAGGCACACCTGATTTGAGGGAGAAAGAGAACATAAAATATTTAAATACAAGTGGCATTGTTTTGATAGGAGTCTTCCAGAGATCTACTGTACATTATATCCAAGTATATAATAATATTTGGACAGTTGAATCAGGCAAGGAAACTTCTTTGAAAGAAGAATGTATGGACTGGCTTTGCAGAGCTATTGTTTATTGGCAAAATATAACAATTAAAATAAAACAAGCCAAACTACATGTTTAGGCTTGATAGTTTTGACCAACAACAAAGGTGTCATTTTAATGGGGTCCTCTTTCCTAATAATGAGTGACTCTGTTGAACTTTTACTGCATTTAATACATCAAAAACAACTGAGACAGAGCATATGGAGCCTTAATGTAATTTTAAAATAGTGTTTTCCCCCCTCTTTTCCTCTGTTAGTCTCTCAGGAATGTCCTTACATTCTGATTGCATCATTTGAGTAACCAAGTCGTCGAGCATGCTAATACATTTTTATTTTACAGTTTATTTCTTCACACTCCATCCTGTTCCTTAGTCAGTGACTCTATGCAAAACATCATATTTAAAGTTTTAGATAATTCACTTTTGAAAACTATATGTGAAGCATTTTCCAAGCTTGGGGATCTGCACTGAAGAGAGGTTAACATTTTCATTTCCCCTAGTTACTCTGAGGTCCAACTGGAAATTTTGTGAAAGTGAGTTCAGATAGTTTTATGTTTGAAAAATAGCACTATTTCACTTTTGGTGTGAAAAATGGCATTTATGTGGGTGAATGGGGGGAAAAAGAAACGCTCATATGCTTTAGTTGACCAAACACATTTGTCTTAAGCCTCACACACAACCCGCTGTATGTGCTGCTACGGGCGATCTATGGTAAAAAAAAAATTGGCAAAACCATGCTTAAGACGTGCACGACACTTGCGTGTGTTCAGCGCTGTAGAAGGTTGCAGACTGGCCATGGAGACTTTTGGTCCTGCACATGCAAATTCTATGGGTCTTGCGACAAATCAAGAACACATACATTACGTATGGGACCCGTACTCCTTTTGTACACCTGAACCAAGTCAGCAGCATGGCTAGCAGGGGCTTTTTGTGATGACAGTAAGACGCATGAGTGACACACGGTCATTGTATGAATGATGTGCCTCAGAAGTAGTACACAAGGCTTTAGTCAGAGTGGCCTGAGAAATTATTAATGTAAAGCCTCACTCACAACCCGCCATAAATGTTCTGGAAATGCACGGGTCACATGGTTTGGTAGCTCGCAGCCATGCCGCAGGGTTGCGGTGAACCCAGGGGAACGTTTGGGGGAGGAGTATGGGCAAAGTACTTGTCAAGTACAGGTTGCACACCTGACTTCCTCGAGGCGCGGGAAAAATTGTGCCGTTAGCCCATGGAAAATGTATGTCTGACACACGTGATCAGTGCATGTTCAGTGAGTGTGGAGTGTGTGAGACTTGCATTTTACCAGTTTCCTGCATTACGAGTTTGCACCACACTTGTGAAGCATGTGTGATGCATGTGATTAGCACGTTACAATTATTCATAATTTGTGTGTGACGCAAGCCAGGAGTGGGTATAAAACCAGCCTGTCTGCAGCATTCTACATCTGTCTTTTGGCTGAAGAACATTGGATATTTTGTGGGAAAATTTTTAAAAAATTCAGTTTAAAGTTTAGAAACCTAGGACATTGCAATCCCATCATCGCTGTCAGGCCATAATGCCATGCTCAGTGATAAGGACAAGGACATCCCAACACCCCGTCCCACCACTCAGCAGGAGTAGGAGCAGGACAGTAGATCGGAATCAAAGTGTGTTTCAGTGCTCAAACTGTTGGGCTATTTAGTTGGGATTTTTTACAATATAATAAAATGTGTTATTCCCTTATACTCATGTTTTATTATTTGACGTTTGTATGGTAAATTAAACATATACTCAAATAAAAACAGCAAATGAGGTGGTCTTCTTCCTTTCTACAATGCTACACACTACACAATCGGTTCTTTGGTTCCTCCCCAATATATCTACCCAGAGTCTTGCCCCTCGTGTTGAGTGCAGGTCGCGTGCGCTGCATGCAGGTCGCGTGCGCTGTGTGCACACCACACACAGGGGTAGAAAGTGAGATGTACTTCTGTCTTGCGTGCTGCACAAATAGCAAGTATGGATACTTGTGTAGTATTTCTGAGGCACGTCACTCATACAATGACCGTGCATCACTCATGAGTCTTCCTGTCATCGCAAAAAGCCCCTACTAGCCTCACTGCTGACTTGGTTCAGGTGTACAAAAGGAGTACGGGTCCCATATGTGTATGCGTTCTTGATTTGTTGCAAGACCTGTAGAATTTGCATGTGCAAGACCAAAAGTCTCCACGGGCAGTCTGCGACCTTCTAAGGCACTGAGCACGCACAAGTCTCAAGCACGGTTTTGCCAATTTTTTTTACCATAGACTGCATGAAGCAGCCTGTACGGCGGGTTGTGAGTGAGGCTTCATTTTCTACCCCTACTGTATGTGTGATGTGCACGTAGTGCACGTGACCCGCACACAACACGAGGGGCAAGACCCTGGGTAAGGAACCGATCATGTAATGTGTAGCATTATAGAAGAGAAGAAGATGGCTGTCACCATACCACCGCAATGACTGAGGGAGTTGGACCCTTATAGGCAGATGATAGAAGCTGAGGAGCAGCACAAAGTGATATTGTTCTTCAGCCAAAAGACAGATGCAGAATGCTGCAGACACACTGGTTTTATACCCACTCCTGGCTTGCGTCACATGCAAATCATGAGTGATTGTCACGTGCAAATCACGTGCATCACACATGCTTCACAAGTGCGGCCCGTACTCCTAGCGCAGGAAACTGGTAAAATACAAGTCACGCACTCCACACTCACTGAACATGCACTGATGACATGTGTCAGACATACGCTTTCCACAGGCTAACAGCGCAATTTTTCCCACGCCTCGCGGAAGTCAGGCATGCAACCTGTACTTGACAAGTACTTTGCCCGTACTCCTTCCCCAAACTTTCTCCCGGGTTCACCGCAACCCTGCAGCACGGCTGCGAGCTATCAAACCCTGCGACCCATGCGTGTCCCAGTTTACACAACTTACGGTGGGTTGTGAGTGTGGCATAAGATTCCTGTTCTTGGCTGCAGGAGTGGAATCCAATGTGGTCTTCTGCTGTTGCATGCTGAGATGCTCACAATGGTTGTAAAAAGTTGCCATGAGTTTCCTCTGATCTCTCTTATCAACAAGGCCTTTGTTTCCACCCACAGAACTGTTGCTCACTCAATGTTTTTTGCACCATTCTGTGTAAACTCTAGAGACTGTTGTGTGTGAAAACCCCAGGAGATAAGCAGTTTCTGAAATACTTAAACCAGTCCATCTGGCCCAAACCAACACCCATGCCACACTGAAAGTCACACTTTGAGATCATGGTTTTTCCCATTCTGATGTTTGAACACTGTGAACAGTAACTGAAGCTCTTGATGTGTATCTGCATGATTTTATGCATTGTGCTGCTGTCAAGGGATTGGCTGATTAGAGAACTGCATAAGGTCAGCACGGTGGTGTAGTGGTTAGCACTGTTGCCACACAGCAAAAAGGTTCTGGGTTCGAGTCCAGTAGCCGACGGGGGCCTTTCTGTGTGGAGTTTGCATGTTCTCCCTGTGTCTGCGTGGGTTTCCTCCAGGTGCTCCGGTTCCCCCCACAGTCCAAAGACATGCAGGTTAGGTTAATTGGTGACTGTAAATTGACCATAGGTATGAATGTGCGTGTGAATGGCTGTTTGTCTCTCTGTGTCAGCCTTGTGATGATCTGGTGACTTGTCCAGGATGTACCCTATGTCTCACCCATAGTCAGCTGGGATAGGCTCCAGCTTGCCTGAGACCCTGCACAGGATAAGCGGTTATGGATGATGGATAACTGCATAAAACTGCAGGTGTGTGGGTGTTCCTAATAAAGTGGCCAGTGAGTGTATATCCTGTAAGTCAAAATATTAGTGATTTTGTGGCATTCTATTTGCCAGACAAATTCTTAGGAAACATTTTTCAGAATATAAATGGGCTAGTGAATCATTAAAATCTAGAAATGATCTGACTAGTATGATTCCTTCCTATTTTGCTTCTTCTCTTTTTTAAGCCCGACAGAAATCAAATCATAGAAATCATATTTGACTGCATGCAATCCAGAACTGAGCAATCAGTAATTAAGTGTTGATCTTAATGTAGAAAGTGATGTGTTTCCCCATGTTTTAATACTGAAGAGGAAGAGTGTATAACGTTGAACTATTCATACCAGTCTGCTATTTAGCTGGCTAATTATTTGAACATAAATTATCTTTCTTTTTTGAAATAGCTAGCATAATAATAAAATAGCTAGTGTCATTACTTCAAAGTAAAAATTGCATCAGCTCACAAAGTCTTCAAAGCCAAACATATATATATCTTCTCACTGTCCAAAGGCTGATCAAATAAATCAATAAATCAAAATCCAGGAATAAACACATCCTGGCTAAGTTCCTGTGTCCAATTCTCATCATATAAAACTACCCATGAAAGTAGGAGGAGTTTATGGTTGTGGGTGATGAGTGGTAGAACAGTGCAACTTCAAATGACCCTAACCCATAACTACGTCATCGCTTGTTTGCCGCAATACATTATGGGCGATACCCAGGCTCCACCATATTGTTTACTTTCGCCTTTGTTAAACATTTCATTGTTCTGTCTAAAGTGAATTGCTATGTGTCTTACTGTGTCTCCACAACAAAGAGAACACTTAATTTGAGCTTTTATCAGCTGCCAGTCGATAAGAAGAGAAGAAAGAAATGGATAAGTTAAATCCCCAACAAAAGCCTTCAAACTGAATGGACAAATGTTTGTAGCTTTCATTTCTCTGTTGGGAAAAAGACATACTTAAACTGTGACCCAGCACTATTTCCATGGTCTGCAAAATAGCCTTCGGTTATAGAAGATTATTACAATAAACATTGTTCATCGTCTGAAACTAGCAATATTCCAACGCTTGTAAAACAAAGAAGCATTCTTCGGCCTTTGCCTCTCAACATACTGAAGCACTCGGCAGCTGAATGAGCCTGTCGGACAGATAAAACTCCCAAACCATGAAGGGTTCTCTTTCGGGTATGCATAATGTTCAGTGTATCTCACTAATGGCATTTATTGAAGAAAATGCATTTCCACTGAACATGACATGGCAGATCAGCAGGTTTCCAAAGTTTTTTTTTTTTGTAATGTTTCCTGATATCAAGTTTTATTTAACTAATCACTCATTTATCACTCAGACGGTTATTCACCCTGAATCCCCTGCGAGAGCACTGCTCTGCACCAATTCCTGATATTCAGATAGATTTGTTTTCTCGATAAAGTTTAGTTGGTGCAATATACATCCTCAGAAATAAGACATTCTGAGATTTCATGTTGTTGCTGTTCAGTGTGGTAGACTTGGTCTAGACTCTTACCTTCTCACCAAGCTTGATTTGGATTCCGATTTTCCTGCTGTAAACCCTCGACATGTTATCCACATCTTTAAATCACTAATTTCATTGTCTTCCACAACAGAGCACAGCAAAATCACTCCTCTCACATCGCTCTCACGTAAAATTAATCTGACATCCATCATATCACTCAACTACCGACCCCGGCTATCCCCCACAATGCATTGTGGCAAACAAGTGATGACATAGTTATGCTTGGGGGCTATTAGAGCAGCACTGGAATGACCACACAACGCTGTGGTTAGCATTAGCTATATGGCCAAATTTTGGCACATGTTTCATTAGAGTGACAAACGGAACCCTGGAACAGGCTTTCAATACGAGGCTTTTCATTAGCATTCAGTGCAGGCAGCTTTAAAAGCTTAAAAGGCATGATGAGATATTGGAACACTGACCCTTCACTTAGATGAATAAAACTACAAGTGGTTTCCTCTTGTGGGTCTTCATCAGGGGCAACTTGAGCCCAACCACCTGAGCCACTTTCCTCACTGCTAGTGCTGAGAGAGCGACATGCCCCTTCTACACAAGTAGAGGGTGCTGTGGGTGTCCTGTTGCTGTTGTCCCTGGTGGTGGGAAAGAGTAGATGATAAAACCACAATGTGTTACATGGCAAAAATCAGTCACTAACTTTGCTGCTGCTATTGCAAATTCCCCCCTTAATGACTGTCTCTAACGCAAGACGACATATCTTGGAAGCACGTTGTTCAGCAGAAGTAACAGTTGAGGCAAGATCAATGCAGTTGAAGCACAATTAATTTATATCAAGTAATATATGGTCTCTACTGATACTATATGGCTAAATTTTGTGAAGAACTGAACAATAGTTCTTTGAATATTTGCTTTTTGAACATCCTATTCCAAATTTACTCGACTAGATTTTGTAGTGTGGCTGCCCAAGGATTCACCCATTCAGTCACAAGACCAATAGTGAGGTTCTCTACTGATTTTGAGCAAGGAGGCCTGTGGTGAAGTTGACATTCCTGTTTATCCTAAAGATGTTCAGTGGGGTACAGCACACAAAGACATTCTATACAGTTCTGTGCTTCCAACTTTGTGACTTTGTGGCAACAGTTTGGGAAGAACCACATATGGGTGTGATGGTCAGGTATCCACAAACCTTAGGTTATATAATATATTTTCTCAGTAGTAGACACAATTATTATATTTATTATCTATTTATGAAATTATATTTGATTTTTTCATGAAGAAAATTGCACCACATACCAATGTTTTTAACTTCCTAGAGTTTTTTTTATAGTGATGTTGATGCAGTCTTTCATTTAAAAGTTATGTATAGAATATCACTTTCCCAATTTGATGCAAGGGCCTATGTTGTAAGACAGGGTTGGACTTCTGCGTGAGCATGTCCAGACCCTGAGCAAGACAGGCTCAGTCATAAAGTCTATCAATTTAATATTAACATAATCTTCGCTTTGACGGGCCTTATTCATTTTTGCACATTGCCTCTCCTCCACAACCATGACAAAAAAGGTAATCAAGATATTACAGTAATATTTGTTGTGGTTAACATAATTTAAATAGGTCTAACCCGTTACAGCCCACATCTTATATACGATGAATATAACAAATAATAAGACTGCATTTAAATAATTTGCCCACATTGCAGTGTAGGTTTTAGTGTCACTATTCAGCATACAAGTTCCAAGTCACTGGAGGCAATGGATCAATAATGTGGTAGTAAAGGAAACGGTCAGCAATTTTATTCTTAAGAAAATCTCTCTCTGTTGCTTCCTTTCTCTCAGGAAGATCAAAACTCATCTGCTAGACTGAAATGTTACCTTTGTGTTTGGGCTTCTGCAATTTAAAAGCTCTGTGAGAAGCTCATCTGTTGCTCTTGAAATTGTCTGACTGAGAGCATGACCCTTGAGAAGTGTCTTTGTGCTTTCATTTATGTCATACCTGTTCTGAATAGACATTGCTTTTTCGCTGCTATTTTGAGGTCGAACATTGGTATTTGAATTTCTGATGAAGTGACTATTGCAATCCATATCTTCAGATTCTTCATCTTTTTGATCTGGCTCAATGTGGATCAGAGGAACCTCTCTCTGTCCACAATTTGCACTCTCTTGCTGGAACCAGCTTTGGCCAAGTCCTGAGCAGGACTGCATAAAACCCCACCTCCTCTTACCAACTGAAGCATGACTAGCCATGACCTCCTGTTGGCATCCAATAAGTGACTTGCCGCTTTCAACAATGTCTGTGGCGAGTCGGTTAGCAAAAAGCTGGACATGCGGTTGAGATTCAGAGGAGTCCTGCTCTGTGCTGTCCTCTGAGGGTTCAGCTATAATTTTGTTTTTACGCATCAGAGACTCAATAGAACTGGCCCAGGTCTCATGGATGAGCATGTCTGTAATATGGTCTGTCTGGCCACGCTGGTACAAACAGGAATCGGATTTACATAATCCTGTGGATGACACAGAGTTGGATGGATAAATGTTGAGAGCGTCACTGTGCACATTTCGGGCAAATCCATCAAATGAGTTGGCCTTAATCGGAGAGTTTACGGTTAGCCTTGAGTCAGATGATCGTCTGTCCGGAACAGATGACTGACGTATGCAAAAGGGGGTTCGGGAGGGTGGAGGCAAAAGGTTGTTGCGCCAATCTTTGGTCATAGTGATCCCATAATCTTTATTCTCCTTGTCCATATCTTTGAGCATGTAGCGATAAAATTCCTCAGTAATGCTTTCTGTGCTGGACTGTTTTGACAGGCAAGCTGATGTCCGAACATTGAGGTGACCATTTTTCTTACTTGTTACCTGTTGAACAGCTGCTGCTAGGATACTGCTAGCATTTTTACCAGCATAATAGTCCAGCAGTAGGTCAAACCCTCTGCCTTCTGTCTCCATCTGGTTCACCATGAAACGAGAAAATTCATCAGTAATGCTCTCACAGCTGGACTGCTTAGATATTGAGCTTCCACGACTCAGGTTGTGACCCAGTCTGCTTCCTGGATCTAGGGTATTGGGGGCTCCAGAAAGATCTGCTTCTTCCTCTGGGATACTTTCATAACTGGAGGCTTTTCCACGACTGCTCCATCTCTCACATTGCAGCCGGCTGCGAGATGACTGGCCTGGTTTGGAGGTGTCCACTATGTTCAGTTCAGGACAGTTCATTATACTGTCTGTGACCTCTGAGGCAAAAAGTGTGAAAGGGTCTGAGATTGCTGGATCATCAAGATTGACTGTTTCATCAACTACACGGTTCACCAGTCGCTCCATGAGCTCAGGCTGCTCCTCAGTTTTGCGTTTGATCTCACTGAGGCGAGGTGCACGGTGCTTTTTAGCAATCATCACTCCATTTTGTGTCTCTTTTCTCCAGAAAGGTGCAACTGTGTGGCAGGGCAACAGGAGCCCTTCTGACCCTTCAGTTCCTGCCTTCAGGGCACAAAACCAGGGTTGCTTGCCACTTGAATTTTCCAGACATATTGCTGCCAGCTCTGTAGCCATAGAGACCACAGTAGTTGCCAAGTCTTCAGCAAAACATGCAACAGGAGTCTTGGACTCCCCTTGATTAATTTTAGAGACTGCCACTGTTCCTGTAGACGAAGAGAAAATCTGTTGCCTGACTTCAGTTTCCCTGATTGTAGCAGCAGTAGTTCTGCTTTGAGTATGTTTGGTGGGCTCATTCACATTTGATTCATTTTCTTTCTCTGCTTGCATGACACAGTGCTCTTTTTCTTTTTTTTCTGTAAGTAAAGAAAGCTTTTCTACCTCATTGGTATTTTCAGGATGTTTGACTTCAGTCAAATGCTGTAGTTGGCTTATTGCTTCTCCTCCAGGCTTGGTGGTGGCCTCATTTTCTTTTGCATTGACTTCACTCTTTTTCCTATCTGATAACTCTGTGGTACATTTTGAAATGTCACCAAATTTTCTTGATGTAGCACAAAGAACATCAAAGAACAAGCTGTTCACACTCTCCAAGAGGAAGCAGTGGATGTTGGGGGCATCCTTCCCTCTAAGCTCTTTTCTTTTTACAGCTTTCTCAAATGCATATTTAAACATGCTCTCTGCCAACTCTTGGGTAAAATCGTCCACCACCAGATGGTTCTGATAGGACCTTCTTGGATGCATAATGTCATCTACAATCTTGCTATGTGTGCTTTCCAAAAAGTTTGCTATACTGGTGTAGCTCTGTTTGTGGATGAGGACTTCTAAAGCTTCCTTCAAGAGAATCTCAGCCATGGTGGATCTAAATGTGTCCATACTAGATCCTTCTGCCACATTACAGTGTAATGTAATGGCTGTGGAAGCTTGAGCTGCTGATAGTAGTCCCATTGATGTTGTAGACAATTCACATGAATCTTCAGTTACACCTACTGGATCTACTGCACCTGCAAGTTGGGACATGGCACATATTGCAGAAGGTAATGAATAGTCTCTTTGCTCTGTTTGTCTGCCCTCTTCTTCAGCTTTCTTCTCCTCATCATTTCCAGATTCTAATACTAGTTGCTTTGTGACCTGTGGGTTGCTGATTGTGCCAATGATGCTGGCAGCACATGCTAAAGCTATCTCCACTGGCTTAGCTCTGTGCCTAATTGGTGAGCTGTGAGATAAGCGAGTTCCTGTCTCTTGTACATTCTGGTTTTCAGGTGCACTAAAGGATTGTGTTCCAGGCCATTCAGATGGCTCATCACAGTTATCAGGACTCTGGACTATCACAATTTTTGGAAGTTCAAAGGAGTGTGTTCTTGTTCTAGTGGGCTCATCAGCTGATTTTTTTGGAGAGTTGGAGACAGACACTGCTGCCTCAGTGGAAAAGGATGATTCGTCTTGAGAAAGATAGACAAAAGCATCCTGCAGAACAGATTCAGCAAGACTGGAGGCGTAATTTGACTCTTTCTTGGTTTGTTTCCTATTTTTAGGAGTGATATTGTCACGTCTGTTAGAAGTCCTGGAAACTTTGTGGGATTTGCAGGAAGCACAAAGGGTGTCTGAGTCCTCACTGTCTTCTCTTTCCACCATGTTCTTCTTAGTTTGTTCTGTCTTCACCATTTCAGTTGATTCTACTAAAATTACACCATCTGCATCTATAAACATAAAAAGTTTTATATTAAAATATGAGTATATGAGTTTGGGTATGGATTTGTACAGTAAATATTATAAATGTGTTATGTGGAAAGCCTTCAATAAAAAGACTGTTCCTATATATCCAGGTGCAATTCTGTATGTGAACATGAGAAGGATAATGTGACCAAAAGGGAAGATAAGAGACAGCAAATGCATGCATAAACAAACAAACAAACAAACAAACAGCTACAAATTTAGTATTATTACACTCAATCCAGTCTCTGTGATAGTAGCCTCTCAATCATGAATTACATTAAACTTCATTACTGCCTTTTCCCTTGTTCTTCTTTTGTCTTAAATACAAATCTCCAATGAAGATTTTTGTATCTCATAATAAATACTGCATTGGCTCTGAGGTGAGCCTTCACACCATGCTCTGTCTTATTCCTCATGAGAGTTTAATTATAGATTAGTCTTGCCTTGTGGCTGCTGAATGGAGTGTGTATCTCATTGCATTAACCCTCAGCTTCTTTGGAACTTCCCATCAATCAATCTTTAACACTATTTTGTTATTATAATGATCATCTTCTGTTGATGTTTCTACTTTCTGGTTGAGAGTATGCTGTTCTGCTGCTCTATGCTGCCACTTATGTATCTGAGAGTCCTGTTTTGTTTATTTGTTGCTGGAGTGAGTGCTGAGTGTGTTTCTACCTATTCACCTATTTTGTTGGATCCTCTTCCTAGAGTATGTGAATATAAGGACAATGTTAGAGGACATTGTTCCAAGTCACTTTGGTCCAATGGGTAAAACTTCTGAATTTCTGAATTTGATAGAAAAAATACATTTCTTACAGTGTTTAATATCTCAAATACATAATTTTAGTGTAGTTGTTGCTTTGTGTATCATTGGCACTACAGTGATCATGAAGACATAAAGATAAAACATGATTAAATACTGAAATAAAAAAGGCCAAAGTGTTCTTGAAGGACAACTTAGGAATAGGGCTGAGCGATATAGCTGTAAAATTTATCATGATAAGATGTTTCATTTTGGTTGATGGGCTGTTTATGAGTGAAGGAGGGAGCACGCTTGGAGTTTGTTCATGCAACCGAACTTTGAGTATTCGTTATGTGCTTTCCTGATGGTTTGGTCAATGAAACTATGAACATTCTATTGAACAATTTTCTCATTGCTATTGATCAAGTGTCTATCGATGGTACATATTGCTATCGTTTTATCACCCAGACCTACTTTTGAACAGCACTGATGGCTGATTTGTGCTGAGACAATAAAATGTGTTCTAAATAACATCACACATTTCAATGTAGAAAAACTAGACTGAAGTAGAAATAATTGTTATTGATTATGAAAGTTTGCAGTTGAAAAGATGCAAAGCATTCCAACAATTTGGCTATGATGACAAGGTTAGAAAGGGCAACAATGTACTAAGCTGGAGGCTTAAAGCAGATATGCAGAGCCTTTATTTTTAAATAAAATTCTGAGTGGATAGTATCGCCACCCTTGACTCTTGTATGCTGCATAAATGGGAATAAAAAATATATTTTTGAGAATTAAAATCGACTGCAAAGTTGGCATTTGAGCTGTCTCGCTGAGCCATCCAGCCCTGAGTACGTGACGTCACAGCAGGAACCAGTTTTAAGGCCAAGGCCTTTTACAGCTATAGACCAAAGTCATATAAATAAAAAAAAATTATGGTGAAAGTAAGAAATACCGTTACTGACTTGCTCAAGTAAAACTGATTTGACTTCATTGATTGTGGGTTGACTCTCATTAAAACAGGATAGGTGTTATCACTTATGCAACATACATGTACATGCATGGATTTTCACTGATAAAACGTAAAAGGCTAATTAAATAATCAGATGAACTGAGAACCACATTCTGAAACAAATTAAATAATCTTATACCGGTAACTTAAGCCTCACTCACAACCCGCCGTACGTGCTACTACAGGCGGTCTACGGTAAAAAAATTTGGCAAAACCGTGCTTGAGACTTGTGTGACACTTGCGTGTGTTCAGCACCATAAAAGGTCGCAGACTGCCCATGGAGACTTTTGGTCCTGCACATGCAAATTCTATGGGTCTTGCGACAAATCAAGAACGCATACACTATGTACAGGACCCCTACTCCTCTTGTACACCTGAACCAAGTCAGCAGCGTGGCTAGTAGAGGCTTTTTGCAATGACCGTAAGATGCATTAGTGACGCACGGTCATTGTATGAGAGACGTGCCTCAGAAGTACTACACAAGTATTCCACACTTGCTATGTGTGCAGCCCGCAAGACAGAAGTACACCTCACTTTCTACCCCTATGTGTGGCGTGCACGCAGCACATGCGACCTGCACGCGACACGAGGGGCAAGACTCTGGGTATATATATTGGGGAGGAACCAAGGAACCGATCATGTAGCATGTAGCATTGTAGAA
>JAODVO010000026.1:9202672-9213355 GCA_025400055.1 Notarius lentiginosus | reverse complement strand
ATAATTCTTCTGTTACACTAGTCATTTCAAGAGCCTGTGTGTGTGTCCTCCAGGTTTACTCAAGTGTGCTGTTCCTATTCCTTCCTTTGTTCTTTAATGTCGTGTGTGTGTGTGTGTGTGTGTGTGTGTGTGTGTGTGTGTGTGTGTGTGTGTGTGTGTTACCGTGGTGATGAGATCTGAGATTTCCCTGCAGGTATTTCTCAAGGTTAGTCACGCAGTCTTGGCAGAAGACGCTATTTTTCACGCCGCCCGTGTTCGTGTGCTGGCACATTTATTACCTATCTGAAAGTGCTCCCTCCTGACCTGAGAGGGAGACGGTGTGTGTGTGTGTGTGTGTGTGTGTATTAAACTGTGTTAGTAATTTTAATAATATATACTCAGAAGTCTTTGATTCTGCAACACACTGTGAGTGGTTTTTATCATCATGTGTAAGCTAGCATGCTAATTAGCTAGTCAGTGTTAAGTAGCTCGTTAACTTCTTGAGCTAACCCAAATTTACATGTGCTCACATTAACCTCAGGCGTTCTGATTTATTTAAAGCAATAAAATTCATTTTCAATATTTACACAACATACACACCGTTCATTAAAACACTGTTGCTAGGCAACAACTAGGAAATTTGGACATGATGCCAGTCACTTCGCTAGCTAGCATGTAGCGGTTCCATGTAGCATGTAGCGGCTTTTACACAGACGGAGTAAATACTAGGGTTGGGTATTGCAGAGAATTTTCATATTTCAGTATATTGCAAGATTCCTGTTTTTGCATTACATCCACAGAAAAACTGAGACAGTGAAGGAAAAGCATGTGGTGTTGAGTTTTGTTTTACTTTTTATGATTAACCTGTCAAAAACAACAACAATAGTGATACTTTTTTCAAATTTAATGAAAAATAAATATGCAAAATATTGAGTGTAAAAATAAACTTTGTATGTTGTGACTCAACATAACAGTCAGTAATCGGTAGCTAATTAGCTACTTGTAAATCACATAAAAGCCAGTGAGACTGAGAATCCTTGCACATAGTAATATTCAACCTCTCCTCAACTACTTCCAGGTTATAACAGGTTTGAAACCCTATAAAGAAATATTTTCTTAATTTCTTAAAAAATAGTTTGTCAATAAAAATATTGAAATCACACCACTGACAACAGTACAAATAATACCACTTTGGCAACCTTGAACAAGAAAAGTTGAGAACAGAGCACATCTGTAAATATTAAAATACTAGTAACAATACCTAACTTAACTTAAGTGTTTATATTTGTTCATCAACAGGTAGGTCTTGTCAGTAAATCAGCTGAGAACGCCATGACTACAAGCATGGACACCTTAAACTACAACTCCCAAGTCTCACAGAGCCCTCTGTCTCCCGATTATTGAACTCAGCTGACACTCATTTCCCTAATTACTGCTTTCACCCATTTAAGCCTCTCACACATGCCACTTCAGTGTGAAGTATTGTTCTGCTCTTTTCAGTACATACCAAACCTTGTTTCTCTGACTGCCTCTTGGTCTCTGACTCTCTTCTTGCCCTTTGTCTCGTCTCTACCAGGTTGTTCACCAATCGCCTGACCCTTGCTAGTCTCCGACCATGATTTCTGTCTCTCGTTTTGCTTCGTTTACAGTTTGTATCTCATTTTCTTCTGCACATACATCCTTAAGTGCCTGCACTCTGACAGGATACTTTGCCACCATGGATGTAGTGAAGGAAGCGAAACAGACTGCGCTTAACACTCAGGGACACCTTCTAGGAGAATATCAGCAGATGCTAGCGGACCTCAACACATGGATGGTGCAACTAGCTTCTGTGATGTTGCAGGCCCTCCTAACGTGTCCCAAAGCTCCTCCGAGCCCCGTGCTGCAATTTCCAGCTCCAGAAAGATTCACTGGGGACATGAATGCATGTAAGAGTTTCCTGCTACAATGCTCCATGTATTTTGCTGCTATGCCTCACCTGTCTGATGAACATAAAATTGTGAAGTTCCTCTCTTTTCTCATGGGCAAAGCACTCTGATGGGCCAGTGCTGTTTGGAACCAAGGAGAGGAGCAAACGAAGTCTTATGAGCAGTTTCTTGCTCAAGTTAAGATGGTCTTCGACCATGAACCCGAGGGAATTGAGGTAGGAGAAAGCCTTCTCAATATTTCTCAAGGTTCCTGGAGCATGGCTGAATACACCCTGGACTTCAGGACACTGGCAGCAGCCAGTGGTTGGAATGATCCAGCTCTGAAGGTTGTTTTTCATCAAGGCCGGCATCCATAAATCCTCAGGAAGCTCACCTGCAAAGATGAACGATGCATGCTGGACTCACTCATTGACCTAGCCATTTGCTTGGATCACCTATTGACTCACTGCCCTTCCATTCAGGAAAGTGTTCAACTGGTTCAGTCATCTGACATGGAAATGTCACATGCTTGACTGTCACAGTCTAAATGTCTCAGAAGGAAATGGGCTTATGCTTTTACTGTGGGAGTGCCAAACACCAGCTCAGGCAGTGTACCATCCATCCATCCCATACAGCAGCCCCAGCACAAACTGTGAGTCCAACACAAACTTTTAATTCCAAATTGTTTAAGGTTCCTGTACTGTTAAAGTTGGCAGATGCCACACATGTACTTTCTGCTTTTATTGACTCAGGAGCAGAAGAGAATTTTGTCAGCAACTCAGACCACTCTTCTCCCAAGTGCACTTAGCATCCGAGCTATTGATGGAGGACACATAGAAGAGGGTTTCATTACTAGGTGCACCACTCCCCTTCACATCCAGGTAGGGGAGTTGCCTTCAGAACTCATCTCTCTCTACATCACTGCTACAGAGAGCTATGACATTGTCCTCGGTTACCCTTGACTACAACTTCATTACCCCTTGATCTCCTGGCAAAATAAAGAAATACTCCAGTGGTCACCAACCTGCTTCCAAAGTTGCATAGATTGACCACGAGTCAATATTTCATTAACTTTGGTGGAAAGCCTGCAGCCAGATTCCCTTGACAATGTCCCTCAGTGCTACCTGGACATCAAGGAAGTGTTTAGCAAAAGAAAAGCTTGTGGGTTACCACCTCATTGTCCATATGACTGTACGATCGACTTGCTGCCAGGTATATCACCACTATGAGGCTGCATTTGCCCACTCTCCCAGAAGGAGCATGCAGCTATGGAGGAATATATTCAGGAGGCTCTCAAACAAGGCTACATCTGACCTTCCAGATCTCCAGCCTCAGCGTGATTCTTCTTTGTGGAGAAATGGAGTGGTGGTCTCTGGCCCTGCATTGACTATAGAGGGCTTAATCAAGTCTCAGTAAAGTATCCATATCCTGTTCCACTGGTTCCAGCAGCTTTAGAACAACTCAGGTCTGTGAAAATCTTTTACAAGCTAGACTTACGCAGCGCCTATAACCTCCTAAGAATCATAAGGGGCAATGAGTGGAAGACCGCCTTCAGCACTACCACCAGTCACTTTGAATACCAGGTAATGCCATATGGCCTTTCTTTTTAACATGTTCCAGTGTCTGATAAATGATGTGCTATGGGACATGCTAGGTAAATACACCATCGCATGTATTGATGATATCCTCATCTCCTCTCCAGATGAAGCAACCCACATGGATCACATTCAAGCTGTTCTCATTGGCCTGCTCAAGAACCACCTGTACGTCAAAGCAGAGAAATGTGAATTCCATCAGAGATGTATCTCTTTCTTAGGCTATGTCATCAGTGCTGAAGGGGTTAGCATGGACTCATCCAAGGTTTCAGTGGTCACATCCTGACCCACTCCCAAGTCCATCAAGGACCTCCAATGTTTCCTGGGTTTCACCAACTTCTATCGCTGCTTCATTAGGGGCTTCAGCATGGTTGCCACTCCCTTAACCGCCTTGCTCAAGAAGGGTCCCAAGTGGCTCCAGTGGAACCATGCAGCAGAAGAGGCCTTCGAATGTTTGAAGCAAGCTTTCACCTCCACTCTGATGTTACAGCACCCTGACCCATCGAAAACTTTCATCCTTGAGGTTGACACATCAGCTACTGGGGTAGGTGCCATCTTGTTTCCATGTCTTGGGGAGAAATTGAGAACTCACCCTGTAGCCTTCTTTTCCTTGAAGAATGGCAGCACTGGTTAGAGGGAGCTCCTCATCCATTTATCATCCTCATGGACCATAAAAATCTGGAATACCTCAGAAAAGCAAAGAGATTAAACCCACACCAGGCCAGATGGGCCCTTTTTTCAGGCATTTTGATTTCACCATATCTATCTGTCCAGGCTCCAAGAACACTAAGGCTGATGCACTATCTTGAGTCTTTGCCATGCCTCATCAGGACACAGTTATGCACTCCATTCTTCCTCAACAGTGCTTTGTACAGTCCATCACCTGGGACCTAGATAGGGAGATAAGAAACTCACAACCACTGACCCTACCCTACAGTCTCCCACTGGGACTATTGTATGTATCAAAGCACCTCAGAAGTAAACTCATAATCTGGGCTCCTGCATCTCCTGCCACTGGACACCCTGGCAGCCAACACACCCACCATTTGTTAAAGAACAAGTATTGGTGGGAAAGCATGATCACTGATATCAACCACTTCATCATTCCATGTGTGCCCAAGCCAAAGTTCCCAGAACTCCACCAGCAGGCAAACTATGTCCACTCCCAGTACCTCAGAGACCCTGGTCCCAAATAGCCATCAATTTCATCACCGACCTCCCCCACTGTCAGGATAGCACCACCATAATGGTGATCATCAACCACTTCTCAAAAGCTCTAAGACTCATCCCATTACCTGGCATCCCCACAGCTTGTCAAATTGCAGATCTACTATTTCAGCATGTCTTTAGATACTATGGCCTGCCTAAGGACATTATCAGCGATTGGCGCCCTCAGTTCATCTCACATTTCTGGACATGTTTCATGGAGAGACTGAGGGTATCTGTGAGTCTCATGTCTGGATATCATCCTCAATCGAACAGCCAAGTGGAAAGAGCCAATCAAGAAATTTGCTGCTTCTTAAGGATTTTTTTTTTTTGCATGCATGCATGCATGCATAACCAGGGGGACTAGGCACGATTCCTCCCATGGGCCGAGTTTGCACAGAATTCCCTTAAACACTCCGCAACACAGTTGACACCATTCCAGTGCATACTTGGCTACCAGCCACCTTTGTTCCCCTGGGATGACACACCCAGCCAAGTACAATCAGTAGAGGATTGGTTTTCACACAGCCAGACAATATGGGAAGAGGTCCACCAATGTCTTGAAACAGTCAATGCCTGGTATAAGGAGTATGCAGATAAACATCAGGCAAACAGTCCAGACTTTTCACCAGGCAACAGAGTATGGGTGGCAACAAGGAACATAAGGGAACCTAACACTTGTAGAAGGCTCCAGCCATGATACATTGGACCATTCAAGGTCCTTCATTGGATTAATGAGGTCTCGTACCATTTGGAACTCCCTCCTCACAGCAGGTTAGCACCCACATTTCATGTCTACAGTCTAAAACCTGCCTTCCCAGGGCACCTTGCTGAGAACACACCGGTTCAGGAGCACCCAGCTCTCGATATTGAGGGAGAACCTGTCTATCAAGTAAATAAGCTCCTCAACTCCAGATGAAGAGGAGGACAAATTGAGTACCTGGTAGACTGGGAGGGTTATGGTCCTGAAGAACAGAGCTGGGTTACTGCCAAAGACATCCTAGACCTGCTGCTCACACAAGAATTCCACACCCAATACCCTGACAAACCAGCACCCAGAGGTAGGGGTCATCCCAAGAAGAATGTAGCTCCCAGAGGGAGCTCCTTGGAGGGGTGGGGGTTCTGTCAGTAAATCAGCTGAGAACACCCTGACTACAAACATGGACACCTCAAACTACAACTCCCAAGTCTCACAGCGCCCTCTTTCGCCCGATTATTGAACTTAACTGACACTCTTTTCCCTAATCACCGCTCTCTCCATTTAAGCCTCTCACACATGCCACTTCAGTACAAATTATTTTTTCTGCTCATTTCAGTACATACCAAGCCTTGTTCCTCTGACTCTTTTCTTGCCCTTTCTCGTTTTCGCCCTTTGTCTCGTCTCTACCAAGTTGTTCGCTGATCGCCTGACCCTTGCTAGTCTCCAACCATGATTTCTGTCTCTCGTTTTGGCTTCGTTTACAGTTTGTTTCTTGTCTTCTTCTGCACATCTGTAAGTGCCTGCATTCTGACCTCTCTGTAAAAGGACACTTCGATGCATAAGATGGGTTTGTGGATATAATGACCATGAGAGGGTGTGTGAGATGTGAGAATGGAAAAAAGCAGTGTGTGTAAACATGCCAGGCTGCAAAGCACTACTGCAGGTGATATAAATCCAGATCAGTTCAGTGTCACTGCAGGGACTCTCTGTCTCAGCCTTTTTTTTTTTTTAACATCTCTTTGTGTCGTACCTACACAGCCACATGTGTATTATGATAATGTATTCTGCCCAGTGGGTCTCATTCCACTGCCTGTCATTTCTGGGGGTTTTGAACTCGAACCTGGTGTGACTGGCATGTTAATTCACTCACCCAGCGATGGATGGATGGATGGATGGATGGATGGATGGATGAAAGCCATGTATAGGCTAAAGGGGTTTTGACTGTGAGACCAGAGGTTTCTGAGAGGGTCAGTGAGAGAAGCAGATGAATGAATGTAACTCTTTTCCTCCATCTCTTTTCTTTTTTTATTTCTGCTGTGGACAGAATATTCTTTCTTTTTCCAAACCAGATCTAGGACAACCTAGACTAATTCCCCCTCTCATATACATCTGTCTATCTTTATCCTTAAACTTCTATTTAAAACCATTTGCACATTTTCCTCTACAGGAGTGTGCATTGAATGACAAAAGCACTGGCATTATTTTCTTTATTCAACAAGTCATTTTAGTGAATTAAGCATGATAAAACAGCCTATGTTGTATTTCACTGCACTAAATCCAAATTTCATTACCTGGATTTAATATCTTGTGACTTAATTATGTTGTGTGCACTATATAAAAAATAGATAAAATTCAAGGTGGCACGGTGGTGTCGTGGCACTGTGATGCACTGTCGCCTCACAGCAAGAGGCTTCTGGGTTCAAGCCCAATGGCTGACGGGGGCCTTTCTGTGTGGAGTTTGCATGTTCTCCCCGTGTCTGCGTGAGTTTCCTTCAGGTGCTCCAGTTTCCCGCACAGTCCAAAGACATGAAGGTTAGGCTAATTGGTGGCTCAAAATTGACTGTAGGTCTGAATGCGAGTGTGAATGGTTGTTTGTCTCTAGGTGTTAGCCCTGCGATGACCTGGTGACTTGTCCAGGGTGGGACAAGTCACCAGGTAGCCCTGCCTCTCGCCCATAGTCAGCTGGAATAGGATCCAGCTTGCCTGTGACCCTGCACAGGATAAGTGGTTGTGGATAATAGATGGATGGATGAAATTCAAAATAATAGTGTGCTGGATGAAGTGTGATTTTCTCATGCAAAAGGCATCATGTTGGTACCTCTCTTAACCAAGCAGGATGAACTCTACTGGCCATCATGGAGTCTGATATGGAGGAATATGCAAACTGGAAATAGATCATTACAATATTAGTATTCTTTACTAAATTTGCCATCATTAAAAATGTAATTTGTTACCAACATGAGCTTCTGCAGGTGTTTCCTCTCTCCCTCAAGCCTGCTCATCTCAGAACCCTAATGTCCATCTCTTTTTTCCTTCCTTTCTATTGATCTTGCTTCTCTTCTCATGCATGATTCCATTTTCACCTAGCCCTGGCTATTAGTGCCCTGAGGAGCAAAAGATTGAGTGAAATCAAGAACATATGGTCAGAGAGGCCTGGCTCGACGTGCGCACACAAGGTGCAGAGCTAATTTTAATCTACTCCTGCTGCTTACCTTTTAACTCCATTGTCGTGCAGAACAGGCGGGGTTGTGTGGGGGTGAGAGAGAAAGGGGGGATGCATGCGCTCTCACACAGGAAGAAATGACCCTTCACCTGGACCCTAAGAAACTCGGACAACACTGAGGCTACAAAAATAGGAGCAGCTATTACTGCTAATCCAGTGCTCCTAATTTTGGGCAGCCACACACACTAGAGAAACTTTCCCAGCTCAAAGGTAACCCCCACTTAAGCCAAGATGATAACATGTTTGTTTGTTTGTTTGTTTAAATTTAATTAGTTTAGCATCCAAAATGCAATGAAGGTTAGGAGTTTGTGACTTATTAAACCTGAAAACAAAAAGGCAAATGTCCAGTGCATGTATTAAATTTGTGGAATTCTTCAAACTATAAGCAAAAAAATCATCCTACTCATATTGGAATTATTGTTGATCCCTGCCAAACCCAGTGACACACTCCTTCATTTACCATTTTTATCTAAGGTTATTAATTCAGTATGTTGTGATGCAATTTGGGACACAGCCCCAGTCTTGAAAGAAATGCCATTTTGGATATGAGAAATGAAGGGGTTTGGTATGAAACTCATAGTTTGTATTTCCATGGATCAGTCTCTCTCTCTCTCTCTCTCTCTCTCTCTCTCTCAGACATGGTCCACATTCATCTCCTGCAGTGAAAGTCAGCCTACTTTTCACTAGCTTCCCTTATGATTCATGCCAACGCACCAGGAAGGTCAATGAGTTTGACGGCAGGTAGAGGATAGAGAGATAAAGAGGGAGGAGGATGGCAAAATGTCCCAGAAAATATGGTGAAAGATAGTCCATCCCACACTGAGGTGGCAGGTGCAGGTGGAGCTCAATATCTTTCTCTTGTGTCTAGAATCTGTCCTGAAAACTAGTGCACCATGTTTTCTGTTGTTGTAATAAGGATAAAGAACATGAACAGAGACTCTAGGGTCGTGCCATGTTGTCAGGAAATATCCATCATTCTTGGGTGTCTGTGAGCTCATGTATGCCAAAAGGTGGGGGGACACTTAGGACTTTTCCTAGGAGTGTGTTCGGGTGTGCTATGGCGGTGCCATTTTGAAAAGATGCAGTGATGGCTTTATAGAGGAAGCTTTGTGCTAGTTGTTGTCCTCCCTGTGTTGCATCTGTCTTGTGAAATGGGAAATAATGAGCTTTTGGGTCAGAATTGTCAATGAGTAATGCTGGTCAAAATTTGGGTCCAATTTTTGGGACCAAATGCACACTGCATTGTGAAGACAACTTTCTAGAAATGTCCAGAAATAGCATCCATTTGTGACAGGCTGAGGTAACAGATCCTACTGTACCTGAAATGGATCTCTCTCAAAAGTACAACTCTTTTGATGGATGAGTGCTGGATTGTATTTGACTTGTACAATATATAGATGATTCTAAGGCAACTGACCATTTTGGGAAACCAAAGCTAAAACATTTGTGCTTGTGCTGCTTTGTAAAATAAACATTGTATCCTCGTGTCTCTTCAAGACCAACATGTATGTAGTGTGTGTTTGGGAGCCACTGTGAAGGACCCTATTATCCATTGCAGTAGATTTGGTGGCTCCTTTGCTGGGGAATGTAAAATCAACAAAGAGTTTCAACGAAGAGAGAAAGAGACTTAAGGCAGTTAGTTACAGGAGATTACACAGGCTCTAAGCCTTTCTAGGGCTCTAAGTGACAAGACAAAGTTCTTGCTGTACCAGCACCAAGTATTCCCAGGCAGTCTCCCATCCAAGTACAAACCAGGCTCTTATAAGGTACATCTGGTGGCGCTGATCTATGTTTCTATAGCTCTCAGTCTGTTGCCTATTCCATAGCTAGGGTTACAGTGGGGGGGGGGGTCCTCTGGTAACAGCAAGAGTTTGACTCCTTACTGGCATCTGTATTGCAGCATGCCTTGCCAGATGGCAGTAGGTATCATTTTTATGGTGGTCTTTGGTATGACAACTATATTTTATATGCAAGAATTAATACTTCATCTTGAATAAAGGAAATGGTTCAATAAACAAAAAATAAAAATTCAAAAATAAATGTTGAATCTAAAGACAGTTGAATTTGCTGGAATAATGTACCTGAATCACATTCATTTGGCTCGAACATTGCCAATGCCCAAAAATATTTATTGGGAATTGTCTTGTGTAACTGTACATTTTTGTTATCTTTAAAAAAATACACGAGAGTGAATAAAAATGACCTGTCTGCAGTCTTTCTCTCAACCTTTTCTCTCACTCTTTCTTTTTGTCTTTCTCTCTAATTCTCACTCTAAGACACACCCACCCATGCAAATCCATTCTTTTATTCCAGTCATACATGGAGAACAATTCCAGATTGCCAGATAAATATCTGATCCGCTGTCTTTCTCCCAGCAAATTAAAGAAGATTTTCAGAATGGCAGGTTTCAATCAGGACCCAGACCACTATTCCTGACAAAATGTGAAGCACTAGTTTTCCATGCCCTATGGGGCCTGTTTCTCACATAATGTGGTCATGTTCTGTGCAAACAAACAAAAAAAAAAAAATAATAATAATAATAATAATAATAATAATAATAATAATGATGCATGCACTATTGGAGCATCTGTGGCCTGAGGCACAGAGTATTCATGATTTAGTAGTTCTCTGTGCATCATGTTAAATGCAAATTTGTTGTAATGTAACAAAACAGGACAAATACCAAGGGGGATGAATACTTTTGCAAGGCACTGTATACATATTTTATATATTACACACACACATATATATACACACACACGTTTTTTTTTGGCTGAGTGTATCAGGAAATTT
>JAODVO010000026.1:8834775-8844874 GCA_025400055.1 Notarius lentiginosus | reverse complement strand
CTGCCACAGAAAAAGAACAGTTCAAAGAAATTACTGAAAGTCCAAATATTGCCATGACATTCATATCCAAGATGACACTCATGTCACTGTATGTAAATTTCTGACCACAATTGTACGTGGTGCTTGATTTTTTTTTTTTAAATATTGTTACAGTACTGGGAATCAGAACCAACCATTGGCAAAGTTATATTATTGACCTTTTATTGTTATTAGCCTATTTGCTCACGTGAATTAAATTGATCTAATCCAAACCTTAACTAACTGAAAAACAAGTATGCCCATAAACAATATAAACTACTAATGTAACTACTTTGAATAATGAGCCTAGTATTTGAGTAGTTCATAAAAAACAAACAAAAAACAAACAAAAAAGAAAACAAAACACAAAACTGTATTTGGTCCAAGGGCAGATTTTCAGAGCTAAAGAGGTTCCTGGTTGCGTTGTTGTTGTTGTTGTTGTTGTTGTTGTTGTTGTTGTTGTTGTTTTGAGAACCCCTGTACTATATTATACTGTCTTTATGTAATTCTGTCTGTTTAGTAAAACACCCTGTTGTGTTTATTCCTGTTCTGTGAATAAACCCTGGTATCATTAAAGATTAACAAAACCCCCAAAATAAACTGCTTTATACTGACAGACAGTATCCATACAGGACATGTTTGAGTGTTTACTTGTTCATATTTGTACCTGTATGTGGTGTTTAGATTTTATTTTAAAAGAAAACAATTGTCCTTAGGTGCTGACACCTTACTCTCTCCAAGGTTCAAATATCATGCTCGGAGTACAAATTACACAAGAATCTGAAATTCTGACATCACTTACACACATGACTTACCAAGGCTGAGAAAATCTAGTGGATACAAAGCTTATAATTTGTTGTAAACAACCCTGAAGAAGATTAATAAAAAAAATATATATCCCCTGTATTTTTAGGTGACATGCTTTTTTTTGTTTTTATTCACTGAGAAAAGCGATCTTTTTAGACTCTTCAGCAAGACTTGTGTTGCTATGACAACCATCATGAGTATCTGTATTAGCAGAGCTCCTGCACGGGCCAAAGGCCGGCGCAAGCAGAGCCCCATAGGCATAGAGTGTGGATACATAAAGAAACCCATCCATCCATCCATTATCCATAGCCGTTTATCCTGTTCTACAGGGTCACAGGCAAACTGGAGCCCTGGACAAGTCACCAGGTTATCACAGGACTGACATAGAGACAAACAACCATTCACACTCACACATATGGTCAATCTAGAGCCACAAATTAAACTAACCTGCATGTCTTTGGGGGAAACTGGAGCACCCGGAGGAAACCCACGCAGACACTGGGAGAACATGCAAACGCCACACAGAAAGGCCCTCGCCGGCTGCTGGGCTCGAACCCAGGACCTTCTTGCTGTGAGGCGACAGTACTAACCACTACAGCACTGTGCTGCCCATAAAGAAACCCATCAAGTTGTTTTCTGATGGTTTCAGTCCTGTGCTTTTGTGTCTGCCACCACAGGAAACCCAACAACTAGTGAAGTGAGTAGTAAAGTGTGAAGTAGAGTAGTCAGGACAGCATAGTAGTGAGTAACTTGTCACTGTTGTCGCCTGACATTTTGTACAGCATAAGGAAACAGTATAGTAACTATAACGGTAAAGAAATAAAACAAGAGAAGCTGGCTATGATATAAGAAACTTCTACAACCCAGAAACAGATGGGAGCTCTGCTTTTAGGCAGTGCCTAAATCTATATATTAATACTGCATATGCGTTATCCAGCCGAGTGAGATTTAAACTACATAAAAATGAGAAGAAGTCTGTTGATTTGTGTATTTTGTTGCCAGTAAAAATCACAAGGTTAAAGAAATTTCTGATCAGATTTTTAGAATTAGAAGTCTTTGTCATATATATGGTACAGCACAGTGAAATTCTTTCTCTGCATTTAATGTATCTGAAGCAATGAACACACACACACACAGAGAGAGAGAGAGAGAGAGAGAGAGAGAGAGAGAACACAAGCAGTGACACCTGGGGATTTTTTTTAGAATTAGAAGCCTTCATTTGATGGCTCTGTGTAACGAAGGTAAATGTGTTCTAGTGTGCTGGTTACATTACAGGTGGATATCCAGTTTCAGTGCAAATGGTTGCATCCAGGTAAGCCTATTTTTTTATCAATATCATAACTTTTAATATTGATAAATTGTTATAAAGTTTTACTTTTAATTTAAATGTGCAGAAGGCACATCAGGGCATTTGCCATTCACTGCAAAAAATTGCAAACTGAATTTGAGGACACTTACTTACTTATGGTCCCCATCATATTATGACAATGGGGGACCCTTAGCCCTTTTGTGCCTCTTTTTGCACCACTCGGCAGCTTGAGAGGAGAGGCATTCCTCACTGAGTTGTCTGCCCGAACACAAGGCACGTCTCCATGCAAGGCGGTCTTGTTGGAACCATGTGTCAGTTGCTAGGCCAAAGTAGTGGACATCTTCTTTTGCACAGTCCTTCCAGCGTTTGTGCGGGCGACTTCTGTCATGCTTTCCAAGCACCAGCTCGCCGAAGAGCAGTTGTTTAGGAATCCTAGAATCGTCCATCCGTGATACATGGCCAAGCCAGCGGAGTCTACTGTTTCGGATCTGGGTCTCAATGGTGGTAGAGTTGGCGAGTTTCAAGATCTCGTCATTGGTTATGTGTGGCCACCACTTTACCTTCAGAATCTGCCGAAGCAATCTTTGGTGGAAAACCTCCAAACGCCGGATGTGGTGTGCAAGGGTTGGCCACATCTCAGATCCGTAAAGGAGAGATGGTAGAACTATAGCTCTATACACCATGAGCTTGGTAGACAAAGTAAGACCTTCTCTGTTGAAGCATCTTGTTCTTAGCGCACTAAATGCAGCTGCTCCTCGGCTGATGCGACATTGGATCTCTGAGTCGAGACTTGAGTCTCCAGACAAGTTGTCCCCAAGGTATGTAAAGGTCTGAGCCTGTTTAAGCTCTGAATCGTCTATCATGATAGCAGGAGGATCGTCAGACTGTACATGCATTACCTCTGTCTTTGGCTTACTGATTGTCAAGCCCCAGGTCTTACAAGACTCATGTAATGCTGTGACACCCTCTTGTAGAGATTCAGGTGTGTTTGTGGCCAAGGCAGCATCATCGGTGTAAAGGAAATCGTTGGGCCTTGTAGTCACCGTCGACTTAGCTTCAAGCCTCTGAAGATTGAATAGCCTGCTATCAAGCTTATACTTGATGTCAATGCCAAATTCTGGGATGGTTTTGTGAGCATGGCGAAGGATGAATGAAAAAAGAAGAATAAACAGCATCGGTGCTAGGATGCATACTTGACGAAGTCCGTTAGTTACTTCAAACGGTTCTGTAAGTTCTCCACTTATGAGTACTCATGCTTCCATGCCGTCATGAAAACTTTGTATAATGTTTACGATTTTCTGCGGAATCCCCACTTTCTTCAGCAGTGCCCACATGAGGGGGCGATTGACCGTATAGAAGGCTTTGACTAAGTCCACGAAAACAATGTGCAGTTGCTGGTGTTGTTCCCTGCACTTCTCCAAGAGCTGCCGGAGGGCAAACATCATGTTGCTTGTAGAACGACCACCCCTGAAACTGCATTGTGCCTCGGGAAGATATTTCTCTATGCAAGGCCATATTCAATTCAAGATAATGCGCGCGAACAATTTTCCAGTGACTGATAGGAGTGTGATCCCCTGATAGTTGTTACAATTGAAACGGCATTTTTTTTGAAGATAGTAATGATGTTTCCGTTTTTCATATCTTGGGGCACTCTTTCCTTCTGCCAAATAGAGAGGAGAAGGCTTCGAGGCTCCGAGATGAGGGGAGGGCCACCAGCTTTAAGAACCTCGGCAGGGATATAGTCAGGGCCGGGAGCTTTATTGTGTGCAAGGTGGTCGAGTGCTGACTTGACTTCCCCGATGGTTGGAGGTAGTTCAAGATCGCTCAATAACTCTTCCTGTGGTAGTTCATCAAGAACACTGATAGATGCCGATCCTGATTGATTCAGAAGCTCGCTGAAGTGTTGCCTCCAACAACCCAAAATTGCCTCTTTTTCCAGTAGGCGGTTTCCTTGATCATCGTTGATAGGACTGATGCCGCTTTGGCGACGCTAGTACACAAACTTGACTGACTGAAAAAATGATCTTGAGTCGTGTCATTCAGCATACTGCTCGATTTCCTTTGTGCGGTCCAGCCACCACCGGTTTTGAAGTAGGCGGAGCTCTCTTTGGCAGTTGTTTCTGGCCAGTCAATAACGTGCGCGGTTTTCTTGTGTGTTGTTAGCAAGAGTGGCTTGAAAAGCAGTGTGCTTTTGGTGGAGAAGGTTCATAATGATGGTGTTATTCTCATCGAACCAATCACGATGGGTGCATTTTTGAAAGCCGATGGTATTCTTGGCACTTGTAAAAAGTGCATCACAAAGATGTTCCCAATGCTGATCGAGGGTCAGGTTTTCAAAACAGTTGTTTGACAGGTTTTGGCATATGGTCTCCCCAAGCAGTTTGGCAGTAGCTGAGTTCCCAATCTGACTGATGTTGAGCCTCTTAGGTAAGGTGCTCTTTCTCCTTTGAGATGATAAATGGAAACAGAGATTCATCCGGGAACAGACCATCTTATGGTCCATCCAGCAGTCAGCACTATGGCAAACTCTTGAGTCTGAAACATCGCTTTTGTGGTGTTGTCTGATAATGTCGGACATTTGGCCAGATATCCGAGTCTTTCCCTACACGGGCGTTGAAATCACCAAGCAGGAAGATCCTATCACAACTGGGAGTCTCGGTTAGAACTTCCGACAGTTGGTCATAAAATAAAGCCTTCTCTTCTGGAGGTTTTTTAAAGGTCGGAGCATATACACTAATGACTGTTGCGCTGAACTTATTTAGTTTGATTCTCATGCTCATCACTCTTGAACTGATTCCCTTCCAGCTGATAACAAGAGGTCAGATGATGTTCTTGATCGCAATGGCAACTCCTTCAAGCCTGGCCTGCCCAGCTGGTCTTCCAGAGTGGAGGAAGGTATAGTCGCCTTCTACAAACTCGCCTTCTCCATGGATTCGGCATTCACTGAGGCAGGCAATATCGATGTTAAAACGCCAGAGCTCTGAGGATACCAAAGCTGACCTGCGCTCTGGGGCCTGGCGTCTGGATGTGGTCTCCGACATAGTCTGGATGTTCCAACTAGCTAGTCTGACTTGGTTGAGAGGTTTGCGTGCAAATCTAGGCTGATCAGGGCCATGGGGTCCAGAAGGCTTGACCCACAGGCTGTCATGCTTGCTGTTGTGCTGTCCAGGTTTGCGACGCAGATGTCGATGTTGAATTTGCTCATTTGGGTCCGTAGCGAGTATTATCCACCACGCTGGGTTGCTGGCCCCATGTGGTGGGCAGAGTAGGGTGCCCTCTTCCGTACTTCGCGTTCCTCAATGGGCAGATTTTGGAATGGAATCATAGAAAACACAAAATCACCAGATCTGGACCAGAGGCAAATAGGAAAAGAAAAGAAAAGAAAAAAAAAAAAAAACCACACACACCAGTGGGCTAACCCAAGCAGGGACTGGTCCTGATTTTTAATCGGGGTTTACTCCCCATCTGTTGATTTTCCTCGAGGTTTTCTCCTGAAGCCTTTCCCAAACACGGGTATAGCCACAAGGCAGCGGAGGTTTGGAATCAGGGTTTTCCTTCCCCTAGGTGGACTGCCGTCCAAGGCTAAACGAGCTCTACCTACCCAGGGAGTATACAGTCCCTTACTCTGTCCCTGGTGTAACCTTTTGTCTAAAACAGGTGCACCACGTGAAGGCAGTTACCCAGGAGTTAGGTGACCAGAGCCGTGGGAAATAGTCACCCTTAGCACCCGCATACATCTGCAAGTGCCTGCATTCTAATGGAGTCTAATATATTGACAATTTTTCTGCATGAATATTTATTGTAATGATCACAATCAGTGCAAATGTGACTTAACATTTCCACTTTTGTTCCACAGCTTACAAAAAAAAAAAGCACTTGATCCAGTACATCCTATTTTCCCATTTTGTTATGCTTCACATTTCGCACAACTTAATGTTACCATGAGATACTAAAATTAGGTCAAAAAATTGGAATGGATGTAAATGACATTTTATCATGCTTTTAAGTAGCTATTTATCAAATGTTTTAAGCAATATAATGCACTCTTGTAAAGGGTGCATCCATGGTCTAAAGGATAAGCTTCTCATTCATTTTAAGTTTCAATTTGAGTGGATTTACATAAACAGAGTGATAATGTGGTTACAACATTTAGTCAGATAATGGTCAACTTATTACTGCTCCTCATTCAAGTTGGGATCACAAAAAAAGTCCAAGGTCTGAAATCACAAGAAACTGGGTGTAATATCTGAATACCAATGTGCTGTTTCAGGCTGAATTCAGATCTGAACAAAGCCCAGTGTCAGAATATTGATATCAACTGTCTCTTTAATCTCATCTACTCAAACTCAGTCACTTACACTCTCCTTCAGCTTTGACTCTACCATTTATTCTAAATTCATCCCATTTTGCTTGTTGCTCCTTGAAGCATCTAAAGATCTCCAGGGAAGCTGTGTAGCTCAAGCTTTAATGAGATCACCGAGAGCCGAATTTCATTACAGTTCTTCCTCAGTCTGTCTGTGTGTCTGTCTTTTCCCTCCCTCCCTCCTACTCCTCATAGTCTGTTTGTGAAAAGCAACACGGCATAGTTTCAGGGTCCAGTAATCAGGCATGCCAGGCTATACCAATCTGTCCCTAGAGCTAGCACATCCGACATAGATTCTCTAAAGCAATGCTTATGTGGGAAGAATTAAGTCATTCCAGAGCTTTGCAAAAATAAAATCAGTTGAAAGTCTTAACCGGTTACATTATTCATACAGATGCTGAAGTATATGAATATGCTTCATCAACCCTACCAATTGACCTATTGACTCAAAATGCTGAAAACCCTATGTTTTTCTTTAAAATTGCAAAGGTTGTAATGTGAAACCGTGTTTAATGAAAGACTCATTTAAAAAACAGGGGAGAAATTATCACACAGTATTCAATACACACTACACAGTTCCCCTCAGAGTTAGATTTGACTAACGCAAAATACAATGTGACTACAAAGGTCAGCCATTGAGCTACACTAGCACTGGCTCTGTTGATTTACAAGTTTAAATGCTGCTCGCTCTCAGTTCCAGAACCAAATATTTCACTTCAGTCACAACATCATCCACACGAGTGCGTCTGAAGACTTGGTACATGCTTAAATAGTGTAATACAATAAATATTTATTATTTGCACTTTTGTTGCACTCTCTTCCAGTCATGACACTGGCAGATTACCCTGATGTGTTCACGTGTTCTGTGTCTCACCTTGATTACTTTGGTTATTTGTACCTTGTTGTTTCTGTTCCATGTTGTAGAAAGTGTTATCGTGCCATTACTAGCATTAAGATCGAGCCTTGTTTCCCACTTCCTGCTTATGTGTTTTCATTTTCTGATCATGAATAATCCTTGTTTATCTGTGACCTTCGCTATGGATTTGGACTGCTATAAAAATACCACATTGAATTTACATTGCTCCGGTCATATTAATCCGCACCAAATACAATTGCTGAAAACATCAAGGTCCTGAAAGACTTTTCTTGAACAGCAAGTCATTTTTTCCATTACTTTTCAGAATTACTAGTCAACTACTGTAGTAAAAATTAATAGTTGCACAATCCATAACACATAGATGCACATGCATACATTTTTCACAACTGAAGAGTTTAAATTTATCTGCAATCACAAGAAACATGCATTTCATGTCTGCAGAGGTCAAGCCTGGGACTCAAGTTGTCCATGTTGGTTTGAGCAATGGAAAAATAGCACGTTTCGTAGTCGTCTTTGAAAGTCACCTCTTAAGAGTTTCAAGTTGGTCAATAAAATGTGTGCAGTGACACTTTTTTTTACCTGAAACAAGAAATTATGTTGATTCTGAAAGCCGCTTTTTCACAGGAGAAACGTGTCATTGAAGTTGATAAAGTAGATCTAACTTCTCTAACTGCCTGCATGTATTCACATTTCTTTGTGGAAAAGTTTTGCTCAATTGATGAAGGAAAAAAAAAGCCAGTACAAGCACTTAATTTTCAATCCATTTATTTGGTATTAAACTCAGTTTCAAGGAAAGGTTTTGCATATTATATGTGATATTACCATTTTAAATGATGCCAATCAGGTATGAAAATTTTCAGAACATATGTAGTTGAGATGGAGAGAAAACAAGAAAAAGGAAGAAGCTAAAATTGCTCAGATGTTCACACATCCTGGGAACATCTCCACTGAACTGAGCAGTGGAATTGCTTTCAATGTCCAACTGTTTGAGCATGCCATGCGAGTTATGTTTTGAATGCAGCATACCACCCACTCATCTCCATCTCCCAATTTCTCTCTTCTGTCCCTTTCAGCAAACTAGCACTGACTTCATGAATTACATTCATGGCAGGATGTTAGTCACTAGCCCAGTCATTTAGCGAGTGAGAGAAATGGCAGCCAGCATGAAAAAAGGAACCACAGAGATACTACGAGCACAACAGCAGTGGGAGGTTGAGGTTGTCACTGTGGATGTGCTCGAGTGGTGGAAGGGGACAATTCAGGGTTAATAATATGCCCACCCATGCAGCCTACCTCCTTGAATATTCATGAAACAGAGGGAAGAAAAGGAGACACAGATTTTGCAGTACACAGGTGTCTCATCTCTTCAATATTAAAGAAAGGATCAAATAAACCAGATAGCACACTTTATTGCCAAACAAAATCTGGTTTTACACTGGGTGAACTTGAGCACTCCTAAGACTATTATTCGTCATACTGTATGAAACGATCTCAAATGTATCTTGTCAGAACTCAACAGGCTGTGATACAACATGTAATCATATTATGAAGATCTAAAAGACAGCCTTGCAGTTAAAGAAAATGATTATTCTGTTTAGTATATTCTGCTTCTTCCACCGACTAAAACCACTTCTGATTAATTTTATTAAAATACTATAATCATTCAACAAGTGACAAAAAAAAGGGACGCTCCACCATTGGCGTACCATTGAGACATTGACCATTTTCAAAGAAAAAAAAAAAAACACGTTATTGGATTTTTCCATTTCAGACTATAAAGACTGATTATCAGCATATTCAGAGGGAAAATGCTGCCTCAGGAGGATGTCTAACAAGACAGCGAGGCATCAAGGACCATTTGAAGCTGATCAAACTTTCATTTCCTGTCCAAGATGCCTTTAAAGGTCATAAGCAAGGGTCAGAGGTGGAACATAGAATATCAACTTTATTTTCTAGAAGAACGACCCAAAAAGCTAAATCAATCTTCCTGGTGTCTAATTTGCACCCAAAAATTTAATAAAAACGGTTAAAATATACTGGTTTGCGCAAGTTCCGAAGGTTTGTTTACATCTCACTTACACACACTTACCGCCAGGGGGCAGTCGTCATGACATCATTCAAGGCAAACAGACTGGGAGCAGTTCTGAGTTTCCTTGCGAACTGAGCACACGTGTATGGAGTTTGGTCATGAGAGGTTGTGTAAAACGTCTGAAAGCGATTTTGAAGTAAGAACTCTCCAAATTGAATATCGAGAGGGGAAACCATATGTATGAACCTATTCACAGATTACTTCGCAATGGCCTTGTGGTTCACTGGTTTGACTATGAGGCCTTGGAATCGGACAGTGACTCGGCTGACTCTGATCGCAGTGACCCTGGACCTCAACAAGAATCACACCCAAACAATTTATCCTGGTAGTTATGATAAATTCTTACTTTTGTCGTAATACTAAATAAGAGCCCTTTTGAAAAATAATTTAACTGCCCTCCCTAGTGGAAATAGGTAATGATTACTTGACAGTGTGCCAGTAGGCCACATTAGCCTGCCATCCGTGGCATTTCCTGGTGTCAATATATCAGGCCTGACATCTCATCTATCAATGATTTCTCAACTACCAAGCATCTCATCTTATCTCATCTCATTATCTCTAGCTGCTTTATCCTGTTCTACAGGGTCGCAGGCAAGCTGGAGCTTATCCCAGCTGACTACGGGCGAAAGGCGGGGT
>JAODVO010000026.1:8656349-8668975 GCA_025400055.1 Notarius lentiginosus | reverse complement strand
GTTTTAGGTCATATTTATGCAGAAATATAGAAAATTCTAAAGGGTTCACAAACTTTCAAGCACCACTGTAATTAAATGTCTATTACTTTCATAGTGAACATCATGTTTGCAGTAAACCTAACAATAAATACATGACACTTTTCTATTCTTTGTGCAGATCAGCATCATGACACTGCGGCTGTTCGAGCAATTGCTGCAGAAGCCGTGCCAGCACGTGCTGCACAATCTGGTGCTGCGCAGCATCGATGAGCGCAACTACATCGAGAACAAGGTACAAGACGAGCGCGAGGAACGCGAGCACATGGAGAACGGGCAGCCTCACGATGCTGTGTAAGACACATGAATGCAGAAATGGTTCCACAGTGCACAGTAGTTATAGGCCCAGTTCACATGTTTTGGCTAGAGTATCACTTGAATTGGGGGATTTTATATTATTTCAGAAGAACTCTTCAGTGCTTGTATATTTGAATATTTCAAAGCGTTCACCCCTGCCCTCCCAATTAATTCACATTTTGTAACATTACAATCTGAAAATGAAATCTACACAAAATGGCCACAAATAATCATTTGTAGTTAAAAAAAAAAAACGCACACCACCATAAACCTTGAGGTTGCATAAATATTCACCCCCATTTCTGTAAAACCTCTCGCTCAGTTTTGGGGTAATCAGATGCCATCAGAAGTTTTGTAATTCTTTTAATGGCATCAGTCCACCTGTGTACAGTTAAAATGTTCTGTGATGGCAGTACAAATACACCTGATCCAGAGCAAGTTGCATTTAGATTGAGATCGTGTGACACTAACTGCATGCAGGTGAACTCCATTCAACTAATTATCAGATTGCTGGGGTTTGCACATGCAACTTGGGAGTTTCACAGAAAATATACACATCTGTCAATTTTATCATGACTTTACAATGAAATGGGCAAACAGAGTGTGAACAAATGTAACGTAAAAGTGAGACCTTTGCAAATCCCTGAATTTGTGTTTAGTTACGTGGAATAAAATTATTATATACTGAGAAATTTAGTCATTCAAAAACAA
The DNA here is from genome assembly GCA_025400055.1 of Notarius lentiginosus. Lineage (NCBI taxonomy): Eukaryota > Metazoa > Chordata > Actinopteri > Siluriformes > Ariidae > Notarius > Notarius lentiginosus. The sequence goes on along the minus strand of JAODVO010000026.1, from coordinate 8,667,931 downwards.
TCCAGTTATTTAGAAAAACCATTTTGCTTTTTCACTTTGAGTTTAATATATTGTTGGAAAAGCTTATTGGTTTCATTCCTTTGAAGTGAAGTCATCAAAACATTTGCACTCATCAGAATGTCCACATTACCCCAAATTTTCGGTACATAACCTGTTTTGCTGTCCTGTAGGCGTTTCTTAATTGTGAAACACTTGCACAATCTACTTTTATTGTTAATTGACGTGTTTCTATGAATGTTGCTTTTCTGTGCCTCTGTGTAGTGATTTGGAAGAGGACCCGCTGTTCTCTGACCTGTCTCCAGATACCAGGCTGTCCAGCCCTGATTGGCTGAGTTGTTCACCTCCACCTAGCACAGAACATACAAAGCCTGATGGGAAAACAGAGGTCCACAAAATTGTTAACAGGTCTGACAGTGAAAATGAAACTGTTATGAGATGGTTGTGCATGAACATGGCAGATTGAATAGTATACAGTCCAATTTCAAAGTCTTGTTGTCGTGTCTGTGGTTTTTGCTCAGCTTCTTATGCTTGGTTCCGGATGAAGCGAAATCGTCTTATCAAGTTGAAGGCACTGGCTATGACACTTACCTGAGAGATGCACACAGACAGGTGAGTGTGAAACCTCCTCTGCTCAGGTTGTTGTATTTTACTCAATTTATTCACACACTTCATCTAAACCAAAGAGTTTCTGCGCATGTCTGGAATGGACTCTGATTCTAATACACAGTCACTCTTTTGTTAATGAAATGGGGATAATTATAATTAGAGTAATTTTATATAGCACCTTTCCAAAGCCAGACAAGAATGAAGAGGTACATTTTAAGCAAAACTGGGTTTGTGTGTATGCAGTTCCGAGACTACTGTGGCATCTGCCAGAGGTGGGACTGGCGCAGCAGCCCTAAGCCTATTGAGAAGTGTAATCTGGACATCCCTTTCTTTGAGGGACACTTCCTTAAAGTGCTGTTTGATAGAATGGGACGTATCCTAGACCAGGTAGGGTTATTGTCTTTATCTATGTTCTTTACATGGAGTTCAGAATTATAAAAACATGTTAATGCTTAATAATTTATTTTTATTTGATTTTAGAAACATTTTACTGTGTATATGTAATTGGTGTAAACCATTTTAGTCTTTGCATATACTGCTTTATGTGCCTTATGGTGGAATCCATTATTTCACAACAGGCCTGAATGCAAAACGGAGAATTTTGATGGTGTTGCTTGAAGTCTCTGAATTTAAAAAGATTGATTTACCTTCTTAAAGACAGCAGTCTTTTAAGGGTTTTTAGTGTGTGTCACAGTTTGAATAAAATCTGTCAAAAGATTCCCTGGCAGACTGTGATATCAGTTTTGTTTACATGTGCTGTATGCTTTTTCTATAATAATTTTATTATTACTACTACTACTACTAGTTAAACTTGTATAGCGCCTTTCTCATACCCAAGGTTGCTTTACAGATATGGGGGGAGTCCACCAAAAGGTGGTCAGGATGTCATTCCAGTTGTGTAGCAGCAAAAGGCGCACAAAAATAAGTCCCATACGGCCTGCATGGCTGCCGTGATGCCGCCGGGCAACATCGCTTGGAACACCACGTCACTGATCCACAAAGCAAGCACAGACGCGCTTGCCATGCAGAGCATTGGTCTGTCCCAAACCACCTGCACAGCCATGGCAACGCCACCGAGCAACATCGCTCGAAACACCGTGCCAAGTACAAAAGCACTGCGGCACAGAGCGCTGGACAACCACAGTGTTAAAAGAGCAACAAGGTCACTGTAGTATAGCGAAGAGCATAGGCATCACCCATGGTGAACCAAGGCCTGGATGGAACCAATGCCCAAAAGTGGGTCCAGAGCTGTACCACAACCAGCGGACAAAACATTCAAACAAATATCAAACTACACAAGCACAAAAAAGAAAAACAAAAGATAAAATAAAAAGCTCTGGTGAGAAGCGGCAGCCAGAATGCACACAGCGTACTCTCACCTGAAACGGAAACGTTTCAATACAATTAGGTTCTTTCATGATCAAAATATTAGTGATGCACACTGTAATCGCTAATTTTGACTCATAACCAAGGAATTCTTTCACAATATGCTGTTTTTGTTTGCGACAGTTTTGATTTGTTTTAACTGTTTGTGGACCTTCTCTTTTGTCTCTTCTCCCTTTCTAGCCATATGATGTCAACTTGCAAGTCACATCAGTGTTATCGAAGCTATCTTTGCTGCCCCATCCTCACTTACATGAGTATTTGTTGGACCCCTACATCAATCTGTCACCTGGCTGTAGATCCCTCTTTTCCGTCATTGTGAGGGTATTGTTGTTGTTTCTCTGAGTTTCTTTTCCATTTGTGGTGTTTTCGCATTTGCATGTAACAGCAACAAAATCTAAGTGGTGCTAGTGGGAGTTGATGAGCTAATACTTCTTGTTGACATCAGGTGGTGGGAGACTTGATGTTGAGGATCCACCGTATTCCAGACTTCAACCCTAAACTGCTGCTAGTGAGGAAGAGGCTGCTCGGGATGGAACCAGAGGGATCAAGGTAGTACAGATTTCAGGGGAGGCTGATATAAATTTGAGATTATTTGATTAAGGTTTCATTTTTGGCATCCACATCAGATTTTAGTCTTCACTGGATCATGCAGCACCATGTCAAGCATTTCTGGCACACATCTGATTGAATGTGTGCTGTTTCTTACACTGAGTTTTTGGGTTTTTTTCCCATTTAGTATTGATCATGTGACGTTGCTGGAGGGAGTCATCGTCCTGGAGGAGTTCTGTAAGGAGCTGGCAGCCATTGCATTTGTTAAGTTCCACGCTTCTGCGTCTTCATCCCCCTGAACTCCTGCCTGCTGTACCCTGGACACAAGCATCATTGGCACAGTTCCAACTTGACAGAGTGGGCAGCTGGCACCCACTGAATCCCATTCATCCTTCAGATCAGGTTCCTGTCTATAAAGCTCCAGAGGGTCTAGACTCATCTGTCTGAGAACATGCAGGAGAGGATGAGGATGGAGGCAAAATGCCCACAGGTCAAACTTGCACAGGTGTGAAGGTGAAAGGTGATTGTGGTAGCACTCATGATGCATATTCTTGTGCTTTGTCCCTCTTAATTCATCCAAATCATCTCCTCCGCTTTGTTCATTTTTGCCATTTTATGCATTTAATTTTAAATTTGCCTTTTATTGTCCTTCTGGCTTTGCACATGAACTTGAGGATTTTTTTTTTAACCCACAGTGTGTTTCACTTCACATTGGAACACACCTTACTTATTTATTCTTGTCCAAAACAGATCTTAGTTCTGGAAGAACTAGAAAAAATATATATATATTTACGTCATGTAAAAATTTTACTGTTTGATTAGAGATACTAACTAAAAAAAAAAGCTCTGAGCTTTATCTAAAAACAAATGTGTGTAAAATTGAATTGTAATAATCTGTAGTTACAGTAACACATACTGTACTTATTATTTTCTTGTGGGGAAATGATACCAAATGATGCACGATGTATCCATTAATGCATATGCAACCTTAACCATGATGTTGATACTTTGATAACTCAGGATTAGAAATTGAACTGTGCTTAAAAAAAAAAAGTAGAATCCGCAAACTGACCTGCTGCACTACTCTTCATTTTATCAGTCCTGATCCCTCTTTCAAATTGGACTGCGCACATTTGCACATCAGACATCGGATTTCACTGGAGTGTCCTCGGAGAACTGTGCGTCACGTTCATGACAGTGTTTGGAAGCCTTATGTATGTGTGTTTTTAATTTATGTTTTGTGTGCGTGTGTGTGTCTTGAGCTTTATGCTAGGCTAGGGTGTAGTTATTCTTCTCACTCTTAGTTATTTATTGTGTGTAAGGATTTGCATTTTGAATTTGAGAGAGTTCAAGAATTTTTTTGCTCCTCTTATGATTTCAGTATTATGATATGACAGAACATCTGCCATATCCCCCCCCATCGGCTACATTGAAACATACACCAGCAATAGTGTTCTCTAGTAGACTTTTTTTTTTTCTTCTTCCTGTGAAATGCGTAAAAAAGGTTTACAATGCTGAAATAGTCCATTTCCTGTACAGCTGGATTTTTGACATAGTTAAGACCTGTTATTAAGGGAACTGTGCAGGATTTTAAGGGTTTTTTTTTTTTTTTCCAAGAACCTTGGATCTAGGCATGTGTTAATCAATTTTAATGATTACAGCATAACAGGGTGTGCTATTTATAGGAAAATAATCATAGATGGGAAGGTTACCACTCAGAAACAGCATGTCCTGAAGTGGTTTATTCCTCTTGTACCACAGCAAGGAGCCTACATGTGCAGACAGCAAACATTTGTACTCCTGAAATAAAAGGTCAAGTCCTTGACCTTAAGCCTGCTGTTACATTATTTACAATACATTTGACATTATGATGTACAGTGGGATGCTAAATGCCGATTGTGAGTTCTGGCAAACCTGCTGATATATATAAAATAATTATTATTATTTTTTAAAGTTAGGCAGTTATTGTGATGTGATTACCAGCACATGCCTATTTATTTCCATTTACCTTTGAAAATATTTTCTCCCCTGCAAATTGATCCAATTAATCAAACTTGTAGTTGATCTTTTTAATTAAATTGCACATTCATGGTAGACAACATTGTCCTATTTAAGTTGTACATACCTAATACTTATTTTATATAAGACTTATTTTAATTTTCTTTCGTTTAGTACCAAAGGGTCTTGTCATGTACAAGTGGCTTGTTTCTTGTAAAAATCCTTGTTTCTTAAACTTGCACATTTTATACCATAAATGTTCCTGAGAGGTTTTCTCTAATCCTGTATATATGTGTACAATGATGTAAAATGCATGCAAACATTTTCTAATAGTATCCTTTCTTTGTTTCCATCTTTTTTTTTGCCATGGTTTTTAACCACTTGGCTGCCAATTAATATGGCTGTGACTAGGCATTTGCAGATAATTAAAAAAAAAAAAAAGAGCGCGAGAGATTCTCCAGTCTTGAAACAATGGGGATAGCTAGGCACCTCATGATTGACTTTGATTCAGATGCAATTACAGCAAGACTTTTGACAAGTTTTTGTTCCAAATAATTTGCTGCTTTTAACATCTAATTAACCAGCATACAAAACACTAGGCTTAATGTATTTATATTAGAACTGTGCAAAGAACGTCTTGTTTGGATCAAGAAATGCGACCTAGAAATTTTTCTTCATGTTAAATATAATGGAATTTCATAACTTATTATTAACACATGCCTATATGTGACACATGCCTTATTTGGGTGCAGCAGAGGATGGCATTTATGCCCTTTTGGGGTTTGGGTCTTACACTTAATGTATTTTCATTTTACTGATGATGTTTTGTGAGTAGTCCAATTAGAAAGCCACCAAATTCCATTTTATCAGTGCTAGATGTGTTTTCCCTGGTTTTCATTTACTCAGACCAGTCACTGTTCTGCTTGACAGATTTGGTGGCAGCTTTTGTCGAAATGTAGCTCATGACATTGCATCGGATTGATACAAAAGGTCAAAAGTCACTGCCATGATGCAGCAATGAGCTGTTGTTTAGATCATTGCATTGCATGCTCACAATCTTGGTCCATTAAAGTAGGCAAGGCTGTGTATTAGAAGGGTGTTGCACTCTTTCAGCCCCCAGTAACAGACTGTACGCTGAACATTGTGATTCAGCATCAAATACATCTTGTTGCACCTTTCATCTATTTTGTACCTTTAAAAAAAAAAAAGGGTTCTTATATACTTTCCGTCCCAATTAAAATATTCTTTTTCTCCAAGAGGTCTGTATTTTGTATTATTTCAAAAATAATTTTGCAGTGCTTTTATATCTACACATTGTTCCATGCATTTTAAAAAAAATATATATTTCTTTTATTCTCTTATCTGAATAAGCGATCCATAAGCTATCTTTATGGTTCCAAAAAGTCTATTCAACTTCTTACAGTTGTCTTTTGTCCAGTTATCGCTCTGTCTCTCTGATAAATCTATAACTTGAGTATCTCTATAAATTATCTTTGGTATTTCCAACCCAGATTATTAGCTCTGAAAAACAGACAGTATCAATTTTAAAGATTACAAATGTCTACACAAGATCCATATTTGTAGAATGTTTGGAACACAGTATGGGGAAACAAAAAACACTAATTACATGCAGGATGTAACTGTGCTTTCATAAACCCTCTCCCATGGGTACAATGCCTTCTGCACAGTTTCAACAGGGCACCCACCATGCTGTTGTGCACCCTGGCAGCTGGCTTGCAAAGTGAGACTAGTTGTAGGTAAGTCAACCTAAAGAAATGAGATGTTTGCCCTCATGCTATCCTGATGGTTTAAAAAAAACAAAACTGACCATGACATTGTCTGACAAGAAAAATTTAAGGGCCGGATGGACTGTGTAGTAAGCTCCTGATGTGGGTAGAATACTGAGGCACAACAGGTGGAAAATGTTCACACCCAACTTTATTTCTTGTACTTTTGTTGCTTTTCAGCTTCACTCACTCGTTTGCTGTTCTCTCACACACATGTTCTGGTCAGGAACGATCCCTCCTTTTCTATCCTCCACCATCACAAAAAATCACACACATTAATCGACAACAGGTGTATTGACTGCCACTCACCTTCCTTGACCCCACCTTCCATTCACAAACTGACACTTGGCCATGCCCCCATTGCCCAACTCAGGCCTGGGAGCCATCCGGCCTGCAGTGGACACCCAACCCTGACACCCCTGATGGGACAGGAAGTCCCCCACCACTATCTGCGCCCCCGACCTGTGGACTACCTCAAATTTGAACAGCTGGAGGGTGAGATACCAATGGGTGATCCGCACATTGGCATCCTTTATGCAGTGCAGCCACTGGAGGGGCGTGTGGTCTGAACAGACGGTGAAAGGGCACCCCAGAAGGTAGTATTGGTGGGTGAGGACCGCCCACTTGATGGCCAGACACTCCTTTTTGATGGTGCTGTATGTACTTTCACGCATCGAGAGTTTGCGATTGATGTACAGCATGGGACGTTCCTCACCCTCCACCTTCTGGAACAAAATGGCCCCCAGCCCTCTGTCTGATGCGTCCGTCTGCAAAATAAAGGGGAGAGATAAATCAGGATAGTGTAGAAGTGGCCCCCCACATAGTGCAGCTTTTACCTTCATGGTAACCAGCACTGTTTTGTCCACTGGACCGGATCTGGTGCTCCCTTTTAAGTGAGATCAGTCAGTGGGCTGATAACATCCAAATAATTACATATGAACCTGTGATAGTAGCCAGCCAGCCCCAGGAACTGTCTCGCCCCCTTTTTGGCCTTGGGCCTCAGGCAGGCTGCAATCGCTGCAGTCTTGTCAATTTGGGAACGCAGCTGCCCATGACCCAATTGGAAACCCAGATACCGTACTTCCACCCACCCAATCACACACTTTTTCGGGTTAGCTGTGAGACCTGCACGCTTCAGCGACTCTAGGACAGTCCTAAGGTGTTCGAGGTGCCGTGGCCAATCATTGCTGTAAATAATGTCATTGAAGTAAGCCGCCTCGTAGATGGCGTGGGGGCAGAGGACCTTGTCCATGAGCCACTGGAATGTAGCAGGCACCTCAAATAACCCAAAAGGAAGTGTGACAAGTTGTGTGGAAAAGGCCATTTTCTCACAGGATAGAGGAATCAATATCCCTTTGTCAAGTTCAGTGTCAAATAAAAACAAGCAGCACCTAATTGATCAAGCAACTCATCAATGTAAGGCATTGGGGATGCATCAAATTTAGACACCACATTGACTTTTCTGTAGTCCACACAGAACCGGATCAACTCGGTCTTGGGAACCAGGACCACCAGGCTACTCCAGTCGCTGTGTGACTCCTTGATTATGCCCATTTCGAGCATGGTCTTGAGTTCATCCCAAACCACCCCCTTTTTTGTGTTCAGGTAAGCGGTAAGGGAAGCTGTGTGCCACCAGTCCTGGGGGCATTTTAATATGGTGTTCTATGAGGTGGCTGTGGCCAAGAAGGGGCGAGAACATGTCAAATTCCTTTTGCAACCTGGCAACCTCTGTGAGTTGGGCCAGGGAGAAGCGGTCTCCACAAGGGACCAGAGCGGTTTGAGTCATTACTTTTGTTTTTACCTCCAGCTCTGCCTTCTCTGGAACTGGTGAAGCCAACGCCACTAGGACCCCCTCGTTCCAACATTTTAACAGGTTGAGGTGGTATATTTGTAGTGCCCCCGTACTTATCTGTTCACCTCACCTCAGAGTCTGTGACCTTGAAGAGTCCTTGCCACTTGGTGACTAATTTGGAGCTCGACATGGGCATTAACGTGAGTACTTTGTCTCCCAAGGCACGTGCCCCTGTTGTATAGCCGGCTTGATGTTCTTGTGCCTGCCATAAATTCTCCTGGGTCAAGTGCATGAGAGTGTAGAGCTTTGCGTGCAGGTCGAAAATGTGTTGAGTTTCATTTTTACTAGGTGAAGGTTCCTCCTCCTAATTTTCCCGCAGCATCGTCCAAAATGCCACAGGCTTATGCCCATATAACAATTCGAATGGTGAAAATCCTATAGAAGTTTGTGGGACCTCTCGTACTGCAAATAGCAGGGGCTTGAGCCATTTATCCCAATTATGTGCATCTTCGCTTACAAACTTCCAAATTAAATATTTAAGTGCCAGATTGAATCATTCCACTAAGCCATCTTTTTGTGGGCGATAGACTCTGGTGCGGATAGATTTAATTCCCAATAAACCATACAGTTCTCGCAGTGTGTGTGACACAAATGTAGTGCCTTTGTTGGTTAGGATTTCTTTTGGAATCCCGACCCAGGAGAAAACACAGAGTGCCTTTGTAATACTGCATGCTGAAATATTGTGGGGAGGCAGTGCTTCCGGATATCACGTTGCATAGTCCACCAAGACTAAAAGTGATGTCCCTGTACTGACCAATCGGTCATGGCCCGACGAGATCCATGCCGATTCTCTTGAAGCGGGTCTTGATTAGAGGGAGAGGGCACAGGCAATTTTGGAGTGGCTGCGGGATTTACTAATTGGCATTCGTGGCATGCCACACACCACCGACGGACATTCCTGCGAATCTCTGGTCAATAGAACCGGGCCATTATTCAGGCTACTATTTTATCCTTTCCTAAGTGTCCAGCCATTGGATTAAAGTGAGCCACGTGGAATACGAGTTCCATACGGCTCTTTGGGATTAACAATTGGATTAAGTGTTTGCCAGTTTGAATGTCCTGCATCACTTGATACAGCCTATCTTTAATAATAGCAAAATATGGGAAGGAGGGTGTCACATTTGGCTGGAGAGATTGACCTTCGATTACTCTCACTTGGTCAAATGCATGATGCAGAGTCTCATCTCAGGACTGCTTTAACAGGGAATCCCCAAGAGAGGGAGGAGGGGCAAGCTGCTCCTCACTCCTCGTATCGCCCTGACACGGTGCTGATGTAGACAGCTCTGTGACAGCTTCCCCAGTTAATGCCACATTGGGATCCCCCGTGACATGTTGTCGTAGGACCTACCCCCTACTATATGCTCCGTTAAGCCTCTTAAACCCCAGCCAATCAGTCCCTAATGCCTCACTTTGCACCAGGCTTTGGTGGATTGAGGTCTGATTACAGTCAGAATCCACCAACGAGTAGTACATATCCCCTTAAACACTTGCCGGTATACAATACACTCCAGCCCAATCGAGGGTGGTCTCTGGGGCATCGGAGATCCAGACCACAGCTCCCACCTCCCATTGTGGAACACTGACTCTGGAGATGCCCAGACTTCCTGCAGCACCAGCATACCGGCCCAGGCTTCACCTCTGCACCAGTGTTAAGGGCATCACTCACCTGGGGGGAGAAGACACAGACATGGAAAGGAAAGACAGGAGGATACCACAGGTGCAGCAGGCCAACTGGGGGGGAGCCGGTCCCCGCCTCCCTGGTGGGGGAACAGAATGGGGGGGGAGAAGGAGAGAGAAAAGAAGAGGCGACACGTCCGCCTGCCCCCAGAACCGCCGCCAAATGGTCCTCTGCCAACTCGATGGTTTGATCCAGTGAGGCCCATCAATGATACTCGGCCTACTCTGCCATTCCTTCTGGAAGTCATGTGATGAACTGCTCCAGTGTCACCAGGTCCGTGATCCCCTTGGCGTCATGGTCATCCGCCCTCAGCCACCACCAGCAGGCATCCCGGAGCTATTGGCCAAATGCAAACAGCTGACCAACCACCTCCAAATGTCAGCATCTGGAAGTACTGGCAGTGTTGTTCTGGGGAGCAGCAGACATGATGCAGGATGGCTCGCTTCAGGTCTGCATAGATGAGCCGGCTGTCGGCAGGGAGCTGCGCCTGTCTAGTCAGTAGCGGAAGTAGGAGTGCTGTGCACTGCTCGACCAGCCCCCTCCACACTTCAGCAACTTGCTCGAAGAGCGATATGAAAGCTTCCGGATTGTTGTGTAGCCCCATTTTTGTGAGGGTGATGTAGTGAGTGTCCGCTGCGGTGGCGATTGAGGACCCTGCCGACTCGAGCAGGTGCTGGAATACCTGACAGTCATTTTGCTGGGCCAGCAGCAAGGCTTCAAAGCATTGTTCTTGCTTCCTTTGAAGGGCGATCTGCACTTGGTGCTGGTTCTGTTGGGGGCAGTAGCGAGGGCATGGATCAGGTCCTTGAATGAGGAGGACTCCATTTGTGGTTCTCTTCAGTATTCCTCGGTTTCAGCACCACTGTAGTAAGCTCCTGATGTGGGCGGAGTACTGAAGCACAGCAGGTGGGAGATATTGTTCACACTCCACTTTATTTCTTCTACTTTTGTTGCTTTTCAGCTTCACTCACTCGTTTGCTGCTCGCTCACACACACAGGCACGTTCTGGTCGGGAGTAATCCCCTCTCTTCGCTCTCTCCCTCCTTTTCTATCCTCCGCAGTCACTGTAACAAACACACAACATTAATCAACAACAGGTGTATTGACTTTGCCACTCACCTTCCCTGGCCTCGCCCTTCATTCACAAACCGATGATTGGCCACACCCCAGCTGCCACAGACTGCCTTCAACCTCAGTTGTTTGATGTACCTTACTCTAAGGGACACATCCCTAGTACCTCTATGGGACCAGACAGCCTCCCCAGGCAATGAGGGGCAACATCTTTGGTGACCCTGTCTGTCCACTGGGGAACTGCCCCATCCGAATTCCTTACATTAAAAATGCCTTGAAATTTTAGTCAGCCAATGATTTGAGTTCCATTCCAGTTGCACGCTTAAGACCAGTCTTCAAAACACCCACAAATTTAGCAAGCCTCTGAGCATTATTGATGCATCTGTTGTCAGCAGTGTGTGCATATCAACCGCATGCTCAGTTAATGCTATGACATCACAGACTGGGATGTGCTGCTTAGCCAACACTGTGAGGGCATAGAGGGGCTGACACACTGTCTGACTGATTACCTTAACTTCTGTGCAGACATGGTCTCCCCCGCAAAGACTGTACGGTGTTACTCTCATAACAAGCCATGGGTAACACAGGAAGTCAAAGCTGTCCTCAACAGGAAGAAGGCCGCCTTCAGGAGCAGGGATAGGGAGGCGATGAAAGC
>JAODVO010000026.1:8212396-8222738 GCA_025400055.1 Notarius lentiginosus | reverse complement strand
CAATGTCAGTTTTCAGCCTTGTCTCTTGCATACAGAGATTTCTCCAGATTCTCTGAATCTTTTAATGATATTATGGATCATAGATGATGTGATCCACAAATTCTTTGCAATTTTATACTGAGGAACGTTATTCTTAAATTGTTGCACTGTTTGCCCATGCAGTCTGTCACAGAGCAGTGAACCCCTCCCCGTCTTTACTTCTGAGAGACTCCGCCTCTCTGTGATGCTTTTTTTTTTTAAATACCCAATCATGTTACTGTTGCCAATTAACCAAATTAGTTTTGTTTAGCATTACACAACTTTTTTCAGTCTTTTGTTGCTCCGTCCCAACTTTTCTGAAACATGTTGCTGACAAAGTTCAAAACGAGCAAAGATTTTTCAAAAAACAAAGTTTCTCAATTTCAACATTTGATATATTGTCTTTGTACCATTTTCAATTAAATATAGGGTTTCTGTGATTTGCAAATCTTCACATTCTGTTTTTATTGATGTTTTACACAGTGTGCCAACTTTTTTGGAATTGAGGTTGTAGATACTGATACTCAAATAACTAATCATAGTATTCAGCAATCAAGGGCAATGTGGCACTATATTTTATATAGTGCTGTTTATGTTAGTTGCTGTCATTTGTTGCTAACAGGGAACTCTTTGTCCTGAGTTTCGTGTTTCAAATGTTACAATGTTTGAACAGTATATATAATATAATGTACGAGGGTGACCAACCCAAGCATGCAGAGCAATATTAGCCAGCATGGTCAATAAAAATGAGTGCAAGATCCTTGTGAAAGGAAGCCTGTGTGTCTCAGTGCTTACAGAACTGATGTGCTCTTCCGCTCCGTATGCTCGCTTCAAGCTCACAAATATCTGTGTGCGCATAATTCATGTCAACTTGTGCTCATGTTTTAGCACCATGCTCACTGGTGCAGCTCTGTCAGTCACCATTGCACTCTCTACTTAAACTCCATAAGATGTTTTATCAGATTCCTTGTATCGTATGAACATGCTGAATTTCCTTAATGTTACAATGTACACTGGGCTTACATGATACGGTATTGGCTGTAGGTCAGTATCGATGCATCCCTAATAATGGCACATTCTTCATAAAACAGAAAAACAGTTCAAACTATCAACCCCCAGCATCAATACTTGCATGAATAAAAAATGTTGTCTTTTTCTTTTTACCTTGTCCACAATCCGGCCAGTCACACCCATGCCATTCAGAATGGTTACATTGACAATTGTTGGCATGCCACCATAGTAGATAGGCTGGGAGCAATAGGGCCACATATAGGGGCACTCTGTCAGGTCTATGTAACTTGGACTGAGACTGAAACAAAAAGCATTCGACAAATGTTAGCAGACTTGTCTTTATGCAACCTTTTGAATTTGTCTAAAAAGTTGGTGTTGAGCAGACTGCTGATGAATTAAGTTAACTAGATCATCTCAAACAAATGGTAGCCTCAGTTATCTTAATTTTACCGTAAGCCATTTGTCAAAGTCGATTAAAACTTCGTTATTGGGTCTTCTGAACACATCCTGAAGACTTTGTTGCTGGAATCTTCCTAAAACCTTTCTTGATTCTTAAAACTGATCTGTTATTTGGTGCTGTAACCAGATTAAGGCAATGACTCCGTCTTCTGTTTCTCAGAAGCTTGACCTACATAGTAATGGTGGCCAAGCATGGGCATGGCTTAGGACTGGTCAATTTTGCATGCGTGTTTTACCTGGCTTGGGGTCTGTAGCTATTGAGAATCTGGTAAGCTCGGAGTAGGTCCAGTTTGCCATGGCCCTGTTCAAACATGTTCACCCCAGGCAACCTGCGAGCTGATGCAATCAGAGCCTGCTTCATACTGGCTGGGTTTACCAGCTCTCGATTCAACACAGTACTGAGGTAGAGAGAGGGCAAAAAAAAAAAAAAAAAGATAAGCGGTACTAACAAATCACTTATAAATATCAAAGAGATCAAGTTAAATTGCATTCATTCAACCAAGGTCATTCTTGTTTAACCAGAAGAAAAGAAGGCCAGGACTCATGGAAAAGAAAACAGGGGCATGACTCAAGAATTAATTATATTGAAGGTGTAGTGTGAAAGACCCTTGGATTGCTGCAATCCAGTTCATATTAACCCATTACTTTTATCCATTTGAGTTCCAACCAACTCTGCTGCGATTGAAAATTAATCATCACCTTCTCTTCTGACCAATCAGATTTGAAAAGTAAACAGTAATGATGCTTTGACTTATTGTAATATTTTATGAATGAAAAACTGTTTCTTGCTTTTTTTGAGTCTATGATCACGACAGTATTTATATTATTGCCAATTTAATTTGTGTCTAGTTTAAATAAAATTCGCTGTCATATGTCATTCCGCAGGTCGCAACAACAGTCTGAAGTGCACAGAGCTGTTGGCGCCACTTCCCCAAGGTATACTGATGCTAAGTATAGCTGCAGTATCACTTGCAGTGCAAAACTACACTTTTTTTTTAATAATTTGAAACGTATTTGAAGATAATTTTGATAAATCGAGACCACTGACTGTCTCTATGATGTTGCATGATCAACTGTTCAGCTTCCTATTTTCAAAGCACAAATTGCTTGATTATTCTGTTCGTTCGATTCTCTAGGGACGGTGGCCGCAGGTCTGGCTACAGCGGCATGCATTATGGGTATTTTGTGTCTGCCTGTCTTACTGGTCCTGGTGTACCGCCAAAGACAAAGAACTCACAGCAGCCGACGTGAGTATACACACATACTGCTAGTCAAAACAGCTTATTGCAGTAGTGAGGTCACTGAGTACATAACTCATAGCAAGCCAGACGAATGAATCAGTGTCTGGTGTCAGTCATGACAACATGCTTTGTGTGTACAGAAACTGTGTCTGTTACAATTTCATTTTTAATAGCGAGTGAATCCTTTAGCCCTTACTACATGTGACTTGAAAGCTTGGTGTGCATGTTTAACTTCACATCCTACACAGCGCTGCATTACAGGAAGTCATAGTCAATGATATTCTATTTCCTGTCACACAATGACCAGTTTTCCCCTTCCTGCTTCTCACAGGTGCGCACGAGCTAGTTCGCATGGACAGGTGAGTTCCCACACCATCACTAAATCAGCTGCTGTGACACGATTGTTTGACTAAAAATGAAATGGACACATTTTGCCTTCATCCCCAAATATAAATGAAGACATTCTCGGTGTGTGAAATTCACTTTTTTTTTTTGGCAAATGTCATAAACGAGCAAAGGCAGCAACATATCGAACAATTATGGGAAGCTTATTGTCTGCAATATCACACTATGCAATCAGTGTGTAAATCATCACACACCTACCTCAAACCGCACTGAGTTAAGTGATCACAGACATTTTTATGTGGTTTCTGAAACAGTACGTAATGGAAAAAAAAGCATGTCTGGGCCGGGTGATCATGAGAATCATGAAATATTCCCAGGAGTCATGTCCAGATTTGGGCCAAGTATCTGTTAACCTCACTGAACACTCTCTGTTATCTGGATGAGCTGCTTCTTAAAATTAGCTGCTTTCACATTGACTGAACCCTACTTCTGTGTGCCCAAACAATCTGCTTACGTCTGAGAATACTTGCAAGAACCCAGTTGCCTTCTAAGCTACCAGTGAAGACATCAAAAAACATTTCATCCAATGGCTACCTGTTCATGATTACATTTATGGTAGGCACCTTTTTCCAAAGTGATTTACAGTTAGCAGCTTAGTGGGAAGGGGATTCGAGTTCTTAATCTTCTCATCAAGTGTTCAATAGTCCAAAGCTCAAACCGCAGAGCTACCGCTTTCCCTTTTCCATCCATTCATCTTATCTGAAGTTGGGTCACGGTGGCAGTAGGCTAAGCAGGGTATTCCAGGCATCCCTCTCTCCAGCAATGCTTTCCAGTTCCTCCTGGGGGATCCCAAGGCGCTCCCAGGCCAGATGAGATATGTAATCTCTCCAGCGTGTTCTGGGTCTACCCTGAGGTCTCCTTCCAGTTGGATGTGCCCGGAAAACCTCCAGAGGAAGGCGCCCAGGAGGCATCCTAATCAAATTGCCTGAACCACCTCGGCTGACTCCTTTCGACATGAAGGAGCAGCGGCTCTACTCCAAGATCCCTCCAGATGCCTGAGCTCCTCACCCTATCTCTAAGGGTGAGCCCAGCCACCCTACGGAGAAAGCTCATTTCAGCCGCCTGCATCCGCAATCTCATCCTTTCAGTCACTGCCCAAAGCTCATGACCATAGTTGAGGGTTGGAGTGTAGATTGACTGGTAAATCGAAAGCTTTGCCTTCCGGCTCAGCTCCCTCTTCACTACAACGGACTGGTACAATGCCTGCATTACTGCTGACACCGCCCCAATCTGCCTGTCCATCTCACACTCCATTTTAGCTTTACCTTTTTCTGCAACAAATTCTATAGTGTCAGCATCCATACTTTGATTTAATAAACCATGCTTTTTGGCAATTAGGTAAAAAACACCAATACCGATTGAGTTGTTCAGTAATCTCAGACATTTTTATGTGGCTTCTGACACACTACGTGACAGAAAGTATGTTTGGGGCAGGTGATCATAGGAGTCATGAAATAGTTCCAGGAATAATGGGATTTGCATGGACCTGGAGCTACATTTGGCCATACTCTGGTGCAATGATCATTTGGGATTGTGATCTAAACAAAGACAAAGAAATGTTGCAAAAGAATGAACAATATGGCAATATGAATGTCGTAGCAGCCATCAGGAAACCGGAATCACTTCCTTTCATAGCACATACTGTAGTTTGGTGACACCCTGAACCAACATCAGCCTGTGGGTTTAAAACAATCACTGGAGGGGAAAATGGTGTTACTGAACCAAACAATTCAGTTGAAGTGTTTTTGGTGATTTAGGCATGTGATAATGCTAAACAGGAAGTTATAAGCTTTCCTTACATGTTCGCTACATTAATCCCCATTTGTAGCTCCATTAAAGAATCTTCAGACACCAAGCACTTCCTGGCTACATTTGCAACAAGAAGGGCACTTGGTAGAGCATATACCTCTGCTGAGCCACATATTATCAACATGAAAATCAAAATCACTTGCACCTAGAATAATACTAAAGCTGGACGCCAAATTTCATCCAAATTTGTTCATTACTTTTTGAGTTACACTGGGAAAAAGGGAAAAAATCCTGGATCCAACATTCATAACTGGATTCACATCAAAATCTAATCAATTGTTCCTTGGCCCATAGCTCACATTTCCTCAAAATTTCATCCAAATTCGTTCACTACTTTTTCAGTTACGTTCGGAAACAGACGAACAAAAGGTGGTGGAGGTAATAATGGGACAACTGTGTCAATAAAATATTTTATCGATGACGTAATTGTCCTTTAAGTGTTATGTTATTCTGCTTCTTTCTCCAGTGAAGCCCAAGGCCATGAGAACCCCGTGTACATGGGATCTCCGCAGCCTTCATCTCGCACTGTGGCTCAGATTCTGATGCGGCAGACGTCTGAAACAGGACGCCACCTTCTGTCCGACCCTGGCACCCCCTTTAGCCCAAACCCACAGGGAGACGTGTTTTTCCCTGCACACGGTAAGAGTCAAGACATCCACGCTCCTTTAGAAATGTTTTTCTTCACGCAGCTAGATTATCTTCCTGCAAAGATCATGTTAATTAGCAGCCATTTGAACAAACATGGTGGTAAAAACAAGATAAACCATTCTACACCTCCTTCCTTTTACGAGAGACAAAGCAAACACTTATTACACATCTCCTTTTTGTGTTTAGATGTATTCATTTCTGCATAAGGGCAGAGACCACACACACCTTCCACTGTGCACAGTGTAAACACGCCTGCGAACACACCTGCTCATTTACGTACTCAGTGAAAGAGTCAAAACACACAGTTTTATTATGTTGCCCAAAAGACACATCAAATTAATTTAAAGATTGCTTTCATATTTGAGTTTCCTTGGCCACAGACAAAGCGAACATCAGTAGCACGGCCACATTTTACAACACTCTTAGATCAAATCCCAAATGGCTGCTTATCCTCTGTGTGTGAGAGATGGTCTGAGAAATCAGATATATCACTGTGACTGAATTGCAACAAACAGGAAAAAAGATGGAAAATATGGGTCTTTCTGTTGATAACAATGCTAAGAAATAATTCATATATTTCACCAAAACAATGTGGGAATGTTTTTTTCTTCACCTATTAATCTCAGTTAGATTATCCTCCTGCAAAGATCGTGTGAATAAGCAGCCATTTGAACAAATGTGGTGGTAAAAAGAGCCAAATGAAGTGAATATCTGATAGCGATAGAGCATACTGTCGAGAAACTGATATCAGATTAGTTTTGGATCAGTTTACAGTAATCTGTAATCAGCTGTCAAAATGTCACACCACAGTTGGAATTAAACCTTTAAATGAGATGAAATTTTCCTTCTTTTGCATTTTTGGTGCTATATAGGTTGTTAAAATGCTAGAAATATACTTCTGGTTGAGACATACAAACGAGAAACATATTTTCAGCACTATATTTAGTAGAATATGTGTCAGTTTCACCATGGCGAGGGTTTACGCGCAGCACCACACGAACATGCTCAATAAAAAGCGGATAACAATGACTCAGTGCTGTAGTTGTGCACGATTTGACCTTTAGAGCTCTTGACAAGAATCACCTGGAGGAAAAGCACGAAACACCTTCAAATAAACGCCAGCTTGAAATGGACTACTTACACATGATCAAACTTTCAGGACTTTATTCTTTCTACTCAGGAAATTGGTTAACGATTAAACAAAAATAGGACATGATCGTAAACATATATATAAACAGTATAGAGATGAAAGTGGAGCAAAGGAAAAAAAACTGAAATGGGGGGGGTGGGTAATGGAGGGGTGGCAAGTCAACGGGGGGCGGGGCAACGTCCCCCGAAAATATTTTAATAACACGCAAAACTCTGCATTCTAGTGCATTTTAGTACTTATTTTCACTAAAGCAAGTTATAACTTTTCAGCCTTTTTCTTTCATGTACATACATGTCAAAAATATCAAATTTAATTCCCCTAGTTAATGAGTCATTTTCAGGAGTGTGTTTAGAAAACGCGGTCATTTTCCGGCTACACAGTTCATTACTCTGAAAAAAAATCAGACAGTTGAAGGTAAACTCAGCAAAATCCCAAAACAGTCGTGTTAAAAAGTAAAGGTCTGTTAGAGTTTCTAAAGCTTTCAGGTTTCAGTGTTGGGGACGTTGAGCCTCGTTTATCAATCTTTTAGTCGAGTTGTGCGTTTGCAGAAGCTAAAGTGAACTAAACATTTCCAATTCAGATTTATGTGAGTTGAAGCCGATTGTTTACATTAGTTCGTATTGTCTGTAAATTTAAACACACCAATGAACACCAAATTTCTCATGTAAATCAGGGGCGTAGGGTGTGTGGGTGTGTCGCACGCTGACTGGCAGCCTGAGTACTTTATGCAACAAAAAATAATTCCCATTGCTAGTTTTAGGCAGCTTAGACACCGGCTCTTCCATTATTGCTGTTTCTTCCCCGTTTTCTTGATGATGTGTTCTAGAAACGGCACTAAAACTTAACTTCGAAACCACAAAATGCAACTTTGATGGGGGGGAAAAGGAGGAAAGTTTTGCTTGTTTTGACACGGCAAGTTATTAACGCAAGAGAAAATGCTCATAATTTGCGACTAAAAAGACTGCAGCTACACTGGCAGCTTGAACACGCTTTCTTGTGCGATTGTGTTGCGCTTGCGCAGAACGGTGTCAGTCCTGCGCGCGCGCGCCTAACGAGAAAAGAGGAATAGGATCGGTAGAGAGAGAGCAGATAAGCTCCTGTTTGTTAAGCACAACATTGTCTGCTTTCAAAGCCCGGAAAGGCCAAGGTTTAGGTTGAACTCTACATGGCAGTTTTAAAAAGTACTTTTGTACTTGCAGTTCACAAGACTGCAAAAACCAGTGTCTGTTCAGTCCTGTTTGTTCTGGCTCCATTTTCAAGTTTTTTACCTTTTTTATTCTTTTGGCTATATGGCCATTTAAGGCCTGCTACTGTACTTTAAAGTTATGAACTGATGTACAATGCATCAGTAATTTCTGAAAATAAATAAAAAAATGTGTTTTGTAAAATAACTCTGCTCTTTGTTTGACTATCAAAAATGTGTTTTCTGTACAGAGATATCGACATCGGTAAATATCGGTATCGGCCATAACAGCAGTGTTAATATCGGTTATCGGTATCGGCCACAATTTGCACATCGGTACGTCACTAATTAAGTTAGTACCCAGGCAGCCAAAATGAGATTGGGCAACACACTGGAGCTTTTGCTTGCCTGGTGGGTGCCTAGCTAATGGATTTATTTGTCCACCCCTGAACTAGTAATTAAGCATACAGCAGCTCACACAGTCTGTGTACACATTGTACATAATGAGGTGCTTTAAAACTTTTGGTTGTTTTGCAGAGGGAACCAGGTTCAGCAGCTGGCCAAGCTGCTCCAGTGGAGTGGTCGACAGCTAGTGTTTCCAGCGAGCAGCTGAGCCAAGAGTTGCACCAAGTGGAGAGAGAGATTGGCATGAGGACACGTGAGATGGCGAGGGTAAAAGAAGATAGGACCCTGAAGTTTATCTGACAGCAAAGATTTGTCGTCAAGTTGCAAAATATTTTTATGACTTTAGATTGTCCAGAAAAAAAGATTGAACCAGATACTGTTCCACAGATACTGTTCCAAATTTAGAACGGCTTTGCTGTCTATAAAATTCTCCCTAGATTGGGCAAAAAGTAATGCATCACTTTGTTCATGGAAGTGCTTAGTTTGAGAAAGTGTTTGAAGATGGCTAGGAACCCAGACGTGGGCAGATGTGACAAATTGGACTGGTGTTAATTAGGAATTGGTCCTTCAACACTACAAAATTCAATATCGTTTGTGTTTCTTGTCTTGAGCTTGAAATCTGTGATGTGTTGCAGGAGGCAGCTGGCATGAAATACAAACTGGTAGCAGGAAGTGAGAACGGGCAGAGCGAGCCCAATTTACAGCGGGAGGATCACCACCTAGCCCTCAGGTAAGGTACTGGAGATGCTTCTAAACGCCTGCGCTGCTCTCAGATGTTTGGATGAGTGCCTGAATGTGGAGGGGTTCAGGTTTTCCGATTAGTGGCTGGTGAAACTGAGATGTATTTTCTTATGGCTATTTCTGTCCCTCTGCTGTCATATTTTAATTTAAATGTCTCTTATTTCTGTTTTGTAGTGAGGGATCAAATGGTTCTAGTTCTGTGGTGCAGGATTGTGGTTTGGGCAGCACCAGCATGTCCTCTCTGACCAGCAAGACATCATCACTCAGCCTGTCATCTGAACTGGTGGGCAGTAGCACGGATCTAACCAAGAATGGGGTGGCTCACGCGTGCTCATAGTTTGTCTTCAGCTGGAAGCGATCTTTATGAGCTGGTGTCTCTCTCTCTCTCTCTCTCACTGTCATGGTCTCTCACTCTTGCTGTACATTCTGAGTAAAAGTTGTATCTGAAGTTCACCTCCAATTTGCAGAGGCTGCGATACACCACCAACCATCCATTACTTAACTCTGTAACATTACTCCACTCATATTGGGTCACTTCTTTTTCTTTACCACCGCAGTATTGGGATGTTGAGCGTTCCATATATTCAATGCATACAGCTGCATTTGTGACCGCTGATCATACAAACAATTCAAAAATGGTGAGTCATTCTTGCCTTGCAGCATCAACAGGATTTTATAGGAATAAGCAGTATCTGCCCCCTATTTTATTTTCTTTCTTTCTTTCTTTTCCCTGTGATAAATTCTTTCACTGACTTAAAAACCAGAGCATTCAAGAAACATTTTATGAATGTGTTTACTTGCAAGTCTAAACAGTAATATTAATTTCAATAACGAAAAGTAATACTCGCACAATACGCAAACTACATTCTTAGTAGTTACGTTATTCATAAAGCTGACTTTTTTTTGTTTTATGTTTACATTGTGCACGTTTCTCTCATGAATTTTCTTACAATTTCTGTAGGAGCCTCCTATCATGCTGCATATTCTACATATTAGAAATTGATGGATATGATGAACATTGCCTGTTCAAAATAACTCCAGCACTTTTTTTTCCTTTTTTTTTTTTTTTTTAAGTCAAAACCAGACTGTTATTTTGATCTGAATCTAGTATTGTTGCCCCTCAGCTTCATATACGAGTGGTTAGTGTTCAGGTGTTGTCTTTGCTCAGTATCTTCTCCCAGTAAAACATTACTTAGTTCCTGCCCACACGTATACAGGATTTTTTTTTTTTTTTTTGGGGGGGGGGGTGTCCACGTGAAAATGCTATCTGAA
>JAODVO010000026.1:7989589-8002604 GCA_025400055.1 Notarius lentiginosus | reverse complement strand
AGTCAGCTGGGATAGGCTCCAGCTTGCCTGCGACCCTGTAGAAGGATAAAGCGGCTACAGATAATGAGATGAGATGACGGGGCTAATACAGTATAGCTAAAAAGTCAGGGATGTTTATGGCCTCCATTTTTGCATCATCGCACAGTCACCTCAAGAACAAGCTTGCTTGTGTGGTGACAATATCCATAAAAGGAAGTTGCAGGGCTAAAACCAACAGAAGTAGCCATTTTGAAGCTGGAATCACTTGGGGAGTTTGGGGTTGTAAAAATTTTAAAAATGTTTGGGATGAAAATGAAATGAAATATCGAACAGTTCCAATTCCAGATTAGAATTGTATCAGGAGTATGTGGGTGTTATACTGACTAGTGGTGCTTCCTCCTCTACATTGGTGCTGTAAGGCAGGTTGGTGAAGATGGGGTCCATGTCCTGAATGTCAGAGAGAGTGATGGCCAAGTTAGCCAGACTGGAGAGAGGACGAAGCTTGTCCTGGTCCTGAAATAGAAATAAAAATAAGCACACATACAAAATGCGTGTTCCTGTACTATGAAAAAAAAAATGAACACAATGTTCTTAATCACGGTTCTATACAGTTCAGTGCATTTTCCATTATTCCCCATTATATCTTTTGTCCTCATCGGTTTGTTGGCGCAATGCTTGTCCACAATGATTAAATTATGGTGGGGAAATGGGTAAGCACTTTTTATGCTGACTAGGGGTGAAGTTACTTTCTTGGCCAGAAAAATAGAAATAGCAACCTGGAATAAATCAAGGCTCAATCTATTACCCATCAAACGGCAATGTTATCAATCAAAATTTTAATTTGATCCTCGATTCAAAATTGTTTGGTCTATAAACATTTTAAATATTACTACAAGTTACAGTGATATTCTTTGGCATATTCAAGAAGGGTTTTTTTTTTCAAAATGGTTTTAGATTGTTCTACAAATGTCCTGAAAACTATTAGCTAATAAATACACGAATCAGCCATAACATTAAAAACACCAGCCTAATATTGTGTAAGTCCTATCTGTGCTGCCAAAACATCTCTGACTCCTCGAGGCATGGACTTCACAAGACCAGTGAAGGTGTGCTGTGGTATGAGACACCAACATGTGAGGAGAAGATCCTTTAAGTCATGGAAGTTGTGAGGTGGGGCCTCCATGGATCTGACTTGGTTGTCCAGTACTTTTCACAGATGGTTGATTGGATTGAGGTCTGGGGAATTTGGAGGCCAAATCAACACCTTGAATTCTTTGTCATGTTCCTCAAACCATTACTGAACTGTTTTTGCACTGTGGCAGTGCACATTATCCTGCTGAAAGAGGCCCCTGCTATTAGGCAATACTGTTGTCATGAAGTGATGTACTTGGTCTGCCACAATGTTTAGGTCGGTGGTACGTGTCAAAGTAACATCCACATGAATGCCAGGACCCAAAGGTTCCCCAACAGAATATTGCACAGAGCATCACACTGCCTCTGTCGGCTTGCCTTCTTCCTATAGTGCATCCTGGTGCAATCTGTTCCCCATTTAATTTTCTTTTACATGGTGTAAAAGAAAATGTGATTCATCAGACCAGGCCACCTTCTTCCATTGCTCCATGGTCCAGGTCTGATGTTCATGTGCCCATTGTACATGCTTTCAGCAGTGGACAGGGGTCAGCATGGGCACTCTGAATGGTCTGCGACTACACAGCCCCATACACAACAAGCTGTGACGCACACTGTGTTCTGAGTCATTTCTATCACAGCCAGCATTTCAACAATTTGTGCTACAGCAGCTCTTCTGTGGGATCGGACCTTCCTTAGACCACTTCTATTATGTACTAACTCCTGTATACCAGGAACACCCCACAAGATCTGCTGTTTTGGGGATGCACTGACCCCTAGCCATCACAATTGGCCCTTATCAAAGTCGCTCAGATCCTTACGCTTGCCCATTTTTCCTGTTTCCAACACATCAACTTTGAGAACTGACCGTTCTCTTGCTGCCTAACATATTCTTGAGTGGTGTCCGTGTAACAAGTTCATTAATATTATTCACTTCCCCTGTCAGTGGTCATAATGTTCTGGCTGATATGTTCTATTCATACCTAGGCACAAAATAGTACCTGCCTACCAAATGAATAAGCAAATAAGTAAATTAATTAATTATAACTCAAGAAGAGCGCCTTATGTCAAAATTCTGAAGCTGATTATATCATAAGAGTGTGTTCATGCGAGTCTGAGCATTTCCTGTGATGATCTGCATGACGATCATTTTTAATTTTCAATATCACCACTATCAATTTCATTATTTTTCTTATTCTACTTTTGTCATTGTTTTGTCATTGCTCGTGTAAGGAAGTAGTATTTTATTTTTCCTTGGTTAGACTGATAAAACAACATGGATGTGTGTGTAGGTTTATGTCTATACCGTAGCATTGACAGTGAGCTGGTAGGCACTCGTAATTTCATAATCTAGACTTCTCGACACAGTGACAATTCCTCGGGCTCCATCAATGGAGAAGAAGGGAGATGGAGGCTGGAAAGAGAAAAGCACACTTCCCCCAGTGCCTTGGTCTGGGTCTGTAGCGTTGACCATGAAGATTGATGTTCCCACCGGAGTGTCCTATATTCACACACACAAAGAAAACACACATCCAGAACCATTTAAATCTTTTTCCAGTTTTGTGCAATGGTGCAATAATTCAAAGAATTATATTACACTATATTTCAAAAATTCATTGCGAAATAATGAACGGTAAACTCAGAGAGCTGCAGACTTTACTC
Source organism: Notarius lentiginosus (assembly GCA_025400055.1). NCBI lineage: Eukaryota > Metazoa > Chordata > Actinopteri > Siluriformes > Ariidae > Notarius > Notarius lentiginosus. Next base: position 7,999,835 of record JAODVO010000026.1, on the reverse strand, counting down.
CATCACACAACACACATGCACACTTGTAATAAAAGTCTGGAAATTCTTTGTTTTTTGGAAGTGTGAGGATCCGTACTTTGAGAAGTGAGGATTAGAAAAGATTCAAATAAATGATAACAGCAAGAACATAAAAGAGCATGAAGCAAAAGATAGAAGAGATGAAAAGAAAAGAGGATTAGAAAAGAATCAAAAGATATGGAATGTGGCTTAGGCTCTAACCATAAAACACCAAACCAACTAAACTCGCTGAAGCACAAAAGCAGGACACAGTGTTCAACAGTCAAGGCTTTGCTACCAGAAAGGGGGAGTCGGTTGAGACCTCCAGGTGTTGAAAGCAGAGCGATAACACGATGACGTTTATCTCATCTTGTTATCTCATTAACAGTCCACGTCAGTTTGGTAAAGTACATTTCTGTTTTCTGAACATAGTGATGCCAAAGTATATTATTAGCAATTCAATTTTGTTCAACAGATTTTCACCATTTTGGAAAGGTTCTGCCTTTAACTTCAATATTTGAAACTTCAACATAATATACATAAACATTACATTCAACTTCCACAAACACATTCCAAATAAATGAGCCACATAAATCCCATTATGAACAAAATAACAAAAAAAAACATTAAAAAATTGGAAAACTTTTCTGAAATAGATTGACGTCCATAAACTCTGTCCTAGATAGCATCATTTTCACTCACAGATGCAACAGGAAGCCACATAGTTCTCAAGTTCTCTTGAGAACTAGCCCTCTCATTTGGACATAAGAATAATAAATGTCAATATTATAGGCCGAACTAGCATAAAATATTCATTTGCCACCAATAATGGCTATAAATAGAGTACATCAAGCAGGATGTATGCACATATGCAAAAAAAAAGGAGGGGGCTTCAAGAACAGCAGTGAGAAAGAAAAGTGTCCCATGGGATAAAATGAAGCATAAAAAGATAAACACTGTAATACAGCAGAGACGAAAAGTCTATAACCATGTACTGGAGAACAAAAGGAAGTGTATGAGGGTGGATCTAATAGCCATTAAGAAGTGCAAATACAACTGGGACTCCCTGGACTCTTTCAACTGGAGGCTTGGTGTATAATGTGAGTGAGATTATTCCTCTAAGCACTTTGAAAGACAGACTGGCAAAGAGAGGGAGAGACAGCACAGAGGTAAAGATTTCAGTATGCATTAAGGATGATGGATTTGTGCACTTCGTCATTGGAAAGCCTCATGGGGAATGGCTGGCAAAAACATCAGAGGGTCAGTGGGGTCATAAAAGACAGGCGATCCAATCCACTGACTCTGAGCGTGCAGTGTTGGAGCTTGGCACAGGCTGAGAGATGAGATGGTTTGAGGTTAGAAGGTTAGACAAGGAGGGGTGAGACATCCGTCTTTGTGGCAAGTGGCCCTCAGAACATCACGGGGCTTTATTGCAGAGAGTGAAGGCAGACCTGCTGACCCACTGCTCTGTGCTCAAACTCATTTATAGGTTGGATGCTGCCCAATGTACTTGCTTCATAATTATACTCATCTCTACTTTTTCAAGCCACCGACTTTTTCCACATCATTAAAAGAGAGCTTTGGGGTTTCTGTGCAGATACGAGTTTAATATGACTGTGGAACTAATAGCATCTTGCTTTCGAAAATTCTAATATTACAAAACTGTTGGCTAATTCCAATGTCAAGACAGTACAAAGAGTAGTATGCAGTGGTGGATAAAATCAGTAGCCCAGGTATCCGACAGAGGAAGATTATATGTCTGGGCTACTTGTTTTTTTTTTTTTATTCATAGTCACCCAGTGGACAAATAGGTTCAGCAGCCTTATGATCATCTTTTTTCCTTCTCTGGTTAAACCCTCTGGGGTCTAAGGGTATTTTCTGGCACTCTAATGATTTTGGCATATTCTAATTTTGTTGTCAATTTCAACAAACTGTGGTAGTGGGGGCATGGTCGAGCATTGGCTGTGAACGGCGAGGAGGCAGGTTGAACCAGCAGGTAACATGTGATGAGGTGCACCTGTGTCAAATTTCTGTCTGTCTATTAACCTGTGTCTTTGTGTGTCTTTTAGGCAGTCAGGAATGAGAGAGAGAGCTGTGACACCCTGTCGTGTGTATTGGTTTGGTGAAGTGTCACTGAAATGTCTACGGAAATAAAAGAACTCACTTGTTCTGAAGCCTGCTTCCCATTCTTCTGTTACCCAATGCTAGAAAGTTGTTACGCTGGTGCCAAAACCCAGGACTGAGGAACGAACACCACCATGGAATCCGAACCAGTCCAAGAACTCCTCCAAACACTCACCGACGACCTCCAGTGCCAGCAGCATGCCCTCATCGCACTTTTTGTTGACCTGGACCGGTGCCTCTGGGATCTGCTTGAAGCCCAGACAGCAGACCGGCAGGCGATACAGAGCTGGGTCCAGGCTGCGGGTGCTCTAGCCAACGTTCCTGCAGCCAGTGTGCCCATCCAGCTGGTGAAGATGACCCCGACGCCTTCATCAAGCTGTTTGAGCGTGTTGCGGAGATGAGCCCCTGGCCAACCTCTCAGTGGGAGGCTCGTCTTCTGCCACTCCTATTGGGGGAGGCCCAGTTCGTGGTTTGACAGCTCCCGGGATCCAGCATGCTGGAGTACCTCCACCTGAAGCGAGCCATCCTACAGTAGGTCGAATGCGGCCCAGAAGAGCAGCACCAGTGCTTCTGCATGCTGACTTATGGTGAAGTGGGCCGGCCGTTTGCATTCACCCAACAGCTCCAGGATTCCTGCTGACAGTGGCTTCTCACTGGCAAGTGCGATGTCAAAACCATCATCGAGTGAGTGACACTGAAGCAGTTCACTGTTCAGATGCCAAGTGGGACATCAGCGTGGCTCTGGTGTCACCAACTGACGTCGCTGGAGGAGACAGTCCAACTGGCTGAGGATCATCTGCCGGCATATCCGGAAGCAGGCTCTGTGACAACTCTCTCTCAATCACTTTCACTTTCTCCTTCCCCCCTCTCTTTCCTCAGCCCTCCCCTATCCCAGCCTCGCAAAAACGTGGGCCAACTCCCCCGAAACCTACTCCCCGCACCTGGGTCTATCCCCATGTTTCCACTCTCACTTCTCCTTCTGTGTCTGTGCCACCATTACCCCCCCCCTCCACAGATGAACTCCTCTATGCCCACCAGAATGGCGAGTGAGCCTGGGCAGGTCTGTAAGCACGGAGGGAAGGGGAATCCGCATTTCTGCAAGAAGACAGGGCTTGTGGTTCTCGTTCCCGATGCACTTCAGGCTTCCCCTGATCGAGCGGGGGCGTACTGGATAACTGAGTATTCAAGGGGGTACACATCAAGCCTTGGTGGATTCAGGTTGTAATCAGACCTCCATACATCAAAGCCTGACTCAATGCGGGGTACTGGGAAATGCACGTGTGGTGAAGGTTAAATGTGTGCACGGTGATATACAGAAATATCCACTGATGCTCATCACTATCCACTTCCAGGGAGAAAAGCATAGCATAGAGACTGCAGTTAATCCAAGTCTCTCTCACCCACTGATCCTGGGGACCGATTGGCTGGGGTTTAAAACATTACTGAAACAAATAATAATGGGTGAGTCCTGCAGTTGCACATCATGGGGGGATCCTGCTGCAGTGTTGGCTGGGGAGGCGGTCTCAGGCACGCATGCATCAGCTCTGCATCATGATGCAGCATGAATCCCTTAGGAAACTTCCCATTGGAGCAGGCACGTGATGAGACTCTGAGACATGCCTTTGACCAAGTGAAAGTAATTGATGGTCAAATCCTCGAGCCTAACATTGCTCTTTCCTTTCCGTATTTTTCTATTATTAAGGATAGGCTGTATAGAGTGATAGAAGACACTCAAACTAAAGAAAAGATGACACAGTTGTTGGTCCCAAAGAGACACAGGGAACTTTTATTCCATGCAGCTCATCATAATCCTATGGCTGGGCATTTAAGGCAGGATAAAACATTAAATTGTCTCATGGCCCATTTCTATTGGCCAGGGATTCACACCAATGTCCACAGGTGGTGTGCAGCTTGTCGCGAATGCCAGCTGGTAAATCCAGCAGCCACACCAAAAGCGCCATTGCGCCCATTGCCACTGACTGAGCTCCCCTTTGAAAGAATTGCCATGGATCTCATCGGGCCATTAGATCGATCTGCATGCGGGTATCACTTTGTACTAGTCATTGTAGATTATGCAACATGATACCTGGAAGCAGTGCCTCTTTGCAACATCTTAGCACGTAGTGTTGTGGAGGCGCTCTTCCGTGTTATCTCCCGAGTTGGGTTTCCAAAAGAAATCCTGACTGATCAAGGCACTATGTTTATGTCATGCAGACTGCGCAAATTATATGAATTATTGGAGATTAAATCAATTTGTACTAGTGTTTATCATCCATAAACAGACAGGCCGGTCGAATGATTTAATCAAATGCTTAAGAACATGACTTGTAAGTTCATTCACAGGGATGCTAAAAATTAGGACAGGTGGCTTGACCCTCTGTTGTTTGCAGTGTGCAAGGTCCCACAAGCCTCCACTGGGTTTTCCCCATTTGAATTGCTGTATGGGTGCAAGCCTTGTGGTGTCTTAGACATCTTTAAAGAAAATTGGGAGGAGGGGCCTTCTCAAAGTAAAAATGAAATTCAGTACATTCTTGACCTGAGGGCAAAACTCCATGCACTGAGTCACATAACCCAGGAGAATTTGCTGCAGGCCCAAGAACATCAAGCTTGCCTGTACAATAGAGGGGCACAGCTAAGGGAATTTGCACTGGAAGATAAAGTCCTCATTTTACTGCCCACCTCAAGCTCAAAATTACTCACCAAGTGGCAAGGGCCCTTTAAGGTTACATAGCAAATTGGGGAGGTCGACTATGAGGTCAAATGGCCAGATAGGGGCGACATGTCAAATTTACCACTTCAGTCTCCTGAAATTGTGGAGAGAGGAGGTTCCTGTGTCTCTGGCGATGGTAGTTCCAGAGAAGGCGGAGCTGGGACTGGAGGTAAGTCCAAAAAGTGTGGCCCAATTCACCCCAGTCCCCTGTGGAGACCACCTCTCACTGTCCCAGAGAGAACAGGTAAGGAGGTTGCAGGAGGAATTCTCCAATGTGTTCTCGCCCCTCCCTGGTCACACTAACCTCATAGAACATTGAGCCTCCCCCAGGGGTGGTGGTGTGCAGCCGCCTGTATCGGCTACCTGAACACAAGAAAAATGTGGTTTGGGATGAATTTCAGGCTATGCTTGAGATGGGTGTAATTGAGGAGTCACACAGCGACTGGAGCTGTCTGGCGGTCTTGGTTCCCAAGGCCCACAGGTCAGTCTGGTTCTGTGTGGACGATAGAAAAGTCAACACAGTGTCTAAATTTGACGCACATCTGATGCCCAGCATTGATGAACTGCTCGATCGGTTAGGCACGGCTCACTTTTACTCAACAATAGATTTGACAAAGGGATATTGGCAGATCCCCTTGACTCCATTATCCCATGAGAAAATGGCCTTTTCCACTCCGTTTGGTTAACACCAATGTGTCACCCTTCCTTTCAGGTTGTTTGTGGCCCCTGCAACATTTCAGCATCTCATGCACCGAATTCTCCATCCCCACAATGCAAATGCGGCTACCCACTTAGATGATATAATCATTTATAGCAATGATTGGGAGTGGCACTTACAAAATCTGAGGGTGGTTCTGAGGTCGTTGAGGTGTGCTGGGCTTACAGCAAACACAAAGAAGTGTGCAACTGGGTGGGTGGAAGTACAGTATCTTGGCTTCCACTTGGGTCATGGGCAGGTGCATCCCAAATTGATAAGACTGCAGCAGTTGTGGCCTACCCGAGACCTAAGACCAAAAAGGGGGTGAGGCAGTTCCTGGGGCTGGCTGGCTATTGTAGGTGGTTTGTGCCTAACTTTTCGGATATCACCATCCTGCTGACTGACCTCACTAAAAAGGGGGTGCCAGATCCGGTCCGGTGGACGGAGCCATGTGAACGGGTTTTTGCTCAGGTAAAAGCAGTTTTGTGGGGGCGCATTGTTGCATTCTCCTGACTTTTCTCTCCCTTTTGTTTTACAGACCGACACATCAGACAGAGGGCTGGGGGCCATTTTGTCCCAGGTAGTGGAGGGGGAGTAGCGTCCGGTGCTGTACATCAGCCACAAGCTCTCCACGCGAGAGTCTAAGTACAGCACAATAGAGAAGGAGTGTCTGGCCATCAAGTGGGCAGTCCTGACTCTCTGCTACTACCTGCTAGGATGCCCATTCACCCTCTGTTCTGACCATGCCCCGCTCCAGTGGCTTCACTGCATGAAGGACGCCAATGTGCGGCTCACTCTGGCCCTTCAGCTCTTTAAATTTGAGGTGGTCCACAGGCCGAGGGCACAGATGGCGGTGGCAGACTACCTCTCCCACTGGGGGGGAGTCAGCTGCAGGCTGGATGGCTCCCAGGCCTGAGTCGGATGGTGGGGGTATGTGGCAGTGGGGTCGTGGTCAAACGTTGCCGAGGAGGCAGGTTGAACCAGCAGATAACATGTGATGAGGTGCATCTGTGTCAAATTACTGGCTGTCTATTAACCTACTTGTATGTCTCTGTGTGTCTTTTAGGCAGTCAGGAATGAGAGCGAGAGAGCTGTGACACCCTGTCATGTGTGTTGGTTTGGTGAAGTGTCATTGAAATGTGTACGGAAATAAAAGAGCTCACTTGTTGTAAAGCCTGCTTCCCGTTCCTCTGTTTCCCAAAGCTAGAAAGTTGTTACACAAATCTAAGCAGTATTTTCAAAGTCATATGACTTTGTATTTAGTACAAGTTCAGCTACTATAATATCTACATAGTATGTATGTCATGATTGTACTTTAAAAAAATAACAGATAAATGAAGATGTTGTAAAAAAGCAGTTTTATAACTGTATTGGAATGTGTGAAAAAACATGACCTTACCCATTGTGATGAACCATTTTGGTCACTTGAGGTGATTCTGTTCAGTCTTAGGAATAGATCAAGCACAAAAACTTAAATTTGCTCCAATGATTTGGACAATTAACTGGCCATCAAAAAATGTATGTCCTATTTTTTGGGATAAAGGGTTAGCAGTGGGAGGGGTATGCAATGAGAAGAGTAAAAAATTCCATTCCATTCAATGCAAAGAGTAAATACCCCTCCCACTGCCAACTCTTAATCCCATCAGGTCCAGTGATCAAAATGGTTCATCACAATGGGTAAAGTAATGTTTTTTTCCATGCATTCCAACAAAGTTCTAAAACTGCTTTTTACCACCGCTTCATTTATCTGGTATTTAACTTTATTTTGGTTTTTGACTCGATTCAGTGTGTCTTGAAATTAACTCTTGTACTATTTTACTCAGTTCAAAGCCACAACCAACTCAGTTACTCTGTTACACGATTACTCTGTAATTTTGCTCCCACTCCAACTCCAAATTTTACTCTCTATACTCAAAATAGAGCAAAATTTACTATTTTTGAGGAAAATACTTTTAACTGGAAAAATTGTTCAGTCATTTTTCCTGTGTATGCACTACAGCGCATGCATATCAACTGATATGCTCATAATAAATAGAAGAAATATTTACACTTACTCAAGTTGATCTTCGGCCAGATCGTGTCGAAGTAAAAAATAAATAATTATATATTTTTTTAAAAAGCCACCACTCATCATCCCTGTCGCAGTTCTCAAGACTGAATTGAATCACTGTCCAGAATCATGAATTTAATCACTGTCCTGAAACTGAATCGCTGTCCTGAATAATCTGAAGCGCATAAAATCCTTGTGCCATCTTGTAATAAATTTCACCTCCAAATTATGTCTGACAGATTTTAGCCTGTCTATGGTGGCTGTTCCCACCATGAAAAAGAAACCAATCAAAACTGAAAGAGTGAAAGTGATTATCATGCCGTTACCATGTGAATAGTCTTTTAAGAATGTGTAAGTGGGCGCTCAGTGCCCGGACTCCGGTGTGACTGAGTAAGGTGACAAGTTTTATGTTTTATCTAATTTAGTTAATTTTAAAAATATATTATTATTTGGCAGTAGGCGCATAGGAAAGTGTAAAGTATAAAGTTTCTGTCAATATGTTTATTATGCTTGTATGATAAAAAAAATAGTAAAATATTTATCTAAATACACGACCTACTCATTCTAAACCTGCCGAGCTTCGCCGGTGAAACTCCCGACCCCAAAGGGTTAAAGAACTAAAGAAAGAAAAAAAAAAACACAAAAGGTCAACAAATTGCACTTCATAGTGGTGAAAAACAAACCTCAACAGCACACATGCTCTATAGTATATTAACAGACAATACACACTGATTCAGCAGCACAGAAATGGCATGTGGTATACAATATAATAGAGCATAGTAAAATTGAATGAGATCACCATAAACAGCACATATTCTAGACAGAATAGTATAGAAAAGTATGGAATTGGATAGTCCAGCACTGTGGACAGAACATATTCTGTTGAAAAGTATAGATGTGTGGCGTGGTGATGTAGTGATTAACACTGTTGCCTCACAGTAAGAAGGTTTGAGCCCAGCGGACGACGGGGGCCTTCCTGTGTGGAGTTTGCATGTTCTCCCCGTGTCTGTGTGGGTTTCGTCCAGGTGCTCTGGTTTCCCCCACAGTTCAAAGACATGTGGTTAGGTTAACATGGGGTGGCCTTGGGCTGAAGTGCCCTTGAGCAAGGTATCTAACCCCCAACTGTTCCCTGGACACTGTAGTATGGCTGCCCACTGCTCTGGGTGTGTGTGTGTTCACTGCTTCAGATGGGTTAAATGCAAAGGCTGAATTTCACTGTGTGCTTGAGTATGCATGTGACAAATAAAGGCTTCTTCTTCCCTGATCTCCCTTTCCCCTCTTATAATTTTCGTCTATCTGCAGACTCTTTCTCTCTGCCCTTTCATTGTTTCTTTCTTTCCTCCATGCTCCTGTACTTTTTATCTCCAGATTCATGCTGGGGAAGAGTGCATACTCTTTTTTTTATAGCTCATGCTTCAAATTGAGAGAAGCACCTCTTGTGTAAGAGATTGTACTGTCTTCTGTCTCCCTGTGTGCCTGTTTATATCTCCCTTTCCATTGCATTTACTCATCCCGCTAGTCTTCTGTTAGCCCTTTCATGAACATAATCTGAATAGAAATTCTCCTAGACTCTTTTATTAGTGGGGAAAGCCTAGCTAAATGTGCAACATGTTTCTAAAGGCATTAACACCATTTCCCCATCAGTACCCTGGATAAAGGACAGAGACAACAGTCAGGATGAACTTATTAAAGTGAACTCTAACCTTCTCTTTCTCTCACCCCTCTTGGAGTCAGTGGTAAAAAAAAAAAAAAGCTTTCTCTAATTGGGGCAATTCTGGCACCACCCAATCAAATAAACAGGAGAACTAGCAATCAGTGATTAATGTGGCACCATCTCTGCGGTATATAATGAGCAAGAGAAGTTGTTATGAATATACCAATACTTCTATAAATCAAAACCTTCATTTTAACTTTAAAGTTAATCCATGTGACTGATTTATTTTTAACATTAATCAAATGATGATGGAGCTATATTTCATTTGGATAAGAAACTGCTTGATGGTGCACAAATTCATACTGTTATGATTCATCTTGTATTAGGAGTGTTTTGGATTGAGGTGCCACATCTACTGCGGCACACTCAATCGCTTCATTACATAGTGTCCAACTTGTGTAAAGAGGCCTACTTCTTTCCCACTGGCTGAGAGAACCACCACCTCCTCAAGTATTCTCCATGGTGAGTCTTGCTCAGTTTTTGTCTCACCATTCACCCTGAAAGTTCAGATAAAGCACTCAGGAACTGTTTCTGTTCTCTCAGTCCTGATTGATTCCAGAGCTGCTAGCAACTTCATTGACCACAACACTGTCATGAAGCTCTTCGCTCCAAGTTAGGGCTCTCCATCAGGAGTCCATCTCCTTCCTGATCACATCACTACTAAGCAACTGATAATGCTTGGATTCCCCTGTATGCATCTCCATGAAACTCAGATTCTCTGTCAAGACAAGATCACCGAGTGGTCAGAACAATGCTTTTGTTACTGTCTGCACCTTCCACACCTCATCGTCACATCCACTACTGAGCCCCAACATTCCAGTCACACCCCTATCTATGAAGTATATCATAACCAAGGATAGCGACCTACACCCCACAGACCCTATGATTGTGCCATAGAGTTTTTGCCTATAACCATGTCCACCATGCCCGATACTCAGAGGTAAAGTCATAACT
>JAODVO010000026.1:7895738-7908404 GCA_025400055.1 Notarius lentiginosus | reverse complement strand
GATAGGCTCCAGCTTGCCTGCGACCCTGTAGAACAGGATAAAGCGGCTAGAGATAATGAGATGAGATGAGATGAGATAATGATCATCATCGACAATATCGTCGATAAACTAACTTTTGAAAACACAGGGGAATGCAGGAAGCTTAAATAGGCAGAGTAATGAGGAGTAGCAAGTAACGGGTGAGACAAATTAACTACCATGGCAACAGGGTAATGAGAGCAGGTTAATCTGACCATAAAAGGAAATGCTATAAAATCTAAAGACATGACCTGGGTCAAAGTGACCTCCATCTCTATTTCACTTCCATTTAACTTCATTTAATTCCCTCAATTTTCCCCTCTGCGCTAACACTCTCTCTCTCTCTCTCTCTGTGTGTGTGTTTTGTTCTTAGGCACAACACTGAGAGAGGTAGAGGGTTTGTGCCTTTGAAGCGTGACAGATTTAACCATAAATCTGCAGGATTAGTACACACTGGTCCAAGGACTCTGTGTGTGTGTGTGTGTGTGTGTGTGTGTGTGTGTGTGTGTGTGTGTGTGTGTGTGTGTGATGGTGAAACATGGGAGTCACTTAGACTTCGGAACTCCATCAGTCTCCTGCCCTTCCATCAACACTGATATTAATGTACTTACTGAAGCGAGAGAGAGAGAGAGAGAGAGAGAGAGAGAGAGAGAGAAGCACAGCTATCCTTATATTATTCACATAGATACAAAACACACACACACACGCACACAGATATGATGTGTATATTGTTACATTACTGTTATTCAGAGCTATTACATCATAAAGACTATAATTATATCTACTTTGACCGAGTGTGATGTCACATGGGCCAAGCACATCCCAAAAACCCAAACCTAGTGCACTTAGTGGGGGGGAGTAAAGCGATCTCTACTTTTTTTTAATGGTTGGAGTTTCTAGCAGGACAGCACGATATTTGACACTGCAGGTTGTTGTTTTTTTCTTCTTTTCTGAACTAGTCTGGTGTGAGAATGATTACACACACACCCCTTACACAAGCCTAATTTAACTGTCAGTGTAAGGAGCCATTTAAAAGCCCATTAGGGCAATTCTACCCATCATACACACACACACAGAGAGAGCTCTCATCAGAACCTGTCTATCTGCCTTCCTGTTAACATCACTGTCTCTGTCTTCACTTTCTATGTGCTGCAGCATCGCTCTTGATCTGTCTGTCCTCCTCATTGTCTCTCTGTCTTCTTCCACCTCTTTGTCTGTCTTCTATCTACCTACCTGTACATTGTCCTGCTTTCCTGTCTATCTGCTTGTTTATCTGTCTCTCCTTCTTCTCTGCCTCCATGTATCTACCTGCCTTTCTCCATCTCCTTCCTTTCTCACACTGAGTTGTTGTGAAAAACTGCCGTTTGTGTCTCTTTATCTGTCTACCACCCTGTCTTCCTGCCTGCCCATCTATCCTCCTCTTTTGCTGTTTGTCTTCCTCGCTGTCTTTCTGTCCATCTGAGTCCCTGTCTCTTTCTCAATTCAAGGATTTTCCCATAGGGTGGACTAGCTGAGGATATATGTGCCATCTTGCAGGATCATATTTTGGATAATAATAAACAATACATATTTCTCTCCATGATTACATATTAAAATGAAGCCATAAAACTAACACAGGATTCTGAAACAGCTGTTTTGCTGTGCTTAACTGACAAATTCTGTCTTTGAAAAGAGTGCTTGTACTTTGTTAAACTGGACTGTGTACAGCATACACATTTACTTCTAAAGACAGTGTGAGAACAGTAGTAGCTGGTAGTATGTACAGCACTAGGGTGGTCAGTCACATTTTAGTGAGGGCTGTGGCCCAGAGACAACGCCCCTGACTGTCTACATTCTTGTCAATCTATTTTGGTTTTTTTGGTCTTTTAGTGAGGTGCCTTGCTCAAGGGCACTTCAGCCAGTTCTGCTGGCCCTTGGAGTTGAACTGATGTCCTTCTGGTCCCAAAGCTGCTTTTCTAACCATTAGGCCATGGCATCCCCAAATTCCTATGGCATTTTGTTGATATATTAGCATTTCCATCTCCTAAAGCCTCTGTCTCCATGTCTGTGTCTCTATTTCTCTTTTTGCCTCTGAATCTATCTGCCTTTCCAGATATCTGCTTTTCTTTCTTTAGCGCCCCCATGCCACGACGATTAAATTAACCAGAATCTCTCTATGGGGCGCCCGGAGTTCTTTCAAGTTATGTGGAAATGGTATTAATATTTTAGGTTTTGAAATGTATGTGGCTATGAGCTCGTATAAATTGGTATTAACTAAGGAAATCCCTTGTGAAATAACCAATGACTCCTTAAATATAATAAAAATATAAATCTCTTTACTTTCAAAAATATAAAAGATTACATAAAAATAAATATTAAACCTGTCAGAGAGCACCAGCTCGAAACAGCCTCCAAACATGGCCACTCTAAACTGCAATTGCCAAGAGTCTCAGCGCCCCCTGTCTCCTGCATATTAATTACATCTGTCTCTCATTTCCTTGTCAATTAGCTCCGTGACTTAAGCCCCTCTTAGTCACTCCAGTTGCAAAGTATCGTTCAGTGCTTCTCTACTGTCATACCAAGCCGCTTGCTTTCTGTCTGTCTTCACAATTTCTCAACTTTGTTTACGTTCTCTTCGACCTCATCTTCTCTCCTTGTCTATGCTGCTCTGTCTGCCGATCGCTTGACCCCTACCCGTGACTCTGACTACCATTCTCGTCCTCCAATTTGGCTTAGTTTCCAGTTTGCTTCACCCACTCTCCGCTGCACTTCCATCTGTAAATGCCTGGACTCTGACAGGATATTTCGCCTCTATATCCTCCTCAGCAGAGGAGGCGAAGCAGACTGCTCTGAATGCTCAAGGGTGCCTCTTAGGAGAACATTAGCAGATGCTTTCTAATCTCAACATCAGGATGGCACAGCTTGTTGCCGTGATGTCACAGGCCCACCTAACATGCCCCGAATCCTCCACGAGCTCCACCAAGCTTCTCTCGCTACCTGAGAAATACACCGGTGATGCGCCCAGCTGTAAGGGATTTCTTCTCCAGTGCTCCATGTACTTCTCTGCACTCACCAGTATCACCGAAGAACAGAAGATTGCAAAGTTCCTTTCATTATTAATGGGAAAGGCGCTGCAATGGGTCAGCGCCATTTGGTAAGTGCCTGCACACACACCTACACCCATGGAGGTTTCACAAACAAAGTGCTCAGAATGAGAAAGGAGGAGGTGAGAAGGCCTATGTTTTTACTGTGGGGGCCCTAATCACCCCATTTCCCAGTGCCCCATTCGTCCTCCTTGCACCAGCTCAGCCGAAGCCTCGTCCAGCCTGGTGAGTTCCTTGATACCCCTTAAAGCAAAAGCTTTCAAAATACCTGTTATACTGAAGCTATCTTCCTCGACACACGTGCTTTCTGCCTTTGTTGATTCAGGGCAGAGGGGAGCTTCATCAACAGCTCGATTGTCCAGAGGTTCAATCTGCCCACTAACTTCCTACAGAAACCGTTCAGCATCAGAACCATCAACGGCAGTCCAATAGGGAGCGGACTCGTCACCACTCACACTCCACTGAACATTCAGATGGAAGCTCTCCATTCTGAGCTCATCTCACTCTTGGTCACTTCCACAGCACATCATGACATCATTCTGGGCTATCCATGGCTGCAACTACATGATCCATTAATCTCCTGGCAAAGTAAGGATATTCTCCAGTGGTCATCCACATGTTTTCAGAACTACTGCCTTCTTCCCCAACTGACTCTCTCTTCCACATCTGTGGAGAGTCCCCAACCTGACTCATTTGAGAATGTTCCCGAATGCTACAGGGACTTGAAGGTCTTCGTCAGTAAGGGTAACGCTTGCAGCCTACCTCCACATCGTATGTATGACTGTGCCATTGTTCTTCTACCAGGCACTTCTCTACCACATAACCGCATTTATCTTCTGTCCTAGAACAAATAAGTGGCAATGGAGGAGTATGTTCAGGAGGCTCTGAAGCAGGGTTACATCCACCCTTCCACATCACCTGCCTCAGCTGGCTTCTTCTTTGTAGAGAAGAAAGGGGGTGGTCTTCATCCTTGCATGGATTACCGGGGCCTCAACCAAATCTCAGTGAAATACCCCCATCCTCTTCCACTGGTGCTCTCAGCCCTCGAATAACTATGTACGGCCAAGATCTTCACCAAGCTGGACCTATGTAGTGCCTATAACTTGATCCGAGTCTGAGAAGGGGATGAATGGAAAATGTCCTTTAGCACTACCGCCGGCCATTTTGAGTACCAAGTGATACCATATGGCCTCTCTTCGGCACAAAGTGTGTTCCAATGCCTGGTTAATGACATGCTCCGAGACCTGCTGGGAAGCTATGTTGTGGCCTACATCGACGAGATCCTAATATACTGTACTCTCCAGATGAAGAAAGCCATCTCGGACACATTGGATCAGTGCTCACCCATCTCCTGAAGAATCACCTCTATGTCAAGGCTGAGAAATGCAAATTCCACACACTTCAAATCTCCTTTTTGGGGTATATCATCAGTGCAGAGGGAGTCAGCATGGATCAATCTAAAGTGTCCACCATCATGCCCTGGCCAGTATCCGCCTCAGTCAAGGAACTTCAGCATTTCCTGGGATTCGCCAACTTCTACTGTTGCTTTATTAGGAACTTTAGCACAATTGCAGCACCACTGACTTTCCTCTTAAAGAAAGCACCCTGATGCCTCCAGTGGACTCCCACAGCTGAAGAGGCCTTTGAGAAGCTCAAGACAGCATTCACCACTGTCCCCATACGTCAACAACACAATCCAGCCAGACCATTCACCATTGAAGTAGATTCCTCCGAGACTGGTGTGGGAGGTGTTCTTTCTCAGTGTTTTGGGGAGAAGCCCAAGCTCCACCCGGTAGCATTCTTTTCTAAGAAGCTCACACCCACCGAGATGAACTACAATATTGGCAACAGAGAATTATTAGCCATCAAGTTAGCCCTGGAGGAGGGGAGACACTGGCTAGAGGGGGCCACACATCCTTTTGTCATCCTCATGGATCACAAGAACCTCAAGTATCTCAAGAAAGTGAAATGGCTCAACCCACGCCAAGCCCGATGGGCATTATTCTTCACACATTTCTGCTTCATGATATCCTATCATCCAGGCACTAAGAACACCAAGGCTGACACCTTGTCCAGGATTCACAGCTCCTCTCCTCACAGCTCTGAACCACATCCCACCCTAGCACCCCAATGCTTTGTTCAAACCATCACTTGGGATTTAGACCAAGAAATCAAAGATTCTCAGCCTCAGACACTTCTGGAGAACTGCCCCTCCGGTCTCTTGTATGTCCCTAACCACTTCAGAGGCAGACTCATCACATGGGTGCACGCATCTCCTGCCACCAGTCACCTGAGTAGCCATCGTACACACCAGCTGCTCAAGAACAAATATTGGTGGGAGAACATGGTGAAGGAGATTAACCACTTCATCTCCTCATATGCGGTGTGCACCTAGGCCAAGGTACCATGTACCCCACCCGCCAGAAAGTTATGCCCCCTCCCGGTACCCCAAAGACCCTGGTCCCACCTGGCCATTGACTTCATCACCAATCTATCACCATCCCACGGTAACACAACCATCCTGGTCATTATAGACAGATTTTCCAAGGCTCTTTGACTCATCCCGCTACCTGGTATCCCTACAGTTTTCCAAACTGCAGAGCTAATCTTTCAGCACACATTCAGATACTTTAGCATCCTGGAGGACATTGTCAGTGATTGTGGTTCTCAGTTCATCTCCTGACTCTGGTCCTGCTTCATGGAACGATTGGGAGTCTCGGTAAGCCTCACATCTGGTTACCACCTACAGTCGAATGGTCAGGTGGAACACACCAATCAGGAAGTGGGGTGTTTTCTGCAGATTTTCTGCATGAGGAACCGGGGGACTGGACACGATTCCTCCCATGGGCTGAGTATGCACAGAATTCTCTCAAGCACTCAGCAACACAACTAACCCCATTTCAGTGCATACGCAGCTACCAACCTCCCCCCGTTCCCATGGGATAATGCACCCACATGAATACAAGTGGTTGATGAGTGGTTCTCATGGAGCCAGTAGATATGGGAGGAGGTACACCAGCGTATAGAGGTGGTCAACGCCAAATATAAGGAGTATGCTGACAAGCACAGAAGCAAGAGTCCAGAATTTTCTCCAGAAGACTGAGTATGGGTCTCAACTAAGGACCTTAGGGAACCTAACACATGCAAGAAGCTTCAGGCACGCTACAACCGACCGTACAAGGTTCTTTGGCATATAAACGAGGTTTCCTATCATCTCGAGCTCCCACCTCACAGCCGCATAGCTCCCACATTTCACGTCTCATGCCTGAATCCAGCCATCCAAGGTCCTCTGTCTGAAAACACTCCCACCCAAGAGTACCCCCCCAAAGCATAGAAGGGGAACCCATCTTCCAGGTAAGCAAGATCCTTAACTCTAGACATAGAAAAGGACAGTTATACTACCTGGGAGATTGGGAAGACTACAGACCCAAGGAGCGAAGCTGGGTAGAAGCTAAAGACATTATGGAACCTATGATAGTAGTCAGCCAGCCCCAGGAACTGTCTCACCCCCTTTTTGGTCTTGTGGCCTCAGGCAGGCCACAATTGCAGCAGTCTTGTTAATTTGGGGACACGCCTGCCCATGACCCAAGTGGAAACCCAGATATCGTACTTCCATCCGCCCAATTGCATGCTTTTTCAGGTTAGCTGTGAGACCCGCATGCCTCAGCGACTTTAGGATGGCCTTAAGGTGTTCTAGGTGCTGCGGCCAATCATTGCTATAGATGATGATGATGATGATGATATTGTTGAGGTGCGTGGCTGCGTAGGTGGCGTGAGGGCAGAGAACCCTCTCCATGAGCCATTGAAATGTCGCGGGAGCCCCAAATACCCCAAAAGGAAGCATGACAAATTGGTGTAACCCAACTGGTGTGGAAAAGGCTGTTTTCTCTCGGGATAGAGGAGTCAAGGGGATCTGCCAATATCCCTTCATTAAATCCAGTGTCAAGTAAAAATGAGCAGTGCTTAATCGGTCGAGCAGCTCATCGATGCAAGGCATTGGGTATGCATTGAATTCAGATACCGCATTGACCTTTCTATAGTCCACACAGAACTGGACCGACCAATTGGTCTTGGGAACCAGGACCACCAGGCTGCTCCAGTCACTGTGGGACTCCTCGATTATGCCCATTTCTATTATGGCCTTGAGTTCATCTCGGACCACTTTTTTTTGTGTGTTCAGACAAGCAGTAAGGGTGGCTGCACACCACCACCCCCAGGGGCGTCTCAATGTGGTGTTCTATGAGGTGGGTGCAGCCGGGCAGGGACGAAAACACATCTGAAAATTCCTTCTGTAACTGGGCCACCTCTGTAAGTTGTGCTGGTGAGAGGTGGTCTCCACAAGGGACCAGAGTGGCTGGAGATGTCAAATTTTTTTTTGTACCTCCAGCCCCAGCTCTTCCTTCTCTGGGACTACTGACACCAACATCACAAGGACCTCCTAATTCCAGCATTTTAACAGATTGAGATGGTAAATTTGCAATGCCCCACCCCTGTCTGTTTGCTTCACCTCATAGTCGACGTCCCCGACTCGCCGTGTGACCTCGAAGGCCCCTTGTCACTTAGCAATTAATTTGGAGCTAGACCTGGGCAATAATATGAGCACTTTGTCTCTTGGTGTGAACTCTCTAAGATGCATGCCCCTGTCATACAGTTGGACTTGACTTGTTGTGCCTGCCGCAAATTATCCTGGGCTAAGGGAGTGAGTGTGTGGAGTTTTGAGCGCAGGTTGAGAGCGTATTGAATTTTGTTCTTACTAGGCGAAGGTCCCTCCTCCCAGTTGTCACATAGCACGTCCAAAATGCCACACGGCTTATGCCCATATAATAACTCGAATCGTGAAAACCCCGTGGAGGCTTGCGGGACCTCTTGAACTGCAAATAACAGGGGCTCGAGCCATTTATCCCAATTACGTGCATCCTCACGAATTTCCGAATTAAGTTTTTAGGTGTTTGGTTAAATCGCTCCACTAAGCCATCCGTTTGTGGGTGATAGACACTGGTGCGGATCGGCTGAATTCCCAATAACCTATATAGTTCGCCCAGTGTGTGTGACAAACATAGTGCTTTGGTCTGTCAGGATTTCTTTCGGAATTCCTACCCGGGAGATAATATGGAAAAGCGCTTCCACAATATTGTGTGCTGAGATATTGCGGAGAGGCACCGCTTCTGGATATCGCATTGCATAGTCCACCAGAACTAAAATAAAGCAATATCCTCATGCTGACTGATCTAATGGCCCGACAAGATCCATCCCAATTCTCTCAAAAGGGGTCTTGATTAAAGGGAGAGGGCGCAAAGGCACTTTTGGCGTGGCCGCGGGATTTACTAATTGCATTTGCAGCATGCTGCACACCACCAACGGGCATCCCCGCGAATCCCTGGCCAAGACGTATTACTGCAGGACCCACTTCCTACTATGGGTTTCATTAATTCCTTAAACCCTGGCCAATCAGTCCCCAAAATCAGCGAATGGGTGAGACAAGGGTTAACCGCTGCCTTTACACTATGCTTTTCTCCCCGAAATAGAATGTGAGTGGGCACCAAAGGGTAGTTGTAAACATCCCCGTGCACACACAATACCTTCACCACTTGTACTCTCCCCAATGCCTCACCTTGCACCAGGCTTTGGTGGATTGAGGTCTGATTACAGCCGGAATCCACCAAGGCCTGATACATATCCCCTTGTACACTTTCCGGTAAATGTTATGCTCCAGTCCAATCGAGGGCAGTTTCTGGTGCGTTGGGGACCCGGACCAGAGCACCCACCTCCATCGTGGAACACTGACTTTAGAGATGTCCCGGCTTCCCGCAGCACCAGCACACCGGCCCAGGCTCTCCCTCTGCACTGGTGTTACAGACATCACTCACCTGGGGGGCGAGAAGACACAGACAAGGAAGGGGGAAATGGGAGGACACCACAGGTGCGTCGAGGCAGTTGGGGGGGAGCTAGCCCCCACCTCTGCGGTGGGGGAACAGGTGAAGGCGAGAAGCAGAGGGAGAGAGAGAAGAGAGGAGAGGAGAGAAGGGGAAGCCTGTCTTCCTGCCATCGGAACCGCCACCATGTGGTCCTCTGCCAGCTCGATGGCTTGATCCATCGATGCCAGGCAATGACACTGGACCCAGTCCGCCGTTCCTTCTAGAACTCACATGATGAATTGCTCCAGTGTCACCAGGTCAATAATTCCCTTGGCGTCATAGTTGTCAGCCCTTAGCCACCACCGGCAGAAGTACGGTAGGTGGATTGTTAGTGCTTCGACATGCATTTATTTCTCTGCTTTTCAGCAAGACACAACAGGGACAGACACATGCAGTTGTGTTCGGGTCCCAACCAACACTCCTCTGCTCTCCTACTCCTTTTATACCCTGCCACACTGCAAGAGACACACACAGACACATACATTAATTGATGACAGGTGTAGCGATTTGGCCACTCACCTTCCCTGACTCCGCCCTCCGTTCACAAACAGATGCTCGGCCACACCCCCACTGCCACAGTCACTCTCAACGCAGGCCTGTTGCGTCGCTTGGGTTCGGTGTGACCAGAAACTAAATGGCTGCTTCGCTCGGTAGAGCAAGAAAATAAAAAGGTGACATGCCAGTACCTGAAGTTTGGAGAGAAGTTGTGTCGTCGCCTGTATGGAACACGCAGCCGCGTTGCTCCTCACATCAACCTGTAAATGCTGGCAGTCAAGTTATTTCCTCTGTCCTGTTCGTCTTGTCCAGGTGAACAGCATTGCTTCTTGACTAGGAGCACGTTAGCCACGATGGCGACCAGGCATGGCTTCGCCACTGGACTGACTACTAATGTGATTTCAGTCAATAAACTCGACATACCGTAGTTATCTAACTGATAACTTTCTTCATTTAAACTCCACTCCAATGTCCTAGAGATGGAGCCAATACCGTGTAAACTCAACTTTCTACACTGTGAGCTCAGACTAGCCGTCCACACTCTTCCATCTTCTCTCTTCCTTTTCTCCAACTCTGTCCCTTCCACTACAACAGGATCTGAGTCAAAGTTCATGGAAACTTTGCAGCCAATTAAATTGTAGAAAATTAAAAGGTTCAAATGTTCAAAAATGTAATTAAAATACAGGCCATGAAAAAAATACATTTTGGCATAGTCCATGCAACCCCCCCCCCCTTTTTTTTTAAATACACTTCTCAATATTTTTTCACTGCAAAGAAAACCAAAGAAAAATATAGCACAGGGCTACATTTCTCCATCCACCAACCTATACTATACTATACATATGTCTGTCTCTCTGTCCCTTTGTCTCATTTCCTGTCTTTTCCTTGTCTGCACTTTGACATTTCTATCTAACATACAGCTGCAAATATTCTCTCCATCCTTCACACAAGCATAAACATATTCTCTCTCTCTCACGCACACACACACACCTATAGCAGCGGTCTCTTGGGGCTCTGTTAAATCAAAGCACAGGTAATAGCACCGCATTTACGCTAAGCTTTCACCCACAGAGGAGCCCATTTCACGCCTCTCGTTCACTCAAAACTCTCTGCCATTCCTTCAGTCCTCCATCACAGCTGCTCAAACCACAAGACTTTTCTGAAGCCAGGCTGCCATCACCTGTCTGAGAGGCTGTGTCAGCAGCACTGCAGAAGTCAGTGTTCAGAGACAGGTTTGGCCACTAAAGTTCAAGTGTGTGACATTTCCCAAAAAGAGTGAGACAGGGCTTTTCTCTCCGAGTGGGCTGAGTGTGGCACAGCAGTGGAAAGAGGGGAAGAACAGAGACAAGAGTCTACTTTCCATCCTGCTTTTCACTGAGCTAAGGGATTTAAGCCAAGGAACTTGAACCTACAAACTTTATTCTAGGAGCTTAAGTCCCAAAACTATCTTAGACCATGAAGTTAAAAAAAAAAAAAAGCCTAGGCTTTTAACCCAAATAAGAAAACTCCAGCCCTGGAATTTTAACACCAGAAGTTTAAACCAAGCCTAGGAACTTAAGCTGAGGAAATTTATCTTGGGAACATAAAGCCCACAAAGTTTAGCCCAGGTACTTTAGCCCATGAAGTCTGTCCCACAAAATGAAACCCATAATTTCAGCCTTGGTACACTATCCCAGAAAAGTAAATCCAGGGATTTAAGCCCAGAAATCTTTAGAATCATAGCAACACCGGGAGCAACACATCTGCGTCAGAAATATCTTTACTACTTTAATTTTTTCATTTCTGATGTTTACAGATAGTAACTGAAAGACGAAATGCTTGCAATTAGCAGGAGTGAACAAATTTACTGTGTGTAACTTTCATAACCAAGACAGGTTTTAGGTTCGTTCTGAGACTTCAGTTCTTGACTAAGCCCTTTTTCAAGACAACTTGAAATCCTGTTGGCTCATTTCCTTATTTAGATTATGCACAAGGCAAAAACACTAAAGATGTTTGATTACATCACTGTACATGGCCAAGTTTTGGCATCTTTCTGTTCCTGGCTGCATGTACAGGGTAACATATCTGCAGAACGGCCTCATACCTGGGAGTAAATCCTTCATCTTTTTCCTCCGTCTCTGCTAGTGGTGTGTGAGGTGAGCAGTTCTTCATGTTTGACTGCAAGTTAGCTTCAAATTCTGACTTCATGGTGGTTTTGGCATGCACATTTTTCACAAATTCCAGTGATTAACACCAAAATCTGCCTGCCCAAAAATGAGATTTCACTTGGAAATAAATCTTCTTTCAGCTGCTCCGGTTAGGGGTCACCGCAGCGGATCGTGATCCGCGGATTTAATTTAGCATAGGTTTTACACCAGATGCCCTTTCTGACATAACCCTTCCCAATCTATCCGGGCGTGGGACTGGCGCTAAGTATGCACGAGCTTGTGCAACCCCACTGGCTGGGTATTTTACCTAAACTGCATGTCTTTGAACTGTGGGAGGAAACCCACACAGCCACAGGGAGGACATGCAAACTCCACACCCCCATCGGCCATGAAGTTCAAATCCAGAACCTTCTTGTTGTGAGGCGACAGTGCCAACCACCGCACCACCATGCCGCCCTCACTTGGAAATACATTACACTGCTAAAGAAAAGTTCAGTTGAATTTTATTTTTACATTCTCTTCGTCAAGGGCTGACCAGTGGAAAGGTACCAAGGACCCTGAAACTAAATCTAAGCATGATTTGGTTGAAAGAAGATATTTATTTATGTATTTATTTAAACATAAATAGAGATACTACAAAGTTGAGAATGAAATTGCAAAAATATAGCATTAGTGTAATTCAAAAACCTGCCCCTCGGTTGTCACTGACTTTTTTTTTTTTTGCTTTATACTGTGGATCGCATTGTAATATGTAGCACTCTGACTAATAATAATAATCCATCCATTATCCATAACCGCTTATCCTGTGCAGGGTCATGAGCAAGCTGGAGCCTATCCCAGCTGACTATGGGCGAGAGGCAGGGTACACCCTGAAGAACTCGCCAGGTCATCGCAGGGTTAACACAAAGAGAAACACAACCAGGCACACTCTCATTCACACCTACAGTCAATTTAGAGTCACCAGTTAACCTAACCTGCATGTCTTTGGACTGTGGGGGGAAACCGGAG
>JAODVO010000026.1:5846284-5856930 GCA_025400055.1 Notarius lentiginosus | reverse complement strand
AATTGTGCCATATTTTAAAGTAACCCTGATATTTACTATTACAATGCCTCTCCTTCCCTTGATCACAGTCTCGTGGCTTTCATCATGCTGATGCTTTATGGATGATTCCCAGCCTCATTATCACTCAGTGGGGAAAAAAAAATCACAGGAGATGAGTGTCTTTCCTCTGAGAGTAACCTTGGAATCACATGAAGGCTCGAGTATGGCTGATTGCTGCTGGGAAATGCTCATCACTGTGACGACTGACCTTGGTGTGGCGTGATGACACTTCACCTCATGGGGCTCTTCATAAAGGGCCAGGTGGTGCGATGAAGACTGGTTCGCTTCACTAAGGCAGCTGCGATGTGTCCTTTGTGTAGTGTTTAACACTGGTCATGCAGTCTCACTGTTTTATGATCAAAAAGGTGCTTTCTTTGGTTTTTCACCAAGGCTTCATGCACAAATAATTAAGGCTGAATAGAAGAAATGCAGTAGCATGCTCCATATTTAAATAAAGAAATTAAAACCTTCACAACAAAAATAGTTTTTCATTTTGACTTTCTTTCATCTTTCCATACAAGTACCTGCAAATTAGCTGTCATTATAAAACAGAACTTAAGAAATAAGAAAATTATTCCTGTCTTTCTGACCAATCAGAGTTGACAGTTCAACAGAGTGTTAGTACTACAGGACTATTAGTAGATAGCGATTCCACCTTAAGTTCATCGACGTTTATGCCACTTATTTACGAACCCACAGTGTTCATGTGGGTTAATCATCCATCCTGCTCAGCCAACCAAACGGCACTTTAACGAGTTTCACATTTCATTAGCTAAAGAGCACATTAGCCTTCTGACCATCCGTGCCCTGATTCGATTGTGCCTTGTAATTACTTCATTTGAGAGAGACATCTGTGGTCACCCTGAAAATGTGTCTTTATCATTGCAGCTGTGGCCATGAGGCCTTAGCAGTGTTTCATGATGGATTAATGCTCATAAAATGTTTTTGAATTCCACGAACAGTCTAATGTGGATGCACTGACAAGCTTAGCTCAGTATGTTCTTTGTTTTAAACAAGTTTCCATACGTAAGAATCAAGATGATGAAAACACAATTGGACAGTGACCAAAAATGATTTGATGACCGACGTCATCAACGCTGTTAACGTTCTGGACATCTTGGGAATTTTTTTCCCTTTTCTTTTCTTTCCAACATCTATTTTGAGAAGATTTCCACCTGTTTTCAAACTTTTTGATGGGTTTAAAATTGGTCTGATTTGTTGCGATCCATACACATCAATCAACTTTGCCACCAGTACTGTGCAAAAGTCAGGCACATGTAAAGAAATGCTGTCGACCAAAAATCACTTAAAAATGATGAAATGAAATGTTTCAACATTAAAAAAAATACTATAAACCTTAATCAGTAAGCCATGATAAATGAAACAAAGTCAATATTTGGTGTTTGGTGTTGCAGTTTTATAAGGAAATGAGCTGTAGGTTTTCCTGAGCACCTTGCAGAATCAGGGGCAGCACGGTGGTGTCGTGGTTAGCGCTGTTGCCTCACAGCAAGAAGGTTCTAGGTTTGAGCACTGTGGCTGACCGGGGCCTTTCTGTGTGGAGTTTGCATGTTCTCCCCATGTCTGCGTGGGTTTCCTCTGGGTGCTCCGGTTTCCCCCACAGTCCAAAGACTTTGGTGGCTCTAAATTGACCATAGGTGTGAATGGTTGTTTGTCTCTATGTGTCAGCCCTGCGATGATCTTTTGACTTGTCCAGGGTCTACCCTGCCTCTCACCCATAGTCAGCTGGGATAGGCTCCAGCTTGCCTGTGGTTACAGATAATGGATAGTTGGCTGTCTTGTTTTATGGAGGTATCCTGCTTGCGCCTACTGTGCACTTCACATTAGTTCAATCTCGAGGTGATGAAAGCATGCACTAGTTTCTCAACATCATTAGTTAGCAGTTTTTATTTTAGCTATGCTTCTAAAATTCTACCCACAGCTTTTGGTTTCACAGAATAGCTTTAGGGTTAATTCGCAATTATCCTGCCAACGGACCTGGCACCCAACATCAGTAGATATGATTCATCAGAATTTAAGGAAAGAAAGGTGTGGGTTTTTTTAAATCCATCATTTATGTCTGAAATTCCATACATTTCCAATGCAATTGGATATAAATAGAGAAAATAAAAACTCAGGTCAAAACCAGAATCTTGAGGTGTGAAAGTACAGTACTGTGCAAAAGTCTGAGGCACATGGAAAGAAATGCTGGATACCAAAAATGGCTTAAAAATAATGAAATTAAATGTTTCAATGTTTACAAAATGCTATAAACAGTAATTAGTAAGCTGTAATAAATGAAACAAAGTCAATATTTGGTGTGATACAACCCTTTACTTGAAAAAAAAATAGTAGTCTCAGGTACAATGAGTGCCTTAAGTTTTATCAGGAAATGAGCTGTCAGTTTTACTGAGCATCTTGCAGAACCAGCCACAGTTGTTCTGGACACTTTGTCATGCTTGCTTCTTAATTTTGCACCAAAACCCAGTAGCCTTCATTATGTTTTCTTTTTTAGTCTGAAAAGTGCTCTCTTATGGAATATGCTGCTCAGATAAAAACTTTTTGTTTTGCAACTTTTAATTTTGTGCTGGAAATAAAATGAACATTTGGAACACTAAAATGTTTTTGTACTAACTCGATAATGTAGAAGTCATAAAATAGAAATCTGTAGCAAAGTTTGTATGGAAAAAAGGGGGCCTAAGACTTTTGCACAGTAGTGCCTTTGTATTTAGAGAAACTTTTTTTAAAACATTTAAATACTTTTTAGCTTGAATTAGTATTCTACCAGTCACATGCAGTCATTAGCCACACAGACCTCAGTTTTAGCACATTCTCCCCTGTGCCCTGATCTGCCTTACCACATCATGTTTTAATTATTCCACGTCTTTATTGTTGGAGTTCAATCCAGCAGAGAAGCCACTCTTGGATCCCTCATCAGACCAAACCCGGGCAGCATGTTCTTAATCGGCTTAATTCCAACAAAAGCCAGGAATGAGCAGCGTGTGAAATGCATCAACACGTTTCCTTCCAATTACACAAATAGAACAGAAGGCCGAGCTTATTGTTGCTGTTGTTTTTCTGCACTCACATTCATTCACACAAGTACCATTGCTTAGACCCAAGTGCATGACTAAGCCTAAAGCTATGAAACTTGGGCTTAGTCTGGAGCTGGTTGAGAGCAACTATTGGCTCATTATATTGAACTCATTCACTTTTGCCTTTATGATACGACTTTGATGATGATTTTCTTTCAATCTGCTTTGGAAGGAGTAAAGTGCTCATTCCAGGATTGCTGAGCACTCTCTTCTTCGAGGTTCATCTTTGTTTCTCTCTCGTTGTTACCATAGCTTGGGATATCTCACAGCAGAAACTTCAAACATGAGCATATAACACCAGGGAGTGTGTGTTTGAAACACTTGATTGACCCAGATATTAATGTTGGGCTGTCTCACATCCTGATTTGTCATGAAGTTTCATTAAAACAAACAAAATAACTTTCATTTGTGTTGGTCTGGTTATGGTTTAGTTGTCCACCAAAATAATTTGATGAAAGCAGTTTCTATGGCAGCCGATGCTTGTAAAAATAATTTTATTAATGTTTATATCAGTATAATGTTGTCTGGAAGTTTTTTGGGGGGTTTAAGATGTCCTGTCGCCATAATTTCATTCTCAAGTAACATCTTACTAAGTTGAAATGTCTGTGATTTACTTTAACGAATACAAGTTTTTCTAAAGTTGTCAGAAAAAAAATTGACAGCAGTCTCTGTGTTCAACTGAAATAAAGTTATTTTTCCACAATTGATCAATTATCTGTTCATTTCACAAAATATCATACACTCCCCAGCCTCAAAAATAAATAAATAAATAAATAAATAAAATGAATTGCACACACCGATATTTTATTTTAACTGCATTTAGCTTTGATATGTTTTATGCAATGTCACTTTGTTTATTTCCATCCAGAGTGGTTAAGGTCAGGACTGTGTGTTGGTTCATTCATGTGTGAAAATTATTCCTCATGCTCTTTCACAATCTGAGGCCTAATTTTAATCCTGTGCCATCGGGGAAGAAAAAAATCAATTGATGTGATAACCTGGTTGTTCAGTACGTTCAGATTGTCAGCTGATTTCATTTTATTGCCCCATAATGTTTCTGAGCCTCGACCTGACCAACTGAAGCAACCCCAGATCATAACACTGCCTCCAGAGACTTGTACAGTGGACACTATGCATGATGGATGCATCACTTCATGCACTTCCCTTCTTACCCTGACATGCCCATCACTCAGGATGAGTCTAGGTCAGCCTGGACTCATCAGACCACATGACCTTTTTCTTTTGCTCCAGAGTCCAATCTTTATGCTCCCGAGCAGACTGAAGCTGTTTCTTTCCGATTACTCTTGCTAACGAGTGGTTTTCTTATGGGCACACAGCTGTTTAGTCCCAATCCTGTGAGTTCTCATTGCATTATGTGTGTAGAAATGCTATTTTCACTAGTAAACATAAACAATTCAACTGAACCAAGCATTTAAGTGATCTCTGATCATAGTCAGTCACGATCTTTTTCCAACCATGTTTTTTCAACAAAGTTGATGGTTCATCACTATCCTTCTGGGTTTTAATAATGTGTTGGACAGTTAACCTGTTGTCAGAAACCTTGGAATACTGCTTGACCCCTCACTCAACTTTGATCCACACATTAAATCCCTCACAAAGACTGCTTTCTTCCACCTCCAGAACAATGCTTACCTTTGTCCCTTTCTTTCCACTCATGATGCTCAAACTTTGGTCCACTCTTTCATTATGTCCCACCTAGATTATTGCAATTCCCTTCTCATTGGCCTCCCTACTAAATCCCTTCAAAGACTACAATACATTCAGAACTCTGCAGCGAGACTCCTCACCCATTCCAAACCATCTGCTCATATCACCCCCATTCTTTCTCAGCTTCAGTGGCTACCTAGTCTGTCACATATTAAGTATAAAATCCTATTACTCACCTCCAAAGCCTCCATAACCTTGCTCCTCCTTACATCTGTGACCTTCTGAACCCTTAAATTCCATCCCACTCTGTCAGATCCTCAAGCCATAGTCTCCTTGCTGCCCCCTGCACCAGATTGTCACCTGTCACCCAGGGTGACAGGTCCTTCAGTGCCATGGGCCCCAAGCTCTGGAATCCCTTTCCTCAACCTGTCTGTGACTGCTCTTCCCTTCCTTTCTTCAGATCTCATCTCAAAACTTTTCTGTTTCATGAACACTTCTCCTCCACCACCACTGCATAAACTTGCCACTCTTTAGCAACTTTTTTGTGTGTTCTGTTTTCTTTGACCTATGTAAAGGGATATTGAGTTTGAGAAAGGCACTATATAAATGTAACATTATTATTATTATTATTATTATTATTATTATTATTATTATTATTATTATTATTATTATTAACCCAATTCTAGTAATTTCATCAATCTCCTCCTTTGTTGTTTTCTTTGTTTGATGCAGACCAATAATTTGACCCTGGATTACCCTGTCCCTGCCCCCAGTAACCCCCACAGGTAACCTGGGCCAGTTACCTGTGTCCATTTCTCATTGTATCCTACTGTAAAAGTAGGAGTATGTGGCTTGATAACTCGTATTGGTAGCCCCAGAGTACCGCATCAGTTAGGGTTAAATGAATTGTTGCCAGCTGAAGCACATTAATCACTGCAGTAAATATCCAGTCAAAGGCTCTTAAGTATTTGCTTATTTAAATCGAAACAGCAACTTTTATGGCCAGGGAGTGTGAATGTTCATTGCATTTACTTACTTTTATTCCATTATATAGCTGTAATGCAGCTGTGACAAACCAGATGCTCGTGGATTAAGAATAAACTCAAGGTTTTAATAGACACAGTGAGAGAAGACAATGTACAATAACCAGGCCAGGTCAATACTGGGAAATTCAACAAAATAATGAGGGCTCGACAAATCGTGTTCATGAAATGGGCAATAGTCCAAGAACCGGGAATCAGGAAAACACATCAGAATAAACACAAGGGCTAGGCAAATCGGAGTCAAGAATCAGGCAAAGATCGAGAAACCAGGAAGCGAGAGAAATGAGTAGATAAACACAAGAGCTAGGCAAAACGGGAAGAAACCGGAAGGCAAAAAGGGTCATACACAGAAACACAATCAGAAATATAAACGCTTAGTAGGCTCACAGAAATGTGGAGGTAATACTGTGCAATGAACAAAACAATCAGAGGGGTATAGATACAGACATAAACAAAAAGGTACAGGTGATGACAATTAGAACTCAGGGGAGCCACTCCTAGGAAGTGGCTCTAGGTTGGCTGAGGGGGCGTGCACATGGTAGTGTCTGGTGTGTGATTGGGATTGTGGGAAGTGGAGTTCAGAGTGTTAGGTGAGCCTGGGAGCATGACAGTAAACCCCCCCCCAAGGAGTCCAAGGAGGACGAGGGACGAGGGCGACCACCACCCATGCTGCCAGGAACACTCCTGAGCGAGCCATCAGAACTGCCATGGTGCTGGACAGAGGGTTGTCACCATGGACGATCTCTGGGACCACTGCTGCACAGATTGCTGGGAGGGCTGGACCCATGGCGCCTGGACGGCCCCTAGGCCAAGGCGCGGGCATCTCGTGTGGGAACCCAGCTATGCTCCTCAGGCCCATAGCCCTCCCAGTCCACAAGGTACTGCAGAGTCCTTCCTCTCCTTCTGGAGTCCAGCAACCGGTGGACAGCATACACTGGGGTACCTTCTATGTCCAATCATGGCATTAAGGGGGGTTAGTAACCCAGCATGCATTGAAAGGGTGTGAGACCTGCAGCAGAGCTGATTAATGAGTTTTGGGCTATTTTGGCCCAGGACAAATAGTCCGACCAATTGGCTTGGTTTTCATGACAGTGTAGTCTCAAAAACTGTCCCAGTTCCTGGTTAACCCTCTCACATTGACCATTAGACTGGGGGGTGGTAACTGGAAGTGAGGCTGACATTAACCCCCAGTCTCTCAAAGAAAGCAAACCAGACATGTGAGGTGAATTGGGGCCCTTGATCGGACACGATATCTTCTGGGATACCAAATAGATGAAACACATGATTAAAAAGGGTTTCAGCTGTCTGAATGGCAGTGGCTAGGCTAACGAAGAGAACAAATCTAACTTTACATGAGAACCTATCTACAATGGTCAGAATGACTGTGTAATTCTGTGTGTGTGTGTGGGGGGGTAGGTCAGTGACAAAATCTACCGCTACATGTGACCATGGACGAGAAGGGACAGGCAAGGGCATGAGTTTACCAGCAGAGAGAGTTTTGGGTGTTTTACATTTAGAACAGGTGGTGCACGAGGAAAGAAACCTATGGATATCAGATAACATGTTCTCCCACCAATATCTGCCAGATAATAACTGGTGCATACATGTCTCACCCAGATGGCCATACGACAGAGAGGAATGGGCCCATGTAATTAACTTATCCCTGCATTGAATGGGTACATATTTACTTCCTACGGGACAGGACTCCAGGACAGGAGTGACAGATAGTTCTTGGTTGATCTCTTGAGGACTGAAATTTCATCTGTGCTGTATGTCGAGCATGTATAGCATATTTCACAATAAAGTTGACTTGACTTCATCTATTTCCCATCTAATGGGGGTGACTACAACGGATGGGGGTAGTACATTGACTGCCTCCGAGGAGGCTTCGGGACTGGGATATATGAGAGACAGAGCATCTGCTTTCGTATTATGGGAACTGGGGCGATAAGAGATGGAAAAATTGAACTGGAAAAAGAAGAGGGACCACCAGGCCTGACAAGGGTTGAGCTGTTTAGCTGACCGTAAATATTCTCGGTTTTTATGATCTGTTAACATGAGGAAGGGATGCATAGCTCCCTCTAGCCAATGGCACCACTCTTCGAAAGCTAATTTCATAGCCAGCAATTCTCTATCCCCGATACCTTAATTATGTTCAGTAGGGGTCAGTTTGTGGGAGTAGAAGGTGATGGAATGTAGTTTACAGGGGTCACCTATGCACTGGGACAGCACCACACCAGTGCCTACCTCAGAGGCATCCACCTCCACCACAAAAGGCTGAGTGGAATCAGGATGCTTCGGGATGGGGGCAGAGGTGAAGGCTACCTTGAGGACTTTGAATGCCTCCTGCGCCCGGGGGTTCCACAAGAGTCTCTTGGTCTTTCCCTTCAGTAAGGTAGTAAGGGGAGCTGTGAGATTACTGAAGTTACGAATGAACCGACGGTAGGAATTATTAAACCCAAGAAATCATTGGAGCTCTTTTATGGACGTAGGGACTGGCCAATTTGTTACGGCTCTCACTTTCTCATTGTCCATAACGACACCTTGCGGACTGATGATGTAACCTAAGAAGGAAGTAGAAGGGAGATGAAATTCACACTTCTCTCTTTTAACAAACAACCGATTCTCAAGCAGACGCATGAGGATGGAACGGACATGACAAATATGGGTTTCAAGATTCGGGGAGTAGATCAAAATATCGTCAATGTATGCAATGGCATATTTGCCAAGCATGTCCTGGAGTACGTCATTTACAAAAGCCTGAAATACGGACGGGGCATTGCGCAACCCAAAGGGCATTACCAAATACTCATAGTGCCCCCTAGTGGTGAGAAATGCTGTTTTCCATTTGTCACCTTTCTTTATACGGACTAGATTATAAGCGCTTCTTAAATCGAGTTTCGTAAAGATATGTGCTCAGTGAAGTTGTTCTAGCACTACGGGAACTAAGGGCAATGGGTAGGAATACGGTTTCGTGACTTGGTTTAACCCACGATAGTCAATGCAGGGCCTAAGTCCCCCGTCTTTCTTGCTGACAAAAAAGAACCCTGCAGCGGCGAGGGAAGTAGAAGGATGGATGAAACCCTGTTGTAAGGCCTCCTGAATATACTCCTCCATAGCTGTCTCCTCTGCCTGAGTAAGTGGGTAAACCCTAGGTCAATACTGGGAAATCCAACAAAGTAGTGAGGGCCAGACAAATTGAGGTCATTAAATGGGCAATAGTCCAAGAACCAGAAATCAGGAAAACACAGGCAAGATAAATACAAGGGCTAGGCAAATCAGAGTCGAGAAACAGGTGAAGATTGAGAAATCGGGAAGCGAGAGAAATGAACAGATAAACACAAGGGCTAGGCAAAACAAGAAGAAACCGGAGGGCAAAAAGCGTCATGCACGGAAACGCAATCAGAAATATAAATGCTAAGTAGGCTCACGGAAATGTGGAGGCAATACTGTGCAATGAACAAAACAGAAGGGTATAAATACAGACATAAACAAGAAGGTACAGGTGATGACAATTAGAACTCAGGGGAGCCACTAGAAGGAAGTGGCTCCAGGTTGGCTGATGGAGTGCACGTGGTAGTATCAGGTGTGTGAGTGGGATTGTGGGAAGTGGAGTACAGAGTGTTAGGTGAGCCCGGGAGCGTGGCAATCTTGCTGTCGTGCCGAGGTATAGAATAGCTGTAGACATATAGAGACATTTAGAGGTATCGATAGCTTTATTTTAATTCTTCCTTGGACATTTCAGTTATGTAATTTTCAAATTTCTTTGAGCTTTTGAACCAGTCAAAAAAATACAACAAATTTTAATGTTTAAAGATGAAGAATGTAAACAAACTGGCGAAATGTCAGGAGCAATTTGTGAAAAATGCTATAATAATAATAATAATAATTTTTGAAAAATAAAAAAAGACACGTTCATACCATCAAACACTTTTATTCCATATTTTGTTGCTTTTTTGTATTTTGGGGGGTTTTGTTTTCGAGTAGAGTTTTTATTTCATCTTAGGTTGGTTCAACAATATGCCTCGCCATTTTGTTTTTCTCTACTCATGGTGTATGAGCTGATAGCCTAGTAGTAGAGGAGCCAATCAGAGCACACGATTGCTTATATCCAGTGAATGTGGATAGAATAACACAGGATAGACCCCTTGTACTGATGTCACACTTACGTTAGCAACTGTTGCTACCCTTGTCTTGGGGGACAAGCAAACTTTGTTTATACACTGAAAACAAGTGATATTAAAGATGTCAGATGTCTGTACTTCAAAGAAAACTATAGCTAAAAAAGCTTTACTACCATATTACTTGGATAATCTTTGTCAGAAAGAAGCAAAGGATAGATATATGTGGAAATTAGAGTTTATTAATGGTTACGATCCATACAAAATGCCTTGAAACAATTGGAGTGGCAATGTAGATTTGTGGCCGAGCGTTACCTACATAGATGCTGGAATGTAGCTTCTCGCTGCATCTATCATCTATTTAATTTTTTTTTTAAAAACTTAATGTTTGCTGGAAGAGAAGAGCAGGGAGGATTGAGAATCGAGTGGCTGTGGTTTGCTTACACCCGATACTAAAACTTGTAGTGTCTTCACAATCACCACAAAAATGTGTACAAAAAGCCCAAAAATGCCTACTTACCCAGGCAAAAATGATACAGGATTTATCTTGTAGTGTCCTGATCCCTAGATCTTTAACCCAGCCATATATAAAAAGTTGCACTCCTTCATGCTCTTCCAGGTTTTCATCTGTGTGTCCGTGTAGAACGATATCTGCAGCACCAGGTAGTTTGAGATGTCAGGGA
>JAODVO010000026.1:5151515-5167402 GCA_025400055.1 Notarius lentiginosus | reverse complement strand
ACAGGCCTCTCTCATCTTTTTAAGTGGGAGAACTTGCACAATTGGTGACTGACTAAATACTTTTTTGCCCCACTGTGCATCACAGTTAAGCTTGTGATTAGCAGCTGATTGCTGACATGTATGTTGATTTTATACAACCATGAGACTTTGATTTGCATCCTTTAAAAAATAAATAAAGGATTGCATTTAAGATCTAATTTATAAAAAAACACTTAAAAAAAACATTGGAACCTTTTTTAATGTATGATGATTGATACAACTGTCAGCCTTTGATTTGCATCCTTTGAAAAAAAAAGTATATTTTTACAGTTAAGATCTAATTTAAAAATACATCTAAAAAAAACTCGTTGAAAATTTCAATTCTTAGGTTTGTTCTGAAAATGGCATAAAATATAATGCAAATCCAATCCTCAGAAACATTTTGGGAACTTCATCTATAAGAGGTTTAGCAATGATCTTTTGACTGGATCATCTCAAAGTGATTATATATTTTTAATTATCGAAAAAAAAAGTAAGAACTACTGCGTGTTAATGTGGTGTTTTGAGGTTCCTAAATGAAAACAACATGTATTTCTTTCACATATTTGAGCAAACAAGCTGTTCAAGGATATGACATGTGATTGTGAAGTGGGTGGAGCTTAAAACCTTCAAAGTTTCAGATAATGTGGTGGTTCTGAGTGAAGAGTTCTTCAGCTGAGTTCGATGTTCTGTTATTCCAGTTTAAAGAAATAATGTAATTTAATTTAAAAAAAAATATATATATGTATATATATATATATGTGTAAGGACTTTTCAGTTTCTGAGAGGGTCTGTTTTTATTGTCTGAAGGGCTTTACAGCGGAAATGATTTGGGATATGATGCATACTGTCTGCACTAATACTGCCTTTGTTTGTTTGTAGAAAATTTTCAGTTAATTCCACCTGCTAAAAACATAAAAAGAACATTGCAGCCTGTTCTCTCTGGTGCTCCTCCGTCAAGCATGGGGCAATGTGATTTCTGCCCGAGTGAGCCTCTACTCATACTTGTTGTAGTTCACTATGGTGCTAAGTGCCAGTTAGTATGATTGTAGAACATCCATCAATGGAATAACTGCTTCTATCTGTCAAATAGCCAAAATGCATGCTGGTTATTGGGGAAACTGGGGAAGCCCATGGCCTCATAGTTAGAGAAGCAGCTTTGGGACCAAAAGGTTGCTGATTTGATTCCCTGGACCAGCAGGAATGACTGAACCCCCCAACTGCTCCATAAGCTGTCCTGGGTTGCACATCACTATGGATAAGAGCATCTACTAATGAATATGATGTTATGACAATTGCCAGAAATATAGAAAGGAGGACAAATATGAAGAAACTTGACCATCGTCCATATTTCAAGTGATGAAGTGTAATATACTGTACTACCTAGTGAGCATAATCATTCACAAATTGCATTTAACCATGACAGACCAGTTCCATTTCTAAAATGACAGAAGGGTACTCAGTAGACCATAGGTGCTAAAGAAGGCAACTGGACTTGCTTGAAATTCTTGAATACATTTCACATCTGAAAGGCTTCTTTAGTTCTGTCTGACTAGTGGGGAGTTCCAGGTATTTATCCTCTAGTGGACTGAAAGCAACCCGAAGGAGAGTTGAGGTCTGAGGATTGTTGACCCTAACACCATCAACATCGTTGAGAGGGTCAATGGCCCATGTGGCCTCAGTGACTCTCCTTATAGTTGCTTTTGGTCCACTGGAGGATAAATACCTGGAACTCCCCACTAGTCAGACAGAACTGAAGAAACCTTTTGGATGAGAGGTGAAACGTCTTCAAGGATTTCAAGCAAGTCCAGTTGCCTTCTTTAGCACCTATGGTTTATGATGACCTGGGTGACTGAGAACCTTCACAGATGGTACTCAATAGAGTGCATATGTCCACCAAGCCACATGTTCTCAACATCAAAATTAAATCACTTGAGCCAAGAGTAATACTAAAGCTGCTCGCTACTTTTTGAGTTATGTTGGGAACAGTCAAACAAACAAATTAAGGCAAAAACAACCTCCTCCAACAAAGTCATAATTTCATGAATCACCAGGCATGTCATGAGGCACTTCTGGTGAACATCTTGGTTTTCTGCATGTCTGGGGAATCTCTGGTCTCAGACATGGGCTTCACTCTTCATGACAGAAAGACTTGCGTATTTCACATTCAGTTTTGAAGTGTGCCATGACTGTTGGAGCAGCTGAGAACTGCACAGATCATACACATCACTGTTAAAGGGAACGTTACATAGAAAGTAAAGGTTCAAGTAGAAAATCATCCACTTCTGATGACTGTCAAATGATTCAATACTGTGTTAAACAAATGATTTGTAAAACAGTTGCATTGAAAAATTGACTGTTTACAGTATCTTATACTTTGTGAAATATGATTATATAGAGAGGATATTAGATGGTGGTGTGAATATATGAAGTTTATCTTCAAGTGGTGAATGGATAAATCTTGGGTTATTGAACGAGTGAAAATATTTTCAACATGACGATAAACTTCAGATCTTTGCACCACCATGTAATGTTCTTTATATTATATGGAGACATCTACAAAAACAAAGCAAGTTAATCAAAAGAACTTTCATTTTGAACCAGTTTACCATTTTGACAACATGTGTCTAGTCAGCAGGGAAACACTGGGAGTGATGTCATCAGAGTGAAATATTGGGAAATATTATACATACAGGACACTTTTTCAATGGAATATAAACATGTATTCTATTCCCTTCTAGCAGCTTTCATTTATCTGGCTCGATACCATGCAATGTTGCTAGCAAATTGCTTATCCTAAGTGTATTAAGTCACTCTACCCAATGGAGAAGGAACATGCGATATTGTTAGAATACTGCACATTGTCAAGACATGCTGTCGCACATAAGAGCTCATGCGAGGATCCAATGACAACTTTTCTGTTGCGCATGTGCACAATCATTTGTTTGTCAGCCGGGAGAGAGAGAAGGGGCTAACTTCATGCTCGGTTTAAGCACTAAATAAATAAATTGAAACTAAAGACGTGCTGAACACCTGAAAGGCTACCAAAGCATTATATATTCTTCATGTGTATTTACAAGAGAAAAACATATCAACGGACATCAAAAAACTGGAAGAGAGACATGTCGGAGATGTAAAACTTCCACACTCGTGAGTGACTGTGACCGTTTGTAAACAAACATGGCTGCGATGTTTGCTTCGTTAAAAGTGGAAGATTTTTTGAGAGATTTTTGGCTGCCAGATTGTTCTGTTGTGTGTTGATGTTGATTTTTAAAAGTAACTAAAGAAATTACATCGGGAAAATAATCATGATGATGATTGGCTTGACTGTGCTAACATTGGCCAGCGCTAACACTACACTGGCTAGAAGGTAACTGGACTGCTGTGCTAACAGTACTGAGTCACATGTAAGCTCATGTTGGCCTTTGCTAATGCTACTACTGAATGCTATACCAGCTGGAAGGTAACTGGACAGCCGCAATAACAGCACCAAGTCACAGGTAAGCTAGCGTTGGCCTTCGAGAATGCTGATATGAAGTGTGTGCACATGTAATAATAATATTGGCTGGCTTTTTTCATGGTATATCAGATATATTCCATTCAGCTACTCGTCTTCGACCCGTTCAATATCATGCTAGCCAAATGGAATATATCTGACATTCCCCTCAACGCCAACCAATATTATTTAAATATCTTATCTTTTGACTGATCTTGTCTCATTGTCAGGTTGAAATAATCATTTGTTCCATCTTTCCTTTGTAAAACATTTCCGTTCTGCTCTGATGCTTGCCTCAAACTCTGCGGTTGCTGTTCTTGCACTTGCTCTCCAGGCTATAAAAAAGGATTTGTGATTCATAGGATGGCAAAACAAGTGTTATGTGGCTAAGATGAAATTATCTGTGAACAGACGAGTCGTGACAGTGTGACTTAGCATTTATCAAGCACCATGTTCTTGCCTGATGTAATGTTCCTCGTCAAATTATTAAATGGCATGGTCCTGACCTCGTCAGGTTTGCAGGATGTTGCTGTCTCCTTTGTGTGCATGTATGTTGATTGAAACTCTACATTTTGTCTACATCTATTAATTTAAGGTTTTTTTTTTCCTCCCCACCCCCATTTGTGTGGGTGTGTTTTTGTCTTTGGACGTGTTCCATTAGTGGCAAGCCATGCCTTGTGTGTCGTCTAATGAGCAGGTGCCATTGCCTTGAAGCCGGGCTAGTGTGGAAAAAAGTGTAGGAGTTGCTCATTATTTACTTCAGCTTGGAGTCTGAGTCCAGCGTTGCAGATCAGGGTTCAGATTAATATGTTTTCCTTCACAAAACAGAATGTTCCATCCCTCCAGCATCCTTGAAATGAAAGTGCACCAGAGAATAAGCTGTGAGACTGATATTTGTGATCGGGTCAGTCTGGGAAAGAACAGGATTTGCGAACAGACAGCGTTTGCAGGAGACGGCATGGAGGTAATTGAGCACGTTCATAATTTATTAGCTTCAGCGGCAGAGGTGAAATTTTGGGCCTTTTCTTAAGTCGTCATCTTCAGCAACGTGGAACAAACCAGGACCATCAAGAAGGAAGCAAG
Source organism: Notarius lentiginosus (assembly GCA_025400055.1). NCBI lineage: Eukaryota > Metazoa > Chordata > Actinopteri > Siluriformes > Ariidae > Notarius > Notarius lentiginosus. Next base: position 5,162,805 of record JAODVO010000026.1, on the reverse strand, counting down.
GTTTTTGAAATTGGCGGCATATATTTGTGCCTTTTTGAAATATGCCAGAAATCATCACAGTAATGACCTAATTACAGGAATGTTTCAACTGTTCTCCTCCAAATTGGTGGAAAAGGTTCCATCCATCCATTATCTGTAACCGCTTATCCTGTGCAGGGTCATGAGCAAGCTGGAGCCTATCCCAGCTGACTATGGGTGAGAGGCAGGGTACACCCTGGACAAGTCGCTGGATCATCGCAAGGCTGAAACAAAGAGACAACCATTCACACTCACATTCATACCTATGGTCAATTTAGATCCACCAGTTAACCTTACCTGCATGTCTTTGGACTGTGGGGGAAACCGGAGCACCCGGAGGAAACCCATGCAGACACAAGGAGAACATGCAAACTCTGCACAGAAAGGCCCTCATCGGCCACTGGGCTCAGACCCAGAACCTTCTTGCTGTGAAGTGACAGTGCAAACCACTACACCACTGTGCCGCCCTAGTGGAAAAGGTTATGTCTGGGAATTGCAGTGAAAAAAGTTCCACTGAAGGTCCTGAATCCAGTCTTGAGGTTTTCTGTATTGACTCGGACTCCTCAGAAGCTACTTTTCTACCAACAGGGAATGGGTTCTTGAACCAGTTCTATTCAGGATTCTTTGAACCTTGGTGCCAGCTCGTGAGCAAGCCAGGGTTTTTCACCAGTTTTGAACAGACCTGCTGTAATCAAGGGCGTCATGAACAGGGGGCATTGGCCAATCTTAAATGAAACCAATACATACCTGGTGGTTTGTCTCACCCATCCAACAACCTGTCCAATGACCCATCCACCCCCAATATCTGTCCAATATAAGCTCAAGATGAGATCACTGGACAAAACATTTCAGTGGGGGTGGGGCTTTCAGGGATGTCAGTTAATATCAAAGTTTAAAACTGTCACTTGTTCCAGATTCAGAAGTCACTTGGTTAATCTGTCTGTATAAGGGCTTAAAATCAGTGCTTGACTTGGGATTTCTGTAATTTGCAGCCTCATAAGGTCATAGATGTTTCGTCAAGCCTGCAAGTGATTTCAGTCTAGTTTTCTGTCCTTGCTCTGGAAAGGCCATTTTATCGACAAGGTTTCACGCTGTCAGAGTTGGAGAGCTGATTCTTCCCACCATCAGAAACCCTCCAGGACCACAGTGTCGTGTGATTTTTCCCAACCTGTTAAACATCACTATTCTGATGCTTTGTGCTTTGAATCAGAACTGACATGGCTCTTCAAGTTTAGTGCTCCTGTATCCCAAAAACCTGGAAGGTTTGTGATGGGGAACCCCAGAAGCAAGCGAGACCACAAATGTGTGTTAAAAGCAATTTTGAAATGAGGAGTGTGTCTAAAGTAGCTGAGATTTATGAGGTTCTTATTTAGTTTGTGCTCAGCTTCAGTTCTGTGCTTGGGACAGAACCTTCTGGATAAATGTGCTATGAATAATACCAGAAAGAGACAAGATTCTTTGCTGTTTTGGTCCATCACACAAGGGAAAGGAGAACTTTGGGTGGTGTCTCAATTCGCAAAGCAAGCTAAGATTTCCTAAATAGTGGGTTTTGCTTTCTAAGCTCACGCGGTCATAGGCCAGTGAGCTATTGGCGTCACGTGCTGTCCACCCATCCACAATTCACAAAAATCACTACTTCTCCCTGAGTTTACAATGGATTTTGATTTTGTTTGGAAGATCTAATCAGTCTGCACCAAGGTTACTCCATGGCTTTGTGATTTCTCATTAACAAGTCACTAATTAGGCCGATTAATGAACTTTGAGGAACATTGCTACTCCTCCCTGAGTTTTCACTGGATTTTGATTCTGATCGATTTTTGTTTGGAAGATCAAATTGTTCTCATGAAGAGCAACTTGGCTACATATAACCGAGTCTGATTTCTCATGGTACGGCCATGTGAGCTACTGTGTCACTGACCCCCCCCCCCGAAACATGGTAATGGAACTATTTTTGCGCTCCTGGAAAAGTGGAGGACCCTTCAAGATCAAAGTGTGCGGTGTGATATGAGGTTTGCATTTCTGTTCTGCACGATTTGAACGGCCTTTTACAAGATTTAAAGACCAAGAGAGAAAGTGTGAGTGAATGGGTTTATTTATCTATTTATTTATTTATTTTATTTTATTTATTTTTTTTTAACACAGGAGGCAAGCGTGAGAAGTGGGGAAGGAGAGAAGAAATGCAGAGAGACTGGGGGGGAATCTATTTGTAGTTCTTTTCAATCCATAATGCAGGAGCATTGTGATGTGTGAGGAGTTATGTTCTTGTGCACTAATGGCAGCTTCCTTCCATCGGTAGGATTCTAAATGCTCTGCTTGTTTGTCTTGTACATCCAGGAGTGAGAGACAGACGAGTCCATCTGGGAAAACCCCATCAGATCACACCACGGCAGTGATGTCTGTCTATTCTTAATGCTCTTTCAGACATGATATCAATATTTTACCAAAACAGCACAGGGGTATTGTTTATTTTTAACTTTGCCTTCACCATCTTCCTGCATGTATTATATTGTTGGAGGATGTAGCTATGTATAAACAGCCAGTTTGTCTCAAGATGCGATTTCTTCACTTGGTGAATGTCATGATTTAATCGAGTTGATGTATATCCAGATTGAAATGCTGTAGAGCAAAAATGCCTTAAGAAATGATAACATTTCTACATTTAAAAAAAAGTACTATAAAGAGCATACAGTCAATGGTATGGGGAAGCCAGAGTCTAATGGTTAGAGAAGCAGCTTTGAGATGAAAATGTTGCTAGTTTGAGCAAGGGACCTAACTCCTAACTGCTCCCCAGGCTCCTCTGGATATGTTGTAAGTCACTTTGGATAAGAGCATCTGCTAAATGCCATTAATGTAATGGTGGTAAATGAAACAAAGCCAATATTTGGTCTGATGACCCTTTTGCTTCAAATAAAATAATAGCCATCTCTGGGACAATGTGTGCAGTTTTGTAAGGAAATGAGCTGAAGGTCTTACTGAGCATCTGACAAGTTTTTCTGAAGACTTCTTTGAAAAGTACAAAATTTACCTTGTTCTTTTCTGACATCCAAAAAAATCTTTGTTATATTTGATGTTGTGGGGGAAAACAAACGTTTGGAAATATTTCTGGACTGACTCAATAATGTAGAAGTCATCAAATAAAACGATCTCAAAGTTTGTACTAAAAGGGGTGCCAAGACTTTTGCACAGCACTCTGTCATGAGAGATATTTCCGGTTTTATGGAGTGTATTTAAAAACAATTATATTTGCTCATGTTTTGAGCTTTCCAGGATTAGGAGGAAAAAAAAATCAAAACCTTTCAACCCAAATCTCAAAATTGTCAAATACAGATTTGTGGTCAATCCTAAAGAAAAGTGGGAGTGGTTGAATGAAAGGTTTTTATGTTCGACCCAAATAACTAGTTTTCTCCAGTGATATTCAGGCTTGTGGTACTTGAGTCCAGGACTCAGACTCAAGTCTGATTCATGACTTGACTTGGACTTGAGCACTGATTTGGACTCGTGCATTGGAGACGAGGACTTGGATTTTTTTTTTGGTAACATGCCATAATTTGGCATAAGATATTTACATCTACATCAGTTTTATACTAATTTCATTCAAGAGAATACACATTCACCTGTTCACATGTCATTTTCAGGAACAAACTAACATTAATGACACTAAAAATCCTGGAGAGAACACCCCTCGGATTGTCTGCTTTGCTTATACAGACTTCTAGTGTGGTGGGAAAAAAATTTACTGCTATATGTTCCATATGTAGAAGAACTATTGAGGAGACAACAGGGACAACCTCGAACTTCAATCATCATCATTTGGCAAGACTCCACCCAGAGAAGGAAGTGACCTGTTCATTGCCCTGTTGATAGCGGGGCTTGATTGTTGGGTGATAAACTAGCTAGTGTTAACCCTCTGTCATGTTATTTGCCCTGTTGATAGCATGGCCTGTGTCAGAGTCGACTTGACTCGACTCGACTCTAAATTTTCTTGAATGACTTGACTTGAACTTGAGCACTGGGGACTTGAGACTGGACTCAGACTCGAGGTTTAGTGACTCGACTACAACACTGGTGATGTTAAAATCTCGATGCCCAGTGTAACTATTTGGTCACATTCATGCTAAGTAGGATATGCTAACAATGGCTTGCCAGGTAAAGTTGGCTGTAGAATAGGAGTGTATCTATTTTGATTGAACATTTTTAAAAAAGCACTTGTATCATTATGGTTCAGATCTTTCATTTTGGGCTCCACTGAACACTACAATGGATAGTAATGGCCTGAAGAATAGAGAAGCAGCTTTGGGCCCAAAGGCTCACCGGTTTGATTCCCAGGACCAGCAGGAGAAACGTGAAGGCGGGGGGGGGTGAGTGAATAAACACTTTCCCTTTAATCTTTATCATAGCTGAAGTGCCCTTGAGCAAGGTACTTAACCCTCGACTGCTCCCTGGGCACTGTAGCGTGTGTGTGTGTGTGCTCATTGCTCACTTGTGTGTTCACTGCTTCAGATGGGTGAAATGAAGAGGAAGAATTTCATTGTGTTTGAGTGTATGTGTGATAAATAAAGGCAGCTTCTTCTATTATATCTGCTTACTTTATCTGCTTGCTAAGTTTGACGTCAATAGCCATTTCCAGGGCCAAATGCCAACATGGTCTTGTCAACGTAGATACTTTTGTTGCTACTGTTGATTATTTAGACACCTTTAGCAACTTTAATTAAAAAAAAAGCCTAGTGACAAATTTTGCGACTTTTTCAGCACACATCCATGACCGTCTTGAACACACTATGACTCTCCAGTCCAAGACGTTGTGTAGATTATTATTATTTATTTTTTAATCTCTCGCTCTCTTCACAGCTGCTGTTATGCAAATCTAGAAAGCAAGTTCGCTTGGCTGACGGTGTAACACCTGACTTGCACTTGCGACCAATCACTGATTAATCATGTCCTCCAATGCTTGTCCCACCCTTTTGCCTCACATTGTCTTCAATGTTCTTTTTGGAGATTTCAGAATTGCATTTTATCATTACTCAAAATAAGTAAATGTTTTCCTTCATGGCATTTGCATCATGTTTTTGGACTCCTATCGATTCAAACAACCCCAGAAACATAATCGTTATGTTACGGCTTAACAAGCGTAAGTGGTGACTCTGATTGGCTGATTAAGTCAGTCTGTGATCAGATTGTGGCAGTCAACGATGATCCAGCAATGAGTCTCATAACATTTAGCACCCCTTTGTGGCTGTTGGGTAAACTGCACCTGATCACAACCTGTTCTTCGGAATGCAATGTCCAACTTAGGTTGCGCTTCATGGAAAAGGGCTGTGGTGAAACTTATTTCAAGTCCAGAATAATGAGAATTAATAGGAAAAAAAGGATCCCAAAATGCACAAAATGGTGAGATCTGTTTCAAAGAAACATTGACCCAGTTATGGGACTGTGAAATTCTTATCAAGCTCCTGAGTGGTGTCTTCTCAAATGAGTTCAAATGATACCATGACAGTTTATGGGAGGACAAGAGAACGTAGTTGGCTGTTCCTTTCAGGTGGGTGGGATGTTTCTCGGGCCAGTTCTGGCATTTGTGAGCTTGTGTAGACAGAAGATTTTAGCTGCCTTATGAGAGGTTGGTTGTGTGGAGGTTCGTGTGTCTTGGGGGAAGCAGGTTTTAGGTTTAACCCTTAGTTCTTGCCAATTGGTAGATGTCATATGATTTGGGTAGAGCTTGCAAGTGGGTGGGGAAATTACTTCAAGGGGTTCCAAATTACTTCAGGACGAGGTGCCATTTTACAAAACACAATGTCATACTTGGGAATTTGTCCCAGTTCACTCAAGATTTGGAGACGTGCTCAAGTTTGGACCGTTTTCCTATCTGAAATCAAGAAAAATTCTCATTTGTTCAAATTTGGACAAGTTTCTCATGAGCACTGCTTGTTTCTCTACTCCACTCTGCCATTTCAACACTTGTTACATGCCTGGAGTTGGAAGATGCTGAGGTGTTTGGCTTTGGTCGCTGCAAAACTGTTGACGGTAAACAATTTGGCCAAAATCAAATCAATCACAGAGCATTACTGGTCTGAATATTCACACTCAATCACAGTGCAAAACACGGTGCATCTTGGCATCGGCTGGAGCGTGTCTGTAATGATTTGTGGTCAATTAACCAATCTGCTGTCACCATATGCCATCAAATACTCGCCACATCTGTCAATTTGAACTTGATGGGTGATTTTTCCAGAGCAGGCACCATCAGGCTGTGCTATTAGCCTTCCACTGCATCATGGGTAATGATGAAAACACTGCAATGTGAGTGAGGAGGGTATTTGTTGTGAGGCTGATCAGGAAGGTGAGAGAAGATCCATGGCAACTGGCTGAGTGTGGATCAGAACAACGGAGGTATTAAATCACTTGAAACTGCTTCCTCTGATTTATTCTTCTTGAATTCTCTAAAATTCTGTCATGTAACATTTCATTTCATCAAAATCATTCTGGAATATTTCTTGATGCAGGTTCATGTCGGCTGTCATGCAGTCCATGTTGAAGAGTTTCTCTGATTCTCAGCTCGCTGTTTGAGGAAGCTGTGCTCCAGGAAATGATTCAGTCTGATGAAGGGAGTCTTGTTATCCCGTGCCGTGGTGCGAAGCGCTGTTCGACAACATGTCTGTGTCGAATGAGGTGGCGTTCTTTTTCTGGAGTGTGAAAGCACAACACTAGCACCATGGTTTCACACTCGTGTATCGAAGAGACCCTGCAGTAAAATCGCACACTTTCTGGAATCCAGTGCACCACAGTGTTTCAAAGCACAACACTGTAAAAGCTCTTGAATAAATGTGATATCGATATGCTATTGCTTGCTGGAATTTGTGTCTGAAAAACCAAAAAGCAAATGAATAGACTGCAAATACTTCCTTTCACAAGGAGGTGAAAAACTTATCAAAGGCCACGCCCAAATAATTTCAAATGAATGTGAGGTTTTTTTTTTGTTAAAATTCTATTTGCTAAAATAAATATGCATATTATTATTATTATTATTATTATTATTATTATTATTATTATTATTAGTAGTAGTAGTAGTAGTAGTAGTAGTAGTAGTAGTAGTAGCATATATAATTTATCTACAAACATTGTTCAGTGTTTTCAAATCAAAGAATGAGTCAGTTTATTTTGTAATAAATAAATGCATTTAATATTACCTGTTATTTACTCCTTTATTTATATTATGATTAATGATTATTAAACAGGATAAAATGGCTGTACACAAACATTTATTCGCAAAAATAAATATACACAAGGATGATGGATTTATTTAGCGTTTGCATACATAATTTATCTACAAACATTTAAGTGTTTTCAAATGCATAAATGAGTTTAGTATTTATTTGCTGTTTATTCCTTGATTATGATTAAGTTTTACATAGCAGTTACCCATAAAAAAGTTATTTGCTAAAATAAATATACACACATTGTTAAAATTAGTAAATAAAGACAAAGTACATTTACTGTTAAGTTTATTTAGATTTTTTTTTCTTTAATGCCTATTAATATCAAATTCAAACATGTTCATCTTGGTCTGTGCGTATGTGTGTGATGATGTGTGGAGAAGCTGTACTGAAAAGCTGACCAACATCTCCTCAGGCTTTTGTCACTTGTATGATTTTGCAAAATACATAAACAGGATGTAACCTTTGACCTCTTCTCCACCACTTCTCTATCTCCCTCTTTACCCATCCACGTACCTGATCTAAAGTGTGTGTGTGTGAGAGAGAGTTGAGAATAGAACAGGCTTCATTGATGTATTTGAGGTCATTTTATTCATTAAACACACAGGATGGTTTACAATTCGTTTTGTGCCTTCTTCCCTGATATCCTTTCCTTTTTAATAACCCTGATCCTGTATACTTTTCTGCATAACTCGCAACTGCTACAACTCAAATCCTTTCCTTTGTTGAACCCTGTCCTTTTTTTTTTTTTAAACCCCCTTGTGTCGATGTCACAAGTTGAAATGGATGACCTTTTTAAGCTGGTGCCAGGTCGTTCTCGTTTTTCTCATCTCTATGGAGAAATCTGTTATCTCTCGACCTGCCCTCATCTGTTCAGTCGGGTTGCCACAACATTCACACCCACTTCTGCTTGAACTTTTGTCTCTTCTTTCCTTTTGTGTCTGCTCTGTGAAAATATCAACAGGTGGAGTGACAGCATCTACCTGCGCTTCTCCTTGATCCATGCTAAATTGTGTAACCAGCCAATTCACACCTCTTAAACTCAACTTGTTAATCTTATTAAGAATGAGTCTAGTAGTGTAAGTGCATGACCATACACCATTTAAACATGGGGAAACAAACAGAGCTAATTAATTGATGAATACTCAAGTGAGTTTTTCATTTCAGTATTGATGACTACAAGTACCTGGTCTTTTGCAGGTCAGTGTTATTTCGATCTACGCTAACTGATGGGTCATAAATGCATTTTAGTGATGTACAATTTACACATAAACATAACTTTGAGACATAATGACACTTCTTGAAACCTGCAACACCATAATTCTGATTATCCTCCATGACCCTTTCTGAGCAAGCAAGGTCTTGATCTAAATATGTTTGTTTGCCAATTTGGGAGGTCTGATCTGATTTGGTTGATCGTCTATCATCCTGAGTCTGTAATTCTCACTGGCTGTGGATCTCTTTGACCTGTTTATTTTTTTACCACTTCATATCTGCGCTTGTTTCCGCAACTATCAAGGTTATGGTTTTGGTGCAGTTTGCTTGGTTGTGTTTAAACACAATTGCACAAAATTTCCCAACCTGATTTCTGTGAAACATGGTGGAAGGGTCTAGTATGGGCGAAGGAAGGAGGTATTATGTTTTGGATCTGATCCGAGTCACAGGGTGGATCCATGAGTATTTTCGCTTTAATGAACGTTGCAAGATTTGGTGGAAGTCTGCACTTAAAACAATGACGAACTTCTTCAAATCCAGTAGATTGAAATGAAGGTCAGTTGTGATGAAACATATCCAGTGTAGGAATACAATGGCTCCAGATCACAATCCACATTCATGGATGCCAGTAATCCTCAGGGGTACACATGAAGGCTAGTTGGTTAAAAGTAATAGAGAAAGCAGTTATCATGAAGCACTCGGGGACATTGATGTCAAAACATGTCTTGAGGTGGGGGGGAAGACAACCAGCTGCCGAATCCCTGCCAGTGAGTATGACTCATCCAGAGAAATAAAGTGGATGTAGTTGCAGATTTGCATATGGTGGAAAAAGTCAACCATAGTCCTTGGCAGTGGTTTAGTGGTTACCACTGTCCCCTCGCAGCAAGAAGGTCCTGGGTTCAAGCCCAGTGGCTGATGAGGGCCTTTCTGTGTGGAGTTTGCATGTTCTCCTATGTCTGTGTGGGTTTCCTCCGGGTGCTCCGGTTTCCCCCACAGTCCAAAGACATGCAGGTTAAGCTAATTGGTGGCTCTAAATGGACCGTAGGTGTGAATGTGAGCATGAATGGTTGTTTCTCTATGTGTCAGCCCTGCGATGACTTGGCGACTTGTCCAGGGTGTACCCCGCCTCTCGCCCATAGTCAACTGGGATAGGCTCTAGCTTGCCCGTGACCCTGTACAGGATAAGTGGCTATAGATAATGGATGGATGGAGGTTTGACTCGGAGATGGACTGGCAACATGTTGACCTGTTTGAACTCAGTATACCCGACAGGAGTCCTGGGGGAGTCGCTAAGTAAATTATAACCATTTATGCTAGCTGAATGGAATATATCTGATATACCATGAAAAACAGCCAGCCAATATTATTTAAGTATACATTACCTAGAACTGTATTAGTAGAAGAAAAGAGAAAAAGAAAAGAAACGAAAAACTCTAATGCATCTACTGAAATGATTGGTTACAATTTGCTTTCTTGAGAAAAACGAAACACATTATACTCATTAAGGACAACAAAACACACATGTATCCACTTATGTCCAAAACCTCAGCCTTTGAATTTCCCAAGATGTTTTCGTGATGAGAAGCTGAAAGATGACACAGAAACCAACTTTCACTGAGTTAATAATATTAGTTTCTTTCCTATAACATGGGCAGTGTTCAAGCTGAACTACAGTGCCTCCGACAGCGCAGATAAGAACGGCGTAAAGAATCGCCTCAAGAAGTTCATCTCCAGACGGCCCTCCATGAAAACACTACAGGAGAAAGGCATCATTAAAGGTGAAGCATAAAAAACATCAAACATAATTTGAACAACAGCTCTGATTGGTCAGACGGTGTTGATTAATTTTCTATGGCGGAAGCTCTGACATTAGTGCTGTTGTGCAAAGGCAAACTGTCGTATCTGCATGTTGTGTCATGGCAAAAAATGGTCCAAAAGCATCACCTGTTCACTACTGGACCATCATTTGATACTGACACAATATACAGATACTGCAGTTTGCTTTTGCACGGCAGAGTGTCATTAGTAACAACTCATTCATGGGGCCTCATATGGCAGACACTCTATATAATCTAAGGATTATACCCAGTATACAGCCAAAAGTATGGGAATACCTTGACCATCACGGCTATATATGTTCCTTCTTGGAACTCTTCCCACCACTGTATGCCGCAGCATTACAATTTCCCTTCACTGGTACTCAAGGGCCTAAACCTGTTCCAGCATGACAATGTTCCTGTGCACAAAGCGAGCTCCATGAAGACATGGTTTGCCAAGGTTGGTGTGGAAGAACTCGAGTGTCCTGACCTGCATGGGGTCCTGACCTCAACCCCACTGAACACCTTTAGGATGAACTGGAACGTCGAGTGCACCCAGACCTCCTTGCATTCCATCATTAATGCTCAAATCCCCACAGATGGAGTACATTCCAAAATCTGGTGGGAGGCCTTCGCAAAGCAAAAGACACTAAATTAATGCTTCTGGTATTGGAATGGGACATTCAACAAGCATATATGGGTGACTGGTCAGGTGTCCACATATTTTTGGTCATATAGTATAATAAAGTGATTTTAAAAATACATGTTTAATTGTTGATATGATGAAGCAATCTGTAAATTATTTAATATTGACGAAAGGAGTCTCTATTGTCAGTGTTTCGTAACAGTGAGTACAGTGTCTTGCAAAAATATTCATCCCATTGGTGTTTGTCCTGTTTTGTCGCATTACAAGCTGGAACTAAAATGGATTTTTGGAAGGCTAGAACCATTTCATTTACACAACATGCCAACAACTTTAAAGGTGAAAATTGTTGTTTTATTGTGACACAAACAATAATTAAGATGAAAAAA
>JAODVO010000026.1:5028920-5040148 GCA_025400055.1 Notarius lentiginosus | reverse complement strand
AATGACTTTATTATTATTATTATTATTATTATTATTATTATTATTATTATTATTATATTTTTATAGATAGATAGATAGATAGATAGATAGATAGATAGATAGATAGATAGATAGATATTAAACCAGTACAAAGTGATCTCGTACTATGAGTACTCCTACATAATAATAATATAGATTAGAATAATAAATAAATAAATAGATCTTGTTCTTCTACTTCATTAAAAATGATATGGTGAAGTAGTTTATTAGAATAGGAGGTAAATTGTAAATTAATGAATAGTCCCTTCGCATCACTGTTTTGAAATAAATTCATCTTTCCATTAAAATAATAAGACATTTAAGACTGCAGAACAAAATAACAAGAACAGCTTTCAAATGAGCAATTACACACACACAAGACAGATAAAGCACATGGATTAACACACACTAATTGTGCTTACAGAAATGTCAATTTATGAATCAATGTCAAAGTGCACCAGGAGGGGATTTAGTGTGAAAGGGGAAAACTGAAAGATGTCAGAGCACGGCACAAAAATGTTTATTAATGAGAGACAGCAAAATTTTGAATAATTTTTACAGTGCTCTGTTTACTCCCACTCCGTTTTAGGTGTGTGTGCGTGTGTGTACACGCAACTTACATCAGCATGACACACAGATAAGTAAGCGTCTTTATTCGTTTTTATCCTGGATTTAGTAAAGATCCCTGTACTCGGTGCTGAAGAGGAAAAACACTTGCGCCTGAATGATCTTTTCTAAAACCAGACACTGTTAAAAAGCACATCGGGTGAACGGGGCGATGAAATGGACGAATAAGTGAGGTTTAATTCCTGACTACAGTGAGTCTCTGTTCATTCACTAACCCTACATTCCGATAATTATGAGTGGAATCTGATAATGACTCTGCATTTATCTGTAAAAATATCTAGCAGCAGTGATGTTTAATGCTCTCCGTTTTATAAAAGGCAAGATCAAGCCATTTCCCCCCGCAACACCCCTGGTCAATGCTTCTTAATGGATTCACTCCACATTGTCCAGAAGTGTTCATGGTTGGATGGAAGGCTCGGCTGGACTCGCTCTCAGACTCCAGGACGCCTCGGAGATTTTGTTTTTAATTTCTGAAGACTTGATTTTGGAAGTTAGGGAGAATCACTGAGCCTGAGAGGCATCCACAGGGGCTGAGGTAATGGGCCAATGGGCCCCGAACACACTGCCATTTCCCCTCCGCAGAGATGAGAGTGCACCGCCAAATGTAGTCTTCTGCGAGCCATTAGTCCAAGCTGGAGGAAAGGATGAAAAGACAGAAGGAGAAAAAGGAGGGAAGCTGGAACATGCACTTGTTCCCAGTGGTGAGGGAATGCACAGTCTCCGTGAACAACAGGGCCGTGAAAGTTCAGCTCACCTTCTTGTCAAGTCAGAGTTCCTTCAAACTTCCACGCAAATCCAGGCATTGCTGTCGGAGTCAGCTTCTTGAAATGTTTGTTTTTCTGTCTGTCTTTCTGATCTGCCTCTCCATCAGTCCAGCTGTCTCACTTTCTGCCTGCCTGTCAATTTATCCATCTTCCTGTCTCTCCATCTGTCTCACATCTGTTTGTATGTGTATATATGTATGTCTGTCGATCTGCCTGTCTATCAGTACACCTGTCTCACTTTCTGCTTGTCTGTCTCTTTATCTATCTTCCTGTCTTTCCATATCCCCATCTGTCTGACCATCTGTTTGTGTGTATATCTGTCTGACTGTCTGTCGGTTGATCTGCCTTTCCATCAATCCAGCTGTCTCACTGTCTGTCTGTCTGGCTATTTATCTGTCTGCCTGCCTGCCTCCTAATCGTCCCATCTGTCTCACCATCTGTTTGTATGTGTATATTTGTCTGTCTGTCTATTTAACTATTTATCAATATGTCTGTCTGCCCATCTGATTGTACATCTGTCTGTCTGTCTACCTCTCCATCTACCCGTCTGTCTGCACATCTGATTGGCTGGCTGTCAGTTTAACTATCTAATTATCTGTCGGTCTATTTGTACATGTTTGTCTCTCTCTATCTAACTCTGTCAATTTACTTATCTATCTGTCTGTGTCTCTCTCTACCCATCTGTCCCAACATCTGTCTCTGTAGATCTATGTCTCTATCTGTATGTCTCCATCTTTCTGTTTACACATCTGTCTATGCATCTCCTCCACCTATCCATCTCTGTCGAGGTGTCCATCAGACCCACACCATACCTGACACACACACACACACACACACACACACACACACACCAGTTCCTCATGGGCAAAACCAAATTGTGTGTGAGGCTCGTAATTAAAGTCTCCATTACCTATTTTAATGCATTTCCCTTTTGGGGAGCAAAGAGATGTTCTCACCAGGCTGTTTTTTGTCCCTTCAGGTTGTTTGGTCCGGTGCATCTCTGCAGGAAGAGATGAATCCTCTCTCTCTCTCTCTCTCTCTCTCTCTCTCTCTCTCATACCCACACACAGTTAGCATTTCTTCACGTTTATTAGACAGAAGAAATAATCTGCTATTGACCCAAACAGTAGATTTAATTAGACTTACAATGAAACTTGAAACTTTCCCTAAATAAGAAAAGTGTAACTGCTGGAAATAAAACCTTGAGAAATCGATTTCTGTTACAATTTTAGTTTTCATCGGATCATGTTTCCATTTTCTTCAACTGCACTGCAGTAACCTTGTATTGACCCCAATGCTTCGGATATTGGGTCAATCCAAGCACAAACCAAACCCCACCAGTAAATCTGCTCTTTGCGCCATGTATACTGTGTGTGTGTGTGTGTAATAAATATATATATATATATATATATATATATATGTCTAAAATGACATGACCCTGTGTCCAAAAATGTTGGGATGCTACATACAATGGAAATAAAAAAACAAAACAAAACAGGATGCTATGATATGCAAATCATGGAAACCCGGTAGTGTATTTCATCAAAATCGTGCAAAGGTAACATATCAAATGTCGAAACTGAGAAATCTTCATTTTGAATTAAGTGCCAGCAACACATTTAAAAGAAAAAAAAAATTATAAGGCTCACTGGTGACAGATGATTGGGAATAAAAAGAGCATCCCAGAGAGGCAGAGTCTCTCAGAAGTAAAGATGGGGAGGGGTTCACCACTCTGCGAAAGGCTGCATGGGAAAACAGTGCAACAATTTAAGCATAACATTCCTCAATGTAAAATTGCAAAGAATTTGGGGATCATACGGTATCATCTATGGTCCATAGTATCATTAAAAGATTCAGAGAATCTGGAGAAATCTCTGCATGCAAGAGACAAGGCTGAAAACTGACATTGGATGCCTGTGAGTTTCAGGCCTTCAGGCGACACTGCATTAAAAGCAGACACGTGTCTGTAGGGGAAATCACTGTATGGGCTCAGGAACACCTCAGAAAACCATCGTCTGTGAAAATGGTTCATTACTGCATCCATAAATGCAAGTTAAAAACAATATAAACATTTAGAAATTATGGACACCACGTCCTCCAGGGTAAAGAGGAGAGGGATCATCCGGCTTGTTATCAGTGCACAGTTCAAAGCTATTTTCTACGAAATCTCTGGTTTCCATGATTTGCAAATCATCTCATTCCTAACTTTTTTTGGAGTTAGGCTTGTGGAACTCCAGCTCTGTGCTTCTTGTTCATTGTCTTTCTCATGTTAGAACTATGACTTGAGCTTCATGCAGCACCAGTCGTCCCTCGGATGTAGGTCAGAGCCGCATTGTGTATGCACCCTGTCATTCTGCTCAGTACATCTCAGCCGGCCCTCTCAAAGATGGTAATGGGCAGTCATGAAACTTTAAGTACCCCTGACTGATTCAATAATTTAATAATCAGCTTTTCTACAGACACTTTCCCGTTCAGCACCCGTTAGTTTCGCAGCCTGGTGAAGAGGAGGAGTGACCGTCTGTTTGCTCATTAAGATGTGGAGGGAAAAGCAGAAATGTAAAACGTGTGTGTGTGTGAGAGCGAGAGAGAGAGAGAGCAGAAGCTACTCTGCTTGATTTTTCATTCTTTCTTCTAATTGGATCGAAATCAAATAAATAATCATGTAAAATAGATCAGGTCAGAAATAACATTTTAAAATAAATTGAATTCATTTTGTGATTTGTTTTAATTTAACAGAAGGAAGGAAGGACAAATGAAAAAGAAAAAAGAAATAACAATGGAAGGAATTAAAGAAAGGAAAGTTGTAAAGATATGAAGACAAGGAAAAGGGAGGAAGAAGGAAAGAAGAAAGATGGAAGGAAATATGGAAGGAATAAAAGAGGAATGGAAGGAAATAATTAAATAAATGCAAGGAATGAAAACAAAGGAAGGACGGGTGATAGGAGTGTTATGGAGATGAGGAAAAGGAGGGAAGAAAAGAGTGATGGAGGGTATGAAGGAGGAATGGAAGGAAGGACAGAAGGAAAGAAGGAAATAATTAAAGGAACAAAAATAAATGGGAGGAATGAAAACAAAGGAAGGGAGAAATGAGAAGGAAGGAAGGATGCAAGAAGGAATTTTATGAAGCCACAAGGAAAAGGAGGGAAGAAAAGAGTGATGGAACGAATAAAGGAAAAGGAAGGAAGAAAATAATTAAAA
Organism: Notarius lentiginosus; assembly: GCA_025400055.1. NCBI lineage: Eukaryota > Metazoa > Chordata > Actinopteri > Siluriformes > Ariidae > Notarius > Notarius lentiginosus. The sequence continues at coordinate 5,035,541 of JAODVO010000026.1, read as the reverse complement.
GACCAAAAATAAATGAAAGGAATGAAAAAGGAAGGGAGAAATGAGAAGGAATGACATGACGATAACATAAGGAAAAGGGAGGAAGAAAAGATGGAAGAAAAATGAAAGAAATATATGGAAGGAATTAAAGGAAGGACAGAAGGGAAAATGAAGGAAAGAAAGAAATAATGAAAGAAAAGGAGTGAAAATAAAGGACAGAAGGAGGACATAAAGAAAGAAGGAACGATATGAAGACACAAGGGAGGGAAAATGAAGGACATATGGAAAGGAAAAATGGAGGGAAGTATAGACTGAAGTTAAAAGAAGGAAGTAAGATAGGAAAAAATGAAGGAAACGTGGAAAGAAAAAAGGAGGCATTGAAGGAAGGCCAAGGGAAAGGAAGGAAAGAATTACAGGAACAAAAAGAAATTGGAGGAATGAAAATGAAGGAAGGATGAAAGAAGGAATGTTATGAATGCACAAGTTAAAGGGGGAAGAAAAGAAAGATGCAAGGAAGGACCGAAGGAAGGAAATAAAGGACCAAAAAGAAATGGAAGTAATGAAAAAGGAAGAGAGAAATGAGAAGGAATAATATGAAGATGGCATAAGGAAAAGGGAGGAAGAAAAGATGGAAGGAATTAAAGGAAGGATAGAAGGGGAAATGAAGGAAAGAAAGAAAAGGAAAGGGTGAAAACAAATGATGGAAGAAGGATATAAAGAAAGAAGGAGCAATATGAAGAGACAAAGGAGGAAAAATGAAAGGGAGAATGAAGGACAGATGGAAGGGGGAAAAGGAGGGAAGTATAGACTGAATAAAGTTAAAAGAAGTAAGAAAGATGGGGAAAATGAAGGAAATGTGTCAGGAATAAAGGAGGAATGGAAGGAAGGACAGAAGAGAAAGGAAGGAATGAAATAATGAAAAGGGAAGGACGAAGGGTATAAATAAAAAAAAGGAACGATATAAAGATACAAGGAAAACTTGGGGAGGAAAAAGTGAAAGGACAGATGGAAGGGAATAAAGAAAGGAGGGAAGTATAGACAGAAGGACAACTTAAAAAGCAAGGAAGGAAAGATGGAAAGAAAGCAAGTCAAATCTACTTTGTTTAATAAAAGTAGGTCTGAAGATTTCTGTTCATGTTTCAGTTTGGTCGACTGCTGATAATGAAACATGAAGCTCCATCCATAAAAGAGATGATCTCAATCATTGTGCTGTGAGAAAGTGTGCAGCGACAATCACGTTTGTTGTGTCGACCCGATTTATATCTGATAGAGACATTGATCTCATCTTACAGTGGAATTTCAAACTCGGGTTGCACGAAGGAAACAAAAATTGACACAAACATACCCTGTACAGCCAAAAGTAAGTGAACAGCTGACCATCACACCTGAACTATGCTTGTGGATTTGGAATTACCCTCCCCCTCTCCACGGCCTCTACTCTTCTGCGAAGGCTTTCCACTAGAGTTTGGGACATGGCCATGAGGATTTGTACCAATTCAGCTACAAGAGTGTTCATGAGGTCAGGCAACATGACATGGTGTGTCGTCAGTGTTGCAGTTCATCCCAAAGGTGTCTAGTGGGGCTGAGATCAGGGATCTGTGCAGGACACTGGAGTTCTTCCAGTCCAGCCTGACCACGCCAGGAGCAACCAGGTGGTGTATGTCCTGTCGTTAAGCTGGGTGAGTGCAGACATTGAGGTTTAGGAATAAAAAATGGGAGGATTTTGGGAACATTTTAAAATTGTGAGAAAATGTCCACCATGTTGAAAGGAAAAAAAGAAGTCTCAGAAAGTAAGTACAGATTTGCATAGAAAATATTTGGGGAAGAGAACAAAAATCAAATATTGTATTAAAAGAGATTCCAAAAATCCATTTGAAAATCCCTTTTTTGGTTCTTTGTTAGATACATTGCATAAATTATCTGCCCTGATGATTAAATCAATGGAAGCTCTTCACAAGGATAGTAGGACAACTGTGTGTGTGTGTGTGTGTGCTGTATGACTTCCCTTGTGAAGTCCATCCTGTCTGGTGCATTGTTGTGGTCCAGCTACTCAAGCAAGACTGACTGAAAGCCTGCAGCTACAGCTCTTAATTAATGATGAGCCTCAGCTTCGGTCTCCACAAGGAGCACTGTTAGTGTTCGTTGTCTACATCGGGAGAACAAAATAGAATGTTACGCAGCACTTGAAAGGCTTTTTTTTCCCCCTTTCAGTTCCACCACATTCCTGATATGTTCAGCTTTTTTATGTCTTACTAATTTGAGTGCACGTACATTTCTCTGTGCGAGGTTTTTTTACATTTTAGTTTGGTCAGATGGAACAAATTCGTGGTTATAATCATTATAATGAAACCCACTGAGACTAGAAACCCAGTTATCCACCCACACACAAGCTGAGATGAGTGTAAAACCTGAAGCCCAGAGTGTTTTAGCATATGCCAAAAGCATACTGAACTGAATCACCATCCATCATGACTGACTAACTCCTTAGTCAAAATCTCTTCGAATCCTGACTTTCCTTCCTTATCCAACTGATTTTTTTTTTCTGCATCCCAGGGCCAGACAATTCATTCAGATGCACTTTTGAAGATGGTGTGCATCATGCTCAGAGATGAACATGTTTCCATACAAATCAATTAATTAATTCTTCTTTACTATGTGCTTTATCCTGGCAAACCACAAGCTGGTCTCATGGTTGGTGTGTCTGCCTCTTGACAAGGAGATCATATGTTCTATTTGCTGTTGGGTCATACCAAAGATAGTCATAAAAGTGGTACCTACTGCTATCTGGTGAGGCACATTGCAATACAGATGTGAGTAGGGAGTCAAACTCTTGCGATTCCAAGAGGACCAGCCCCCACTGTAATCTTAGTTATGTAATAGGCAAGATTCTGAGGGCTATAGAAATGGAGATTGGTGCCATCCAATGCACCTGGTTAGTAGTGGGATGGGAGACTGCCTGGGAAGACCAGGTCCTGGCATGGGAAGGACTTTGACGTTTTTATCTTGGCCAAGGTCATGGTGGATCCGGAGCCTATTCTGGGAGCAAGGTTGGTGAATTCATCCCAGTCCATCACAGGCAGCCATTGACACCTCAGGGCAATTTAGCATAGCCAGTCTTCCTACCTGCATGTTTTTCAACAGTTGGAGGAAACTCATGCAAAACTCCTCATAGACTTGAACTCATGATCAAACCCAGGATCCTGGAGCTATAAGTTTCACTATGTGTTGGCCCAAAAGATATTCCTATACCTAAGGGCATACAGTTTGCTTTCTCTGTGGAATTTATGTTAAGTGCTTTGGAAAGAGGTTTGCCTTGTTGAGTTCATTCCACCATCTGGGTGCCAGGACAGAAATCAGTCCTAATGGTAGGTCAAATCAAAACCTACATGATTCTCAAAGGTAACATGGTGTAGGGAGGGGTGTGATCAGGGCCTTAAGGAATAAGGGGGTCCATTTTTTGTCTTTGTAGGCAAGCATCAGTGTTTGAATCTGCATTGAACCAGTGGAGGGAACACATTGGATGAGTGATTTGGTCAAACCTCAGTCTTACCTCAAACTTGATCCCAAATGCAGTTGTAATTTGGCACCCAAAGGAAGACCAGGGACAGAGATGATGTGGGTCTAAACATGCACCCCTTGGTGTAGAAAAAACCCTGGATCTTCCTGATAATGACTGACACAAGTTAAGATGATGACAGAATGACAGTTAATTTGTCCAGAATTACCCCAAGGTTGCATCGGGTGGCGTGATCGGAGACTTCTCCTGAAAGGTCACAAGCTCTTGGTGCGGGGTCACATCTCCATGTGTGTACAGTACAACAGCTCAGTCTATAGTGAGTCACAGATGATGAGCTGCCATGTGCCAAGATGTCTGACAGGCATTCTGAGATGTGAGGTGAAACATGAGAGTTTGAGAGAAGTATGAAGAGGATGAGTTGCGTGTCATCAGCATACCAGGAAACTTTAAAAAAAAGTATATTACCTCATTAGTTGATATGACTTCTTTGTCATTTGAATCCTTATGAAGAGGTGCGAACTCAGACTAGTACACCACTGAGGATTTTATTTAATTTTTTCTAAACATTATCCACTCCTTTCAAGTGTGTTAATTAACCAATAAATCAAGTTTATCCAATAATTAATATGTATTGGATAAACTTGATGCTGCAAAGATTATGACCTCGTTATCTTGGAGCGATGCCATCTCACAGTTCAAGGATTTGATTCTGAGCTCGGGTTACTGTCTGTATGGAGTTTCACAAGAGTTATTCATGTCTGTGTAGGTTTCTTCTGGGTTCTCCAGTTTCCTCCAACCTCCCACTGCCAAAATGGATGGACTGGCTACTCTAAATTGGTTCAAATGGGTGTGTGAACGAGTGCATGCTTGGACTCCTGAGATTCACTGGCATCTAATCCAGGGTGTATTCTTGGCTCATGCAGAGTGTTCCCAGGATAGGCTCCAGATCCACCATGATCCTGACTGGGATAAAGCTGTTAATGAAAAAGACATCATGAATAAGTTATCCAGCTCAAATGCTTGTCTGATAAATCACTTTCAAAATATGGAAGCAACTGATGTACAGTCTGGGCAGATGTTATGGGAGAGGTTGTTGCATCCTAATAAGCAAATTGGTCCCTTCATCTCTTTCATCCCATGTTCTCCACACCGTGACCTGGATATTGATCCAAGACCGCCATCTTTAAGGACGCATAAATTCTTTAAATGCAGTCAGAGTAATCGGAGATCAGAGGTTTCTAGTTCAAGGATGAACAGATGTTTTCTATGCAGGGGTCTTTTTTTTAAATGGATGCATCGGACACCTTCGTGAATATTTCACCACCAAAGAAGCAAATTCCAATAAATCATCAGATCACAAGAAGATACGAGTACAAAACAAATGATGTGAAGTAAATAGCAAACCACTGCTGTTAAAACAATTGGTAGACAGCAAGCAATGACAGAATAAATACAAAAGCAATTAAATACAGTATGAATAATACAATGCAAACAAATACATAGGTATGCAATATATTTGTTTATGGTCAACTTTCATTTTCATCTATTGTGCTCAAGTCTGAAGTGGAAACATCTTTTGCTTCCCTCGCTTCTGTACTGCTCACTGTCAATAATGATGGAATTGAAGGCTATGGATTGATTTCAAATATTCCTCCAAGCAACACATTAATTACAGTGTATCAGGAACCAGTGTTGTAGTTGAGTCACTAAACCTCGAGTCCCCAGTGTTCAAGTCCAAGTCATTAAAGAAAATTTTAAGTCAAGTCTGACACAAGCCCCACTATCAACAGAGCAAATAACATGAGAGGGGATTAACACTAGCTAGTTCATCACTCAGCAAGCAAGCCTCACTATCAACAGAGCAATGAACATAGCATGTCACTTCCTTCTCTGGGTGGAGTCTTGCCAAATGATGATTGAAGTTTGAGGTTGTCCCCATCATTTCCTCGATAGTTCTTCTGCATATGGAACACATAGCAGTGCATTTTTCTCACTGCATGAGAAGTCTGTATAAGCAAAGCAGACAATCCTAGGGCCATTCTCTCTAGGCATTTTAGCGCCATTAACGTTAAGTTAATTTGTTTTTGAAGATGATCTACGAATGGGTGATTGTGCATTCTCTTGCATAAAATTAGTATAAAAAATAATGTAGATCTAAATATCTTATGCCAAATGATTATGGCATATTACAAAAAAAATAAAGAAAAAATCTTAGTCCTCATCTCCAATTTACAAGTCCGAATGCAGTTAATGTATGAGTCCACATCCGCATAATCAGTGCTCAAGTCTAAGTCAAGTCACAAGTCCTTAAAATTAGGGCACAAGTCAGACTCAAGTTCAAGTCCTGGACTCGAATACTACAAGCTTGGTAACATTTTGGTGCATTATCTATACCAAGGGTTCTCAACCTTTTCTACTTTAAGGCCCACCTATTCATACTTGTAATGAGTTGGGGCCCATTAAAAAAAGATCCCCAATTATTTGGCTCATCTATTCTATTAGAATCTAAAAACTTATTGTAACGTGCATTAATGGGATGCAACATCACTCCCGGTTACAAATGGGAGCCCAGGGATTAAATAAATGCAATAAAAACAAACTGTTTTTAATTGTAGGTATTGTATTTAAAACTGCATGGATGTGCCAGCCAACATAAAACCATGCATGCAGGGCATTCTCAGTCAAAAGGGATTAATGATCCAGAAGTGGGCTCTGGTCCATTAACACAAGAACTTATTGCCATGTTTGTGTTCAGCAAACCATCAAGTTATTCAAACCATGAAGTACACTCAAAAGAAGCGGATATAGAAACCACTCAATGGGACAGATCCTTACACATTAACAAAGAAGGATTTTTCCTATCAAAGAAAAATTTACTAGCTAAATTTTATATAAGAATACATTTTGATCCTATTGTAGCCGTAACAAAATACAAAGACACTAGTTATGCATATTATTAATTAACTTAATGTGAATATAATTAACAGATAATCAACAGATTTAAGTTGTTGTTTTTTTAATTTAAAACTTTTTTGTCTTTTTTTAAAGAAGAAGAAGAAACCTTTATTCGTCACATGTACACTTCAAGCACAGTGAAATTCATCCTCTGCATTTAACCCATCTGA
>JAODVO010000026.1:4805454-4816397 GCA_025400055.1 Notarius lentiginosus | reverse complement strand
CACACACACGTGTGTGTGTGTATATATATGTGTATATGTATATGTGTGTGTGTGTGTATGTGTGTGCATACATACATACATACATACATACACACACGCACATATATTATATATATATATACACACACACACGGATCCATGTCGCAGGGTTCGCAGCCCAAGTAGAGCAGCCCAGACTTCCCTCTCCCCGGCCACTTCCAACAGCTCTTCCGGGGAATACTGAGGTGTTCCCAGGCCAGCCGAGAGATGCAAACTCTCCAGCGTATCCTGGGTCTGCCCTGGGGTCTCCTCCCAGTGGGACATGCCCAAAGAACCTCCCCTGGGAGGCATCCAGGGGGCATACTAACAAGGTGCCCGAACCACCTCAACTGACTCCTTTTGGTGTGGAGGAGCAGCGGTTCTACTCTGAGTCTCTCCTGAATAACCAAGCTTCTCACCCTGTCTCTAAGGGAGAGCCCAACCACCCTGCAGAGAAAACTCATTTCTACCTCTTGTATCCATGATCTCATTCCTTCAGTCACTAGCCACACCTCATGACCATAGGTGAGAGTGGGAACATAGATGGACCAGTAAATTGAAAGCTTTTCCTTTTGGCTCAGCTCTCTCTTTACCACAACAGACTAGTTTAGTGTCCACATCACTGCTGGCACTGCCCCGAGCCTTCTGTCCAACTCCCACTCCCCCTTACCTTCACTTGTGAACAAAACCCCGAGATACCATAACTACTCCACTTTAGGTAGCAACTCCCCCCTGACCTGGAGTAGGCACGCCATCTGTTTCCGGCTGAGTGCCATGGCCACGGACTTGGAGGTGCTGATCCTCATCCCAGCCACTTTGCACTCGGCTGCAAACCATCCAAGCGCATGCTGTAAGTCACAGATTGATGAAGCCAACATGACCACATCATCCACAAAAAGCAGAGGTGTGATCTTGATGCCACCAAACTGGACACCCTCCGCCCCTTGGCTGCACCTAGAAATAGTGTCCATAAAAGTTATGAACAGAACCAGTGACAAAGGGCAGTCCTGGCAGAGTCCCAAATGCAGTGGGAATGAGTCCAACCTACTGCCGGCAATGCAAACCAAACTCCTGCTCCGGTCATACAGGGTCCGAATGGCCTGCAGTAGTGGGCCCTGAACCCCATACTCATGAAGCACCCCCCCACAGGACACCATGAGGGACACAGTCATAAGCCTGCCCCAGATCTACAAAACACATGTAGACTGATTGGGCAAACTCCCATGCACCCTCCAGCACCCTTGCAAGGGTAAAGAGCTGGCCCAGTGTTCCACGACCAGGATGAAAACCACATTGTTCCTCCTGAATCCAAGGTTCGACTATTGACTGGACTCTCCTCTCCAGCACCCCAGCATAGGCTTTCCCAGGGAGGCTGAGAAGTCTGATCCCCCTATAGTTGGAACACACTCTCTGGTCCCCTTTTTAAAAAGGGGGACCACCAATCCAGAGGCACTGTCCCCGACCTCCATGCAATGTTGAAGAGGTGTGTCAGCCAAGACAGCCCAACAACATCCAGTGCCTTCAGGAACTCAGGATAAATCTCATCCACCTCTGGAGCCTGGCCACCGAGGAGCTTTTTAACCACCTAGGCAACCTCAGCCCCTGTAATGGGCGAGTCCTCCCAAGCACCCTCAGACTCTGTGTCCTCCTCGGACAACAATAAGGTGGGATTGAGGAGATCCTTAAAGTATTCCTTCCACTTTTGGATGATGTCCCCAGTTGAGGTCAATAGCACTGCATCCTCTGTGTAAACAGGAGGGACAGAGCACTGTTTTCCTTTCTTGAGCCACCAGATGGTTTGCCAGAATCTCTTCGAGACCAACCGTAAGTCACTTTCCATGGCCTCTCTGAACTCCTCCCACACCTGAGCTTTTGCTTCAGTGGCTGCCAGAGCTGCATTTCACTTGGCCTGTCAGTATTTGTCAGCTGCCTCTGGAGACCCACAGGCTGACCAAGCCCGATAGGACTCCTTCAGCTTGACTGCTCCCCTCACCACAGGTGTCCACCAGCAGGTTTGGGGATTACCACCACAACAGGCACCAACAACCTTGCAGCCACAGCTCTGCACGGCCACCTTAGCAATGGAGGTGCAGAACATGGTCCACTCGGACTCAATGTCCCCATCCTTCCCCGGTATGCAACTGATGCTCTGCCGGATGTGACAGTTGAAGATCCAACAGATGGGAGCCTCCACCAGACGTTCCCAGCATAACCTCACTACTTGTTTGGGCCTGCCTGGTCTGTCCAGCCTCCTCCCCTGCCATCTGATCCAGCTCGTCACCAGGTAGTGATCAGTTGACAGCTCTGCTCCTCTCTTCCACCCAAGTGTCCAAGACATACAGTCGTAGATCAGATGAAACAACTACAAAGTCAATCATGGATCTGCGGCCTAGGGTGTCCTCGTGCCACGTGCACTTATGGACACCCTTGTGCTCGAACATGGTGTTCATTATGGCCAAACCGATGCATGGCACAAAAGTCCAACAACTGAACACCACTCGGGTTCAGATCAGGCAGGCCGTTCCTCCCAATCACACTCCTCCAGGTCTCACTGTCATTGCCCATGTGAGCACTGAAGTCCCCCAGTAAAACAATGGAGTCCCTTCATGGTGCACTGTCTAGCACCCCACTTAAGGACTCCAAGAAGGTTGGGTACTCTGAACTACCATTTGGCGCATAAGCACAAATGATAGTCAGAGACTGTTCCCCAACCCAAAGGCGCAGGGAAATGACCCTCTCATTCACTGCAGAGAACTCCGATGTTTGTGTGCCAAACTGGGGGGCTACCAATAGCCCCACTCCTGCCCAGAGCTGCTCACCCTTGGCAACTCCAGCATAGAAGAGAGTCCAACCCCTCTCTCGGAAATTGGTTCCAGAGCCTGAGCTATGCATTGAGGTGAGCCCAACTATATCTAATCAGTATTGCTCAACCTCACGCACAAGCTCAGGCCCCTTTCCCACCAAAGAAGTGACAGACCATGTCTCAAAAGCCAGTTTTGTCAGCTAGGGATCTGTACGCCAGGGCCTCCACCTTTGGCTGCCACCTGATCCACAGTGCACCAGACCCTTATGGCACCTCCTGCGGGTGGTGGGTCCACAGGAGAGTGGTTCCATGTTGCTCATTCGGGCTGGGCCCAGCTGGGCCCCACAGATATAGGCTCGACCACAAGGCGTTCGCTGATGAGCCCCTCCCCCAGGCCTGGCTCTAGGGTGGGGCCCCTGGGTACTCGGATACCTGTTTTTTCTTTCATAAAGGTCCTTTTTGAATATTAAGAATCATGTTTGGAAAATATTATTTGAAGGGAATATCTGACAATATGCAAGTTGAGGCATGTGTTTGAGAAAATGCTGATGGAAGTAATGATCGGAACAAATGACAAAATATTACAGTGTCACTGCATATATTACGAACTGTTTATATCCCAGCATTAGGGTTTTGATTGTGTTCGCGCTTTCCGCTCTTATCCTCTCTGTAAATATCATTTGGAAATGAAAGGCAGAGATTGAATTGGGTGTAATGGGAAGGAGGAATATGCGGCCATGAGGGGAATATCCATGCTGATTAATGAATAATAAAGCAAATGGGTGAAACAGTGTTTGAAATGAGGCTCTGTTTGGTGATAGAAATGCACAAAGACCTCGCACACAGCTTCCTCAAGTCTGTCGCCAACAAAATCTAAATTATAGCAGAGAAATGATTTCACGACTGTGTAAATTTCTTTGCCTGGATACTTTCCCAGTCCTCAATTAGTGTGCATTTTCCTACAGTGAGTGCACTTAGTCATTGATCATGTTCTGGATAAGAGCCAACTCGGGTACCAACTAAAAACTAATAACTTAATACAGAGTTGTTCTCAGTTCTGACAAAGAACAATTTTTTTTTCTTTAAACTATTTGACAAACTGAGTATCTAAAGACCAGAAACACAAATTATTCTGGACAAAAATATCTTGAATGTAATCAGTTTCTTTGGAAATTGCTGTTGGAGGAAAATAATCATTGAAGGAGAGGAGTCATAAAGCAGCATTTCTGTTTCCATACCAAAGTTGATTATTTTCCCAAAACAGCATACTGCTATAGTGTTTTATTCCACTTATAACACAGCAGGTTAATTTTCAAACACTTACAATTATTTGTTTCTTGGAAAAAAAATCATACTTTTTTTACGTTTCTCAGTGTTTCCCCTAAGTTGACCGAATTATTTTTTGGGGGAGGGAGTGGTGGATGAGAATGGTCACCTGCGGGACACCTCCCACGGTTCCTTTTACAGAACATTTGAACCTGAATGAACAGTTGAAGGAGTCATATTTAAGTCTTCACGTTTATTTTTTAACAATAATTAGAAGTTTTTTTACAATAGAACTGCACTCTTGGGTCCCCTTAAAGACCTCAAAGTAAGTGCATGTGTGTGTGTGTGGGGGGGGGTATAATGGTAGAGGAAACATTGTTTCTAGTTACCTTTAATGTTGAATCTGTTCTCCCTCTGTTTTGTTTGAGTGGCTATCAATGCTTTCTTCTTCTTCTCCTCCTTTCTTCCTTCATCCTTCTTTTTTCCTTCTTTATTTTTCTTCATCCTTCTTCCTTCCTCCTACTTTTTCTTCTTCTTCTCCTCCTCCTCTTCCTCCTCCTCCTTCTTCTTCCTCTGCTCTTCCTTCTTCTTCTTCTATCTCATCATGACTAAGGGAAAAACAATGCAGCAAAACATCAACCCCATTGTCTTGATGTCTGAAAACTTGACCTCACTGATATTGGAGACTTCTTCTGTCCAACTTCACCATATTATCAATTATAGACTAATCATTATTTGCTACGGTAGAAACAATATCATAATTAGAACCATTGCATTAACAGAAACATGTAATCTCTTGTTTCCATTTATAAGAACAAAGGAGGGGGTGCAAACTTTTGCTTTCAGTTGTAGAATTTCAATCTGATTTGAAGACGTTAGAAGACAGAAAATAATCATCAATGATATGAATTGCAATTAATTATTTGTCTCGCTCGGTAGTTTGGATCCTGCCATGATTTCATATTAAGCAGCGGTGTGTTTAACATGCACACTTTCTTCATATGGAGTGTAAACTCAGTTAAAGGTCAAAGTCGTGTCATACAATTTGCATGCACTTAGAAGTGTCATACTCCAAAAGATGGCACCTCAGGAGGAAAATAAATAAATAAATAAATAAGTGTGTGTGTGTGTGTATAATATTTCACATTGTGTTATGGCTGTGAATAACAATTTGACGCCTGTATCCTGGTAACAACCATGCTGTTTCTATGGTGATGGCTCTGACATATTTTCATGTTATCATTCAGCATATCCACATGCTCTGTGCTTGTTTTCATCATAAATCAAGAGCTGTGTTACTCACAGTTATCTCAAACTGCCTATACAGGACCACCTTTAAAATTTTCAGTGTTCCTTTTCATTTCAGTAATTCTCCCAAATAGCACTATAAGGAGCACTTGTTGTGTGAGCTATGCTAAGAAAGCTTTTGAATAATTGAATAAGTGAATAACTCTGTCTCTCTTTCTCTCTCCTGTATGATGCTGTGTGACTGATTTGTGATGAAACGTTCCTCTGGCATCTGCAGGTAAGTGAAAATTTTGAGTCTACTTCACTTAATTTATTCATGATTTTATTTATGATATTACCAGTTTATATTACCCAGCACATGACAATTCAGCATCAACATAAATATGTTCTTGTGTGCCATTAAGAACCACACCAAGAAAAAAAAAACGTAGTGGAATCAATTTCTGCTTTCCAACATTGTAACTTGCACTCTTGGTTCTTCAACTTGGTTCTTTGATTCATACATATCTTATATCTTTAAAAAAACAGGATTAAGATATGCTGTACACAGTTCCTCTGTGGTTCTTTGAATAGTTATCAGTGATTTTAGCTTCCTAAACTTGGTCTACTTGGAACCCCTGTCAAAAGTCAAAGTCCCTCTCACGCCAGAATCTGGTCTTCCCAGATAATCTCCTGTCCCAGTACTAACCAACTCTTGAAAGCGTATGGATGTGGCGCCAATTTCTGTTTCGATAGCCCTCGGCCTCTCAGCTATACAACTAGGGTTACAGTGGGGGGCAAGTCCTCTGGTAACTTTGAGAGTTTGGCTTCTCCACTCACATCTGTATTGCAGCATGCCTTGCAGGTACCATTTTTAAGATGGTCTTTGGTATGACCTGACCGCAAGAAGAACTCGCAATCTCCTAGTCAAGAGGCAGACACGCTAACCACTCGGCCAACTCACAGTCTTGGAAGCCTTGTACTCTAGGGTTAAACTTTAAGGGTGTATGTACATATAGCTTCCTCACCCCCCACTCTCTTGGTAGAAGAACACTCACCGGGTGCTGGGGTACACTTCAACCTTGCACTTCTTCATAAATGGTGCTCCCATGCTGTGCATCAGATTTGTTTCTATGACCACAATATTTTGAAAACACACTGTAAACATTATAACCACCGTATGATTGGTTGCATGAAAAGGTGTGGCCACTTGACCGTTCTCAGCTCTCTTCGCAATTAAAAAAAAAAAGACACAAAGGATCAGAAAAAAACCCACTGTGGACACGCACTCTCAGGGTTCTCACAAATGAACAAGCAGAAGAACTCTGAAACTTTTTTTTTAGACCATGTGTCTCACGTCAAAGACCAGTTTGATGTAGTTGGTCATTAAAGTCAATAACTCTGTCTTGACAGCCTGTACACAGTTCAAAAAAGGGGTCCCCAGTGGTTCTTTGGACTGTCATGAGCATGATTACAATTACTACATTTCTTCTACTTGGAATCCTAATGTTAGAATTGACCTTTTGACCTTGAAAAGAGACCAGGGATACGAGCTAAAGATCCCTTAATGGTGCTTTGTTCTAGCTGAAAGGTCCCATGGCAAACACCAATTTGATGAAATTGCAAGTTCAATTGAGCCAATCAACTTCTCTGGATAGTTAAGGGTTTTTAGCTTCTTGAACTCACCCTGAATGGATCCTTGACTGATTTGAGAGCCCTTGTCAATTTTAGGGTTAAACATTACCTTAAGATTACTAGTTTGACCCCACGGAAAATACCGTTTCAAATAAATGGTACAACCTGATGTTTTGGTGAGTTAATTCCAGTTGTGGTCAGAAGTTCACATAAACTCATCATGGACATGTATGTCATGGCAATATTTTGCTTCCAGTGAGTTCTTTGAACTCTAGAGTTTCTGCAGCAGAATGAGAAATGAATGAATGGATAAAAAATAATTTGGTGCACAAGTTTGAATAAAATAAAACAAAACACATCCGTGCACCCGTTTTGCTTCTCTGTTCCAAAATAAAAGGGGTTTGCTTGACAACACTTATGGGCTTGACCAATAAACAGTACAATGGGAAAGTCCAAGGAGCTCAGTGCAGATCTGTGAAAGAGGATCATGGATTTACACACTCAGGAATGTCTCTTGGAGTCATTTCTAAACAAGTACAGATTCCAAAATCATCAGCTCAAACAACTGTACACAAGTACAAGTTATTGGGAGATGGAGCTACTTTGCCAAGCCACATTGCTTGAAGAAGACCCAGACTGTCACCCTGAGCTGTTTCAGATGGTCAGGAACCACCAAGGCACAGGTTTGCTGTGAACTGAAGCTGCTGGAACACCAGTGTCACTGTCTACAGTCAAGATAAGTGAGTTTCACATCACCATAGACTGAGAGGCTGCAATCCAACAAAGAAGCCCCTGTTCTTTTGCAAAATCAACACTTTGAAGTTCAAGTAAAATTTGGAACTGACCACATGGACAAAGAAAAAGTCTTCTGGAGGAAAGTTTTATGGTCATACGAGATGAAGATAGAATTGTTTGAACAGAGGTATGTTTGGAGGAGTAAAGGTGAGGCCTTCAAATCCCCCCACCCCCCAACAGAACACTGTGCCAACTGGTAAGCAAAGTGGACGAAATGATGATGAACTTTCTCAGAATTCTTCAGCAATACCTCAAAGTATCAAGGTAACAAGGTAAAATGACAAATCACAATACAACTAAGGGTCAACTCGACATCATACGAGGACAAACTGACATGTTCTCTTGTGAGGATGAAATTTCCTCCTGATCTATCAGTGTGACCTTTCAAGCCTCAGAAACTCAAGTGCTTGCTCCATCTTTCTCCACTCAGCACACACAGAGTCTGAGCTGTCATAAAAAAAAAAGTCAGGTATTTGTAGCTGACAAGTTGTTCGGATATTGAGGGGAAAAGAAATGCAGGCTGATTGTGTTTCAGCTGCAGCGTGATAAAGAACATGCCACTGCCAGCGCGTGGAGGTATGCCAAGGAGCAGCTGAAGGAACGATGCAATGAGATGTGATTCACGGACAGTCAAACACATGTATATGAAACTCCTCCTCACCATCTTGGAGTGTTTTTTTAATTGCTATGAGCTGTTATAACACTGTACAGCGAGTCACCACAATAAATAAATAAATAAAATACAGCTAATAAATATAATGTATCCAAATGGAGATAGTGTGAAAATTGTCAAATCCAAAAATCCATTTGTTGGAAGAAAAAAAAAAAAAACATACCTGCATCATTATATCAATTTTCACAAAGTTAAGTGTGATCTTAGTGAATGAAAACACTCAAGGTGATTATGACAATATAGATGACAGTATTAAGATGCTCATGCTTTTCTCTGCAGGTTGGTTGAAGGATAAATTTTGACACCCAACAAGTTGCTAATTTGGTCACTAGAAATAAGCGCACATACTGATGTGGGTGGAGCAGCAGAAAAAGGGGTGTGGCTTTCAAATTTTATCAGCACACACTGGTCCAGTCCAGTAAGATATCTCCAGGAAAATCAGCAAACAACAATTTTTTTTTCAATGTAAAAATTCAATCTGAGGCCCATGATGCCTTTATGTGAGTTGTTAAGGCCAGATATTGTGCGACGAAAAATCGTGATTATTCTTTTCCTTTTTTTTTCCAGATTTTGGGAAATTTTCACAATTTCTTTCATACTTTTAACACATTATCAAACTTTAATATATAGTGCACATGACAAATGTTGGTATTATATCCATAAAACTACGGAAAATTACACTTGCCATATGTCAGTTGTGTGTGGTGTTAATTCCCCCCTCCCCCCAGTTCTTTAAATTAGCAACAATTTTGTGAAAATGAAAACATGCTGAGATGCTTTTCTGCTCACCACGGTTGTAAAGAGTGATTAGATGAGTTACTATATCCTTCCTGGCAAAAAAAACAAACTCGAACCGATCTGTCCATTTTCCTCTGACCTCTCTTATTAACAAGGCGTTTGTTTCCACCCACAGAACTCACTCACTTGATGTGTTTTTTTTTTTCTGCACTATTCTGTGTAAACTCTAGACACTGTTGTGTGTGAAAACCCCAGGAGATCAGCAGTTTCTGAAATACTCAAACCAGTCCATCTGGCTCAAACCAACACCCATGCTACAGTGAAAGTAAGTCACACTTTGAGATCACAATTTTTCCCGTTCTGATGTTTGACGTGAACATTAAATCGACTGAAGATCTTGATTCGTATCTGCGTGATTTTATGCACCGTGCTGCTGTCAAGGGATTGGCTGACTAGATAACTGCCTGGTGGATGGATGGGTGTACCTAATAAAGTGTCCAGTAAGTGCAGAAGCAATATATGAAATCTGCTGGAACTACTGTCCGAGCTGCAGTTCTAGAAACCTTAGTGAAAACGGTGTAACAGACCTATTAGCTTTCCTTTAATTTGTCACCTGTATGTACATGAATGCTAACTAAAATAAAATAATCGAGTTTATTGGATTGTTCCTCAGGATGAGTTTCTCCTCAGACAGAAAAGAAGACTGCTTTTCACGCACTGTGTTGACAGGAGCATTGTGAAGCTTTGCACAATAGCGTCAGTTAATCCTCTGCTCCAGGCAGCTTAGTAACTCGAGAGTGACATCCTGACGAGCCGTGATTTGTTTCGGAAAATATCACCAACCTGTCCTTTATATTCATATCAGTCACGTCTGCATGAACATCTTAAATCCTGCGCATAGATTTCCAGTTTCCAATAACCTGAATTCTTATTTGCCTCCATTTAAAATAACGCAGGACACACAGACAGTTCTTGCTGTCCTATATAGAGATCACTGATAATTATTTATTTTTATTACAGATGATCAACTCTTAATACTTTAGGCAAAGCAAAACTCCTACAGTACATATATTTCAGTTACTTTTTGTGCAACATGTGTCCTGCGAAGGCAACTTTAGCCTGACGTGACCGCTTGGCTGAACAGATCTGGTTTTGAAATCAATATGGACTCCATTGAGTGCGAAGTGGGCTATGACCCGTCTGTCACACTGATCTCTGTATCTGTTTCATCATCATGTCAGGTTTTGGCATCTCCGCCTCCCTTAAGCCTCATCGAGTCACTGGATAATGGATGAAGACTCGAGTAAGCCTGCGGGGAAGTGGCACTGGAGCATCGCAATTTAATCTCCCACCACCGGCAGGTTTACTGTTTATTTATTCTGCGTGGTTCAGCGTTGTCACGTCGATCCGACACCCAAGGCCGGGCAGAACAGGTTGAGGAGTAAATATAGGCTGTGATTTGAAGCGAACACCACGGGTGCATTTGTTTATCACAGTAGGGAGCAGGCATTCTATTTCATATTGATTTATCATGTTATTTTAGGAAAAATTTAATTGTTTATTTTAAGTAGCTTAAAAAAAAAAAGTCTCTCATAACTGAAATATAAAGAATCATGTTACACTGGGGGCGGCGCAGTGGTTAGCGCTGTCGCCTCACAGCAAGGTCGTCCTGGGTTCAAGCCCCGTGGCTGGCGAGGGCCTTTCTGTATGAAGTTTGCATGGTCTCCCCGTGTCCGCGTGGGTTTCCTCCGGGTGCTCCGGTTTCCCCCACAGTCCAAAGACATGCAG
>JAODVO010000026.1:4742251-4755396 GCA_025400055.1 Notarius lentiginosus | reverse complement strand
CATTTCAACAGTAATGGGAGCAAAATTAATGGCCTCTCCATTTGCATTGTGAGTTGTTGTTGCAAAACCAATAAGTGAAAAAAATGTAAGAAAAAAAAGCTGTGGACCCCGATGGAATTAAGGTCGTTTCTTGACAACAGCAACTGCAAACTCAGCTGACCAATTTGTAAACAGCTGATGAAGAATTTTTGGTGTCCTATTTCTCTTGAAACTTTACTATATGGTTAAGTTAGAGGGTTTTTTTAAATGTATTTATTTAGAGTGCACTCGAACACAATCACCTACTTTCTTCCACTCTCTACTATCTTCCATGATCTTCATTATTTCCTTGCTCCTCAATCCAGTATCACTTCTCAACTAATCCACATATGTTCAAGATGGTCTTCCTCTCTTCTGTTTGCTGTGTTTTGGCTCCCACATGAGCACTTTGCTAATCACCTCTTCTTTTCTTCTCCAACAGTGGCCAATGAACTGCAATCTTCTAATTCATAATGAATCAGTCAGTCTTCTCAGTTTGCCATAGAGTACTTCGTTGGCCATGTGCTTTTTCCATGATACTTCAAGTATAGCTCTGAGCATTCTGGTATAAGTACCATCTAGCCTGTCCAGCTTTCAGCACCATACAGCAACCCACTTTCTACAGTGGTATGAAAGAGACTTATTTTGAGATGCCTTAGAAGATTTGACTTCCAGACTTTATCCATTTTGTTTAGTGCACTCCATGCTTGCCCTATCCTGATTTCTAGATCTTTGTCACTTGACTGAAACCAAGCATCAAGGTACCTGAAGTCATTGACCTGCTTCAACTTGTTCCCTTCTAATGTGACAAGATCACCCTCAGGTTGGTTGTATAGCATGTATTCCATTTTCTTGAAATGAACATGCAATCCTACAGCTTCTGCTGCAATCTCTAATCTGAGAAGAAGTAGTTGCGCCTGTTCTAAATTGTCCTAAATCAAGGCAAGATGATCAGTATCTGTGATGTAGGTGGCAGGGTGGTGAAAGCTCTGTCATGTTGTCAGGGTAAAACCAATATGTGTTTCCCTTGTTGTTTCATGAAGTACATAGTCCAGGGCCATAATAAACAAGTCAGGAGTAAGTGTGTCACCTTTAAGGACTCCTGCAAGTATCTGAAAGAATTCTATATCTCCGTCATGTGTTAACACTTGTGCTTCAGTGTCTTGGTATAATATACCTATATCATCTACTGTCTTTGCTGGTATTCCATACGCCTTCAAGATCTCCATCAATTTATCCATGTGAATTGAGACAAACGCTTTACTGAAGTCAACAAATGTGATGACTGCAGGTAGTTGCTTTGCCTTAATCCCATCGATGAGTCTTCTCAGTGTGAGAATCTGTGATAGGGTGGACCTGCCAGCACAAAAGCCTTTTTGGTTTTCCCTGAGTAACGGATTGAGATATGGTCTTATTCTATCCAGTAATATATTGTTATAAATCTTTTCTGCTGTGACAGTCAAAGAAATTCTACAATAGTTATCTGTGATGCCATGAGCTCCTTTCTTTGGTCGAGGTACTATATTGCTTTTCACCCATATATCTGGTCTGTCACTGTTAAATGTTTTGTTGCAGACATTCAGCAGTTGTTGATTTAGAGCACCACTTTTCTAAACTTCAGTGGGTATGTTATCTAATCCTTCTGCTTTCTTGTTTTTGAAGCCTTTGAGATGTTTAACCATTTCTTCCATGGAAATGTTTTCGGTATTTCTGGGCAGAGTTTCTTCCACTACTTTAACTGGAGGCTTTGATGATACAGTGGGTGGTTGGCCGAGCAGATTTAAGAAGTGGTCTTTCCATTTCTTGACATGGTCCTCTGGATTTTAGCTCTAATTCGACCCCTGTTTCTACCTTTTCTACCAGTTAGCTCATTGACTGTTCCCCATGCAAGTCCTGATGTTCGATGGCATTTGTAATGGCATGCACTTTTTTGTTTACATACCTTTCTTGCTCCAAGTTGTATGCTTTCTGAAGTTCTTTCTTTGTTTCCTCTACTTTTCTTGTACTTTCCCTTGTTTTCTTTTGGATATTCTCCTCATAAGCCTTCCTCACATTCTCTCTTTTTGCAATGATGTTCTCGTTCTCCCATGGTACTTGTTGCTTTGCCTTAGTTTTCACAGGAATGCTATATCTATCTGCTTCTTTGTGACATGATGTTCTTGTATGTCTGGGTTTGCATCCTCATTACCATCTAGATCTTTCAAAGCTTCGTATCAATTTTGTACTTCAGCAGTGTATGATTCTTTGATGGTGTCTGTGAGGACTTTCTGCCAGTAATACCTGATCTTCTTTTTACTAGATATTTTGTTTTGACGCAAACTCAGTCTTATTTGAGCAGTGATGATGTGATGGTCAGATCCAACTGTGTCAAAGACATTGCATGCCTCACTGTTTAAAGCACTGTTTTTGCATTTGTTATTGATAAGGATGTAATCTATCTAGGTTCTTGTTACAGTTGGTGATGTATGTGTCCAGAGTTTGCCCATGCATTTGATATAACTAGTGTTCAAAGTTTTCAGATTGCATTCTTGCATGGAATCAAGATGATGTTGACCATTCTCATTGGTTGTGGCATTATAGACTGAGCCCTTTGTATTTCTTCTTCCTATTATCGTGTTCATATCTCCTCCAATCAGTAAAACATTGTGTTTCGGGATCTGCTTTGTCAGTTGCGTCAATTATGTGTAGATTGCCTCTTTCTCATCCTCATTTGATATGTTTGTAGGGCTGTAACATGAGATAATGGTGACGGCAGGATTTCCGTTGAAAGTAGTGATGAGTATTCTAAGGTTAATGGCTTCTACATCATTTAAAGACTTGTGTGCTTTTGGACTGAGTAGTATGCCAACACCTCAAATTGATTAATCGTTTGTAGCTTTTTCAGCTGAAGATGTTATCATAACCCATCCTTTTTTCATGCCGTGATGTTTGATGGTTATATCATCGTGATTGAGCTGATGTTCTTGGAGACAAATGACAAATGTCAATGTTCTGTTTCTGAGCTAAAGCAGTCAATTCTCCCATCTTTTCATTTGAGCTTAGAGAACGGCAGTTGAGTGTAAAAAAAAAAAAAAGAGTAATCTTTCTGCACTTCAGAATCCAGATATCCTTTGAAATATTTTTTGTCAGTAGCATTCTTTTCGATCCCAGCCTGATTTCCCACTGGGGAATGTGCTCCTTGTTGTCTCATGTGACGAGCGATGTGGTATGAAGAATTAGAATTACTAGTCATGGTGTTTTTCTGTTGCATCCACACTTCCAGAGGGCATATGATTCATTGCTAGTGGTCCCAACTCCTATGAACAACCACAGTATTCTACAAACTAGAATTGGAAAGATCCATGCCGTTGTGATTGTGTCATTCATCATCTGCCATCGATCACTACATATTAAGCTAAAGTATCGATCTATTGATATTTAATGATCAATGCAACTGGAGAGCTGCTGCCCACTCCAGGTTTTTTGTCATTGAGGTTTGCTCCTCGAAGAGGATTAAGATTTTGCCTGATTCCTACCCTTCAACCTGTCTGGCTTGGCTGAACCTACCAGGATGTAAACTCCCACTAGCATAGCTCTCTGGGTCACAGGAACACACAAGCTGCTCCACCACATCAAGGTACTTATCATGAAATGGCAATAATTAATAATAAAGAATTGCTTAATGGTTAAGAATTAATATACTTCTACTAAACCTCCCTTAGTATGCACATTGTTGATTTTCAGTTCTACCAGAAGCCAAGCAGGTGGCATCTTTGCAAAGCACATGAACCATCTTAATTGGCTGCAACCTCATTCTGAATCAGTCATTATCCACAACTCATGACCGTAACAGGTACTGAACAGAGACCGTATGGCATATGTAGGACCTGCTGTAAAGATTGAATCTTGCTGTTGGCTTGGGAATGTCTAGAGATCCCTTATGATCAGGTAGAATATATGACTGGGTATCCAGAAGTCTGGACAGACCTCACTCTGTTTCTACTTCAACCTCCAGTAGGAAAAGGAAAGAATGAAGTCCTGAACTGTCAGTTCATCTTTGACCATGTCCAAAAGGGTGTTGAGTCCTTCCAAAGACCCACATCTCATTAATCATTCCTCATTCCTCAGTAAACCATCCTAACACACCATTCCACAAGATCATGATCTCGACCCTGGGCTTGAAATGAAATGGCCTGGGCTTAGCATTCATCCCTTGAACATTCTGGTGGGAGGCAGATTAAAACCAGTGTTTAGAGCTCTCAGTGCTTCTAAAATAAAAAAAAAGAGCTGTACTTTTTCCACATCCCTTTCTTGTGCTCAAATTCACACGGGACTTCAGACAAACAACATTCTCAGCTTTAATAGGCTTCCAAGCTTCTTTTTTGTCCCACAACTTGTGTGACGTATCAGATCTGGCCTTGACTGATTAAAACATGGTGTGGTAGGAAGGTACCAGATCATGCATGAAGGAACACTCTGTGTGTGTGTGTGTGTGTGTGTGTGTGTGTGTGTGTGTGTGTGTGTGTGTGTGTGTGTGTGTGAATTTGGAAAGATTTGGGCAGCTCTGCATGTGGAAGCTGAATATGCTGGAACATGGAAGAATAGGAAGATGTTTGCTTATTTATTAAGTGATTGCCCAGGAACAAAAAAGGTTCTCCTGGCAGCTTATTTGCTTTCTGTATCATTTTCTGCGTTCGATATGGGGGATACAGCTGAACCCTTTCCTCCTCTATCTAGCATGAAATAGGACATGATAGCTCTTACTCCAGGCAATCCTGCCAGCTAAATGAAGTGATGAATGTGGCCCAGATACATGCATATTTATCGGAGGGGAAATGAATACAGTACACGCCATGGATATCCATTCAGGTGCATGCATATGAGTTATCGCAGAGGCCACACTGCTATCACTTAAATATATGAAGGATTTTCCACCTCTTGTTAATCCATTAGCATACACGCATACCCTGGAAGATGTGAAGGATCGTATCGTGAACAGACAGAAATAATGCATTCATTTCCTTTGCAGATTGTTGCTGTAACTGCATTGGTTTTATGCTGCTATTTTTAGAGAAGGCTGGAATTTTCTATACGTCTACTCCACACTGCCTCAGCAAGGCAAAATGGTGTCATATCTGTTGTGGTGAGACAATGCAGTAATTCAAAAGAATAGTAAGCTAACATGACATCATATATGTCAAAGATTGGAATAATTTACAGAGACGATATCCCAGCATGCGGCCTTGATTCTCTGGGTGAATTCGGAAATCTCCATATTTGTATGAACAGCCTAGCCTTTCAAGTGTGTGTGTTTTCATTTATAGTTTTCTCTCTCTCTCTCTCTCTCTCTGGGTCCTGCTGGTCAGCTCTCTTGCCGCCAGCAATGGCTTCTCAATAATGCATGATCTTACTAGCGCTGTCTTTAAAAGGGCTCGTTCCTCAAGGACAAATCCACCATTTTATCTTCAAACCACACAACCGAGTATGTTCAGTCATTAAGGGAGCAACAGTGGTTCTACAGCAGTCCTGGGATTTAAACTCACCACCTTTTGGTCATTAGCATTCAATCTGCAAGGTGCAGGTTGAAGTATAATAATCATACAATTTAAATGTCTTTCACATTCCATAAAGCATTCCATTAGAGTACTTTGGATAGTTAAGCGTTCTTTGCTTTCTTTGAATGCTTTCTGAAGTAAACACAATTAAAGTATTCGTATATATTACCTAGAAGTGTTCCCCTGGAGAAACAAGGCAGATAACCTCCCGATGTGATCTTTTTTAGTTAGTAACCTTGGAACATTGTGATTTACACCACTGTAATAGATGCACTAGATCTCACTATTTTCTTTCGTCATCCCATCATTTTTCTGGATCAGAAATTAGCTCGACCCCAAATCTTAACTTGAATCTCATGGTGTTGCTACATTCTCCTAATAGAGCGTATGTTGTTTTGAACAAAATGATCAGGTTAAACAGAGATAACTATTGCTATCTGATCCATTAAGGTCACCCAGTATGTGCGTTTGAGACTATACAATGTATTTTTATTGCAAATAAAAATAATTTCTTGATGTACTGGTTCCAAGAAAGACACAGAAAGCTCCAAAGCCTATGAATATGCAAATTGGACATGTCTCCCCTTCTTCCGGCTGCTCCCATACATTCAGGGTCATCACAGTGGATCTGCTCCGCATATTGATTTAGCATAGGTTTTACACTGGAAGCCTTTCCTGACGCAACCCTCCTCAGTCTATCCAGGCTTGGGACTGGCACTAAGTATGCACTGGCTTGTATAACCCAAGTGGCTGGGTATTTTGACCTAACCTGCACTGCACTTTGGACTGTGGGGGAAAATGGAGCAACTGGAGGAAACCCACACAGACACAGGGAGAATATGCAAACTCCACACAGAAAGGCCCATGTTGGTCGTGAGGTTTGAATCCAGAACCTTCTTGCTGTGAGGTAACAGCACTAACCACTACACCACCATGCTGCCCATAAATTGATTATGAATCAATCGAATTGAAACAATTTGGCTTAAAATATTCTTGGATCTAGCACCATTGTACCCTGAATATCTGTGATAGGTGGACATGTGTCCCCTTTCCCCTGGCTAATGGTTGCATCCTGGAACATGCTTAATTTAATACTTTCCCCTCATTTTTTCAGTACTATTCAATTTTCAGCTTCCCCCATAGTACTATGAAGATGGGATCGATATAATAGAAATTAGCATGACTATGAATGAAGAATTAATGAATGAATGAGTCTTCATTTTTTTAGGTTTCTGCAGGTTTCCTCCTACCTTCCCAAAATGTGCAGGTAGTTGCTGTGCTAAATTATCTCAAAACGTGAATAAGTGCATGAATGTGTGCCCTACAATGGACTGCTTTCCTGGGACTGGCTCTGGATCCACTTTGACTCTGGCAAGGATAAAGTGCTTCCTGAAGATGAATGAATCAATCTAATTTAAACCAAATGGCTTAAATATTTTAAGATCTACCACCATCATACCCTGAATATCTGCGTTAGGTGACATGCACACAAGTGTGAAGTTTGTCTGAGCCTGGATGACATGGAAATGCATTTGATTGATTAGCAAAGAGGAAAAAAGCTCCCTGGGTTGTTGATGTACCAGTTTTCCACAGTGACAGTGCATCAAGACATTGAATGAGGTGGTGAAAGAGAGAGAGTGTGAGGGATCCAGTTGAAACGGACCATGGCGTTTTAGAGAAGAGGGGCATCTGTGGCTGATTCCCAAGAGATGTTTTCTTGACAGGGTTGTACTGGTTTTGGCTGTTGAATACTTGACTTGGTGCTTGCTTCATGTAACAAGGAAACATTGTGAGTTTTGAAGTGGTATGGCAGATCTTGCTTCTTTTCTTGATAGCTGTCCATGTGCAGGTACACCAGATGATGAAGGAAAAATTGGACATCTTTATTAATATGAAATAGCAGTATTGTGAAGGAGACTTTCATAGCATTTGGACATTGGAAATTTTCATCCAAGTGGTCTGTGTCTGCGGATTTTGGTTCATATCATGCTGTATTGAGGTTGAGTTCTGGCTACGTATTGATGACTGGATTCAGATCACATGTACGAGCCAGATGAAAAACTCATCACTCATTTGCTCCTGGTCCATTCTTGGCAAATTCCCTGCTGATTTGATTTCATAGGGAGTTTGATAATTAGCTGATGGTTGGTTAAACTGTGTTAAAGCAAAGGACTAAAACCCTGCAGTGCTGTTGACTTTGAGCGCAGTTTGACGTGTGTTCGAATCTGTCATTTTAGTCATTCACCAACAATCTCTGTCTTTGACACAAGGTCCTTGAATAAAGATTTGTGGTTATAAAAGTTGTGAGAAGGTAGATGATTCATGTGGCCAAGCCAGACATCCTGGAGAGAGAAACATTGCAGGTTCAGTCATAGATAATTCAAAGTATCTTTTTTTCCCCCTCCCACAGATAAGAGCATTGAGAATGTGTCCTTTCATTTGATGATAAATTTATGTGGGAGGTACTTCAGGGTTGTAGCTGCTGGGTAGGTGAGTTTATCGTTTTACTGCAGTGCTTCACCTATGGTTTTAGTTCATATCCCAAATAATTAGTTGTGCATGCATGTGAAGATTGGACACATAGTTTGTTTGTTTTTTCTTAAATATAAAGTAACTTGTCAGAGCTCTGTCTAACCTGAGGCCATTTTTGTCACACAGGCTTGAGCTAACAATTGTTACAGTGGTTTATGATGAATGTCATTGGAGAAGACTTGACCATTTGTGAGGTGGTTCCCATGGGTGAAAATTCATGAAATTTGGCACACACATCAGTGCTTGCAACAGTTACTCCTGAACCAAGGTGTAGCCCATTGACTCTATAGTGCCACCATAAATCATTAAGTCTCATTATAGTTGTTTTTTTAAAGAGCTATGGAGTACATTTAAAAATGTCACTTGCAGGTTTGCTCAAGACCAGCATGTGCAATCTTGGTTTCAGATCATTTCTATGCAATTGTATATTAAATATAAAATGAGACCGTCAATGATGGCGTAGCTCACTCCGGCCCCGTCTAGTCCAGAAGGAACAATCTAAAGTAGGCCAGCTTAAGCAATAAATATTGCAAGCTATATTCACTATATACAAGCT
The DNA here is from genome assembly GCA_025400055.1 of Notarius lentiginosus. Taxonomy (NCBI): domain Eukaryota; kingdom Metazoa; phylum Chordata; class Actinopteri; order Siluriformes; family Ariidae; genus Notarius; species Notarius lentiginosus. The sequence continues at coordinate 4,746,756 of JAODVO010000026.1, read as the reverse complement.
ATATATAGAAGCTATATCCACCCTAGGAATACAAACCTATTTGCGAGAAAGAATCCAAAATGGCGAGGAATTAACCAAGAAGAAGTGATTTTTGTTGAATTGCTCATCAAGGCTTATTTAGTTCATGATTTCATAGATAATTGTAATTAAGCAAATCTGAGTAGGAGTTATATGCACCCTAGGTACCCCTATGTTCATGCCAGAAAGAATCAAAATCAGTGAAGAATTGAGGGAGGAGAAGTGATTTGTGTGGAAACTGCTCATTAGGGCTTAATTACTCCATATCTTCATTATTAATTGAAATTATGCAAATTTTGGTCAACGCGATATGCACCCAAGGCAGACCTACCTTCCTGCCAAAAAGATTAAAAATCGGTGAAGAACTGGGAGAGAATTAGTGATTTTCATGATATGTGGACGACAGATGACAAATGAGGGCATAAGCTCATCGCCTATCGGCTGGATGAGCTAACAAGTAATGATAGGTTTTATCTGGGTAAACCAACAACTGGCTTACAATTGAAACTATACCTGATTTTAGATTAGGCAAGTGGTTGTAGTTCAGGTCATGATCACAAGGTGACTCATCAGGATGTGTTCGCAAGAAGATGGTTAATAATAAATGCAGTGTGATGAAATGTGAAAAAAATGTGAGAGGTGCCCACCACCTTTTGCTGCACCAAAGCTGGGTTGGTCTGGAGCTGGAAGTGCATGACGAGGTGTTCATGGACAGGGTGAGAGACACTGTTCATAATGAGCAGCAGTTTAGCCAGCATCCTGTCCTGCAATACTGATTCCAGAGAGTCCAGAATAGTCCCATTGACCTGTCCAGCTTTCCTTCTCAGTTTGTTGAGTCTGCTTACATCTCTTGCTTTTGATAACCACTATACCAGAATATTGCTGCATAAAAGATGGTCGTCACCACAACTGATGGGACATGCATAGCTTCCTGTTGCATACACTGAAGGACTGAAGCTTCCTCAAAAAAAAAGTCTGCTCTGTCCCTTCTTGTCAACTGCTTCAGGGTTCAATCTCGTCTGTTGTGAAGGTGCCAGGTACAGGTAGGATTCCACCACTTCCAGAATGAGAGGGATCAATGGGGAGTTGGAACTTGTTTAGTTCACCACCATGTCCTTTGTAATGGCTATGTTGATTGTGTAATCATGTATTCGTTGTCTTTGGCTGTCCATCGCGAGTGATGATGACTGCTTCATTAGGATGTGCAGAAATGCAGATGGTATGTGAGGCCCACACCAGAGCGACAGAGTCGCCCACACCGGTGGCACGAATGGCCATGGAATATTTGGCCTTGTGAGCTTTCGTATACTATTCTCTTCTAATGAAGTGCCTTGCACAGTAAGGTAAGACAATGTCATACCCCCATCGTGTTGTCTCTCTGGACCTCCAGACTTGATGCCAAGTCGTGCACAAAAGTGCCACAGACCTCACAGGTATGGAAGTTGCCCTGCAGTGACAACTGACTTGCCGAATGATGTCATCCATTGGCCATTTGAGTGGCTCTTCCACATGCCATTTGGTGGTGTGCCATTGACCCTGTTGGGTTCATCTGCCACATTGCACAGAAAAGCGCCCTGCTGCCAGCGCCTTATTGGTGATGTACTATTTAACCCATAGCTGGAACCCAGGCAGGTGCTACCATTCCAGGTCAGAGCAGACTTGGGAGCAATGGTGATTTAAGGGGCAAGTCCACTTTCCCCCAATACTCAAGTCCTCGCAGACCTGAGACTCACCACCGGTTGCAATTTAAAGTCATACCCAGGACTAAAATCCTAGGTAGACGTAATTATGTATTACATCTGTGAAAGAACTACAAAAAATAAAAAGAAATAAAAATAAATCAAACTTGAGGGATGGGATTAACTCAGCCAAAATAGAAAATCCAAAGGATTTCCTTTGTAGTTGAGGTTTTGGAGGAATGATTGGCCACAGATTTTCTTTAATAATAATTAAAAAAAAAAATTATTGTATTTGTCTGTTCCAATTACAACATCCCTCCAGGTGCTTGTACACAGATAGATGTCTACACGTCTGTCTGCGCAATAACATGTCTTTCTTTTTTCTGTTAAAGTAATCTCTCCAGACTTTGTGGCCTTGGAGGAACTTCTCCTTTAGTCAGCATTGTGTTTGATTATGCAGTGAATAAGGAAGTTGGCCTGCTGGCGATGGTTTCCGAGAGCGACTCTAATAGCTAATCCAGGTGGGCCTCGACGATTTCCTCTGTAATTAAACAAGCAACCATCTGCTCTTATCTCTCGCTCTCTTAACTCTCCTCCTCCATCTGCAGCACTTTCTTCACTCTATTATTGACTTTTTTTCCATTCTTATACAACTTCTTCATCTTACTTTACGTATTTGTTTTATGGTAGAGATGGAACAAAGTGGAAACGTTTGAACAGAATAGTTGGGGACTATTTTGCAAAACTTTTAGAAAGAAAAGTATCACAATCATCCAAGCTTTTCAAGACTCATTAAGATGAGAAATGCTTTCTTCAGTTAATCAGATAAGTGTCATTTTGTCTTTTTAGATAGATAGATAGATAGATAGATAGATAGATAGATAGATAGATAGATAGATAGATAGATTTTTTTTTACTTCATCCCATTGCAGAATTTCAATGTTATAGATATATATTTTTTTATTTTTATAGCATGCTTTTGTTAAATGTTTAGGATAAAGTATTAATTTCAGTGGACCAAAAAAAACTGACACTAAGTCAGAAGCTACAAGATGCAGTTCGAGCAGAAATCTAATTATGATTGTGTGAATTCAAGCTGAAAATCTTGGGATGCAGTTTAGTTTCTGGGTAATTGTGTTATATATAACTGAAAGATTTTTACGCATATGAAAAAGTTTTGAAAAATGAAAGATTTCAATCCTTTTCCAATTTCTAAAATTATTTATGCATGAACATGAGAAAGCCAGAAGCCAGGACTCTTCAGTTTGTTTCTTGAAGAAGTCAGTCTGATTTTGCTGACATGAGCAGAGTGAAGCAACAAGGAAAAGCCTGAAATCAACATAAAAAGGAAAAGAGACAAAAAATAAAGATCTATTCAAATACTCCATTCATGCCAGGAATGGAGCAGTGCATTACTGGATGTGTTGCTTAGTAAAAAAAAAACTAGAAGGACACTCAGTACAGTGCTTACCTCTGCGAAGCCACGTGTTATCAACATCAAAATCAAAAGATAGAGACTGTGACTAAAGTCACAGTAATTTGCACTAACTGTTACAAACCGGAATGTCTGGTCACCGTACCCTATAGATCCGGAATGGTAAGAGATAGGGAATGACACTTAGTGAGGGGAAAGTTGTTCAGCCGCCCTGAACAAAATAGTAATAAAAAAAAAAGATTGAAAAAAAAATCATGAAAATTGGCACTTATAAGTGATTGGAAAAAAAAAAAATCCTGTTTTTCATGGATCATTCTGGTTTGGTGATCCTGATCACCAAAAGGCTTAGCAATGTAATTCAGCCCAGAGGTTTTCTTCATGTGAAATTTGGTGATGATTGGGGGAAAAACAGCATCCTAAAATGTTATGAGAATAATAATAAGAAGGGCATAATAAATTAGAATAATCCCAAGTGAGAGGAACAATTTACCCCAGCACTGCTAGCGCAAATTAATAACTTGGACCTAGAATAATACAAAAGCTGTACACCAAATTTTAACAAAATCCATTTGCTAATTTTTGAGTTACATTGGGAAAAGACAAAAAAAAAAATCCTGGATCCACATACATTTCTAGATTTGCGTCAAACTCTAATCAATTGTTTCTTGGCCCATGGCTCAACTTTCCACCAAATTTTATCAAAATCTGTTCACCACTTTGAGTTACATTGGAAACAGACAAACAAACAGAGGCAAAAACAAAAGCTTATCCAACAAATTGGGCTCAGGTCACAACAACAGCAACAAAATCAACAAAGAATCAATAGACCAAATACAGATGCAAACTGCTTCATCCAAATCCAGCCATTTGTTTCATCCCACAGTATTGCTGATCTCTCGATTCTGAGTGGTCAGAAGCTGGTGATTAATATTTGATAACAACAGCTCAGAGATTAATTCATCTCCAAAACCACATATACAAGACAATGCACTCACTGGTAAGCTAAAAATGCACTGAAAAAGCAGGAGATACAATCGTCTGAAAAGATGACATGAAGATGAACCTGAAGCTGAGCAATAGAGAGGAAGTTTAGATCACTGCTCAAGCATGTCACATATCTATCAAACATCACTTCCTGGTGGGCAGGCATCACAAATTCGAAAGTGTACAACAGCTCAGATGCTTCTCAAATGGATACTATGAACGTTTTTGAATATTTATGGCATAGAAAGGCGGCATGGTGGTGTAGTGGTTAGCGCTGTCGCCTCACAGCAAGAAAGTCCGGGTTCAAGCCCCGTGGCCAGCGAGGGCCTTTCTGTGCGGAGTTTGCATGTTCTCCCCGTGTCCGCGTGGGTTTCCTCCGGGTGCTCCGG
>JAODVO010000026.1:4424260-4434633 GCA_025400055.1 Notarius lentiginosus | reverse complement strand
TTTTGTCTCATTTGTTTAACTGGGTTCTCTTTATCTACTTTTAGGACTTGTGTGAAAATCTGATGATGTTTTAGGTCCTATTGATGCAGAAATCTAGAAAATTCTAAAGGGTTCACAAACTGTCAAGCACCACTGTACAAGTTGTATACTCAAAGTTTACTTCTCTTTGACTTAAAGTATACTTTTTATCAACTAAAAGTGGGCCAATTTAGTCCCAATAAGTATTAGATTAGTTTACTTACAAGTCTACTGTAAGTACATTGATATCAGTATACTTGGTACACAGAAGTTTACGTCAGGAAATATACTTTAACTTTACTTAAGTATACTTAATAAAATTAACTTCTTTTTGATAAGGGTGTGGCTGGTTCTGCAAGATGCTCAGTAAAACTTACAGCTCATTTCCTTATAAAACTGCACTCACTGTATCTGAGACTGCTATTTTTTTTTAAAGCAAAAGCTCGTCTCACACCAAATATTGACTTTATTTCATTTATTATGACTTACTGCTGTTAATAGTGGGGGGGGTTTAATGTTGAAACACTTAATTTCATTATTTTTAAGCCATTTTTGGTCAACGGCATTTCTTTACATGTGCCTAACACTTTTGCACAGTTCTGTGTATATCTAGTGTTTCGGTGAGCATTTTTTTTATTTATTTATTTTTTACTCCATTTCATTGATTGATTTGTAGAATTGAAACTGACTTGGGATCAAAATCTGATATCCGTGAGTTAACTTGATGTGGAGCAAACAAATCAGTTTTGTCTCAAATTAGTCAAATCAGTCAAATAAATCAAATTAAGTGCCTCAAATCAGATTTGTCAGAATGGAGTTCATATCAATTAAAAAAATTATCTTAACGATCAATCAATCAATCAATCAATCAATCAATCATCTTTTATCCTGTGTCTACATTGGAGAAAAGGTCCATTAGCCTTTTGATGTTTTCCAACCACCCGTCCTTGTTGCGCGCTTGTCTGGCTAGTTAGTTCTATGAATTCCAACCAAGATGTTTTCTTTCCTTCTCGATGGTACATCTTCATGTCTCTTTTGGTCTTCCTCATTTGTGTTTACCATCTGGTTTCGATTGAAGGTTTCTTGTTGTTTGTCATTATCTCTTAATATGTGGCTGATTCCAGTTCCATCTTCTTTGTCTTATGATCTGGCTTTTGTTCAGGGTGTTGGTTCTTTCTCTAAGCTCGTTGTTTGTAATAACTGTTAGCTGAAATATCTTGATAATCACTCTTAAACATTTATTTTCGAATCTATCTAATATGTTCTCGTCTCTTTTCTTTACTTTCCAAGTCTCAGAGCCGTAAAGTAACACTGATGTTACACAAGCGTTATATATTCTGAGCTGTTTCCAGACTATATGCTGAGCTGCTCCAAACCTTCCTGAGTGTTCTGAAGGCAATCCTGATTTATCAATTCTAGTTTTTATTTTTTTATCAGCACCTCCATTTTTATTGGTTGAAACACCAAGATATGTTAATTCATCATTTTTTATTCTTAAGTTATTTTGATTGCTTGCATTGAATCTCAGAGATTTAGTCTTCTTAACGTTGATCTTCAACCCGGTTTGATAGCTATGTTAATGCAGGTAGTTGATTTTGTCTTGCATATCGGAGAAACAGCTTGAAAAGAGTACAATATCATCGGCATCATCTAGGTCTTCGAGGACACTTTGCGTTTTCCATTTTGTTCCACGTCTGTTGCCGTTTGTGGTTTGCAACATGATCCAGTTGATGACGAATATGAACTACATCCCAGCCCTTACGCATCCTTGTTTGACATCTGACTTTCCTTCAAACCAATTGAAAGACCGGCGCTATCAACAACGGCACGTTTGGTGTTCATGTGGAGTAGCTTTATGATGTTTATGAGCCTTGGTGGTATTATTATATTGTTGATCAAACCATAGATTGGAACTCGAACCTGTACCTTTGTTTTGTTGATTCTGAAAAAGCTTTCAACAATGTGCACAGACATGCATTGTAGAAAATAATGAGAATCAATCGGTCATGCATACATTAAAAAGACCTGATGTCTTTGGTTGGATAGAATTTAAAAATGGCCAAGCTAATATTCTCAAGCAAAGATAAATAGGCATTAAACATATGTCAATGCATCAGTAAATGCTCAAGAATTAGCATCATGGCCATGACAAGCTCCGGGCAGAGAGCATTAAATGGACATTACCGGTATGCCCAGCTGAAATATTGCTTTAACCTCAGTGAAAATGTCTCGGCTTGTTTTTCCCTGGCACGCCTATGGCCTTGTCGATGCCTCATGATGATAATGGCTATTGTAATGACATACCGTGAAGATGGGCATGACACAAACTCACCATAATGTGTTGAAATTACACCCAGGAAAATGATATTAACTTCTTGCCAGCATAGCCAGCTGTAATTGGAGTTTTATTGAACACTAAAAAGAGTGATAGTAATTGCAATTGGTGATAAACGTGTTAAATATGAGCTTCTGTTGCAACACATAGCCAAGGAGCAGGAGATCAAGACAAATTGACATAAATCGGAGTCCGACTGCATGCCAACTCATTTAACTGACTGTTCCTGAATTAGAATTGTGCATTTGATTACATTCTTCCACACTGCTGATGGAGTTAAATTGGCCTCGTTCTGTTTCTTACTGTGCCTCGGCCAACTTCCTTTAATAGTTTACTTCATCGAAATTGAACGATTCTGTGAAGGTTCTATTAATTTACAGCACTTTTTTTTCTTTCCTGCAATTTCGACTTCATCCTCAGGGCCACAAATCTAATACCAGCCATTATTACAAGTTATTACAAGTCAAATCCAAAAACCTGATGCATGTTTATGTGCATTTCAGTAAGGATTTCAGTGTTGGTCTCAGAGATCGCATTACCTGACACAATTTACAGCTCAACTTAAATTACGAAATCGTTATTTTGTGGTGATGCTGCTGTAATCATAAAGACTTGTGCTCATCCCAGGGCTTGTATTCACAATCTGCTTATACTGAACAACTTTGGAACACACTTAGCCCTATGTGTCTTTCCTCTTCTACACCTGTATGGTGTAATGATTTATAATCCCATAATCCGACGTCACCCAGAAGACGACGGGTTCCCTTTTGAATCCAGTTCCTCTTCAGGTTTCTTCCTCATGCTGCCTGAAGGACATTTTCATTTCCATTGTCACCTCCGACTTGTTCATTAAGGATCTAAATACAAAATCTATATCCAGATTTCTGGATAGCTGCTGTGCGACAGATTTTGTACAAATCCAATTTAAATCTGGAAATTTATGTTGGAGTTGCACAGACACTTTGAGTGAAATTTGACTAATCTGAGCGAAAAAATGAAATGCTTTGAAGGAACTGTCCATTTGATTGATAGAGAAGGATAAAAGTTTTTTTTTTTTTTTTTCCACTTGAGAAGTGCATTTCCTGAAGAAAATGCAGATTGATTGGGCACGTTGAGCTACATGGTTGCTGTGGTATTCCAGCTGGTTGTGAGGGTCTTGCTACCTGGTTAATCTGGAATCTTCGATGGTTCCTGTGATGTTCCAGGTGGTTGTGAAGATTTTGCTGCCTGCTTAATCTAGAATCTTAGATGGTTGCTTTGGTGTTCCAGGTGGTTGTGAGGTTGTTGCTAGGTGGTTACTGTGGAATTTTAATGGTTGATTTGGTATTCCATCTGGTTGTGTAGGTGCTCCAGGTGGTTACTGTGGAATCTCGGATGGTTGCTATGGTGTTCCAGCTGGTTGCAAGGGTGTTGCTACCTGGTTAATCTGGACTCTTCAATAGTTCCTATGATGTTCCAGGTGGTTGTGAGGGTGTTGTGAGATAGGTACTCAAGATTCTTCGATGGTTTATGTAGTATTCCATCTGGTTGTGAGGGTGTTCCAAGTGGTTACTGTGGAATCTTCAGTGGTCACTATGGTGTTCCAGGTGGTTGTGAGGATGTTGCTACCTGGTTAATCTGTAATCTTTGATGGTACCCATGATGTTCCATATGGTCGCAAGAGTGCTGCTGCATGGTTACTGTGGAATCTTACATGGTTGCTGTGGTGAGCCATCTGGTTGTGAGGGTATTGCTAGTAGGCCGCTAGGCATTGCTAATCAATGACATCACTTTGACTGCTTTAACAATCTAGGTCTTACATATAGCATCAGAGGTTGAGAGGGTCACAGCCAAACTTTATTTATTTATTTTTTGAGCGATCTGGGACATGTTCTTTTTAAGTTTGGCTGTTACATTGCAAAAAGCAAAAGTTAAGCAATACTTTAGTTTATTATTAAACAGCTTGAAATATAAATGTTCAGCTTTTTGCTTCATATTGTAAGCTCAGAGCGATCCTGAGGAGCAGAAGTGTTTGTACAAATGATCTGGGTTATTTTTTTTTATGCCACAACACTTGAATTCTTGATTATGATTGGAAAGAAGGTGTTGATTAAGTTTCAATAATAGCAGCTCAGAGAGTAGTGCAGCTGCAAATCACAAGAACTTGCACTGGAACTTGTATGGCAAATACGCCACAGTCTTTTTCACATTTTTGGAATGAATCTCCAGTGTCAGCACTACTTTTGCTTCTGCTTTAATTTTGGCCACACAGGAACGTCTTCAGAACAGAAGAGTTTCTGTTTTTTGGTGTCTTGGTCACATGACAAGCTACATGCAGACGTTCCGCAACATTAAGTGTAACTTGAAATGGATAAGAAGTATAAGGTGCTCTTCTTTAATAAATAAAACAAATTGCTGTGGTATAAGAAGAATAAAAACGTGCTGGATCAATTTCAGGATAACAACAGTAACAATGCCACCCCATTGTTGATTATTTTCCACTAACAGCACATCCTGACGTGTTTTATTTTCTTGTCTTTCTTTCACAAAAGTTTTAATTGGTTATTTTCTGCATCTGGATTGAATCAAGGTTGAGTCAGAACACTTCTTGTACCAGGCTTTTACACAAATGAGCTAACTATTAAGAAAATGCTTCTATTTGTAATATGGTCTGTTTTTGTCAATGGAGTGTTTTGATTGTTTTTATACACAAGGTTTTTTTTTTCACCATTTCAAAGTCATATGCATACATACCATTAACAAGTTCATAAAAAGGGTAAGAGAGACAGGCCCATTGAGGGTAAATCCCTGATGTGTGTACAGCACCATAATGATGCATAATAATGTTAATGAAAGTGGTAGGCAGCAGATGGTGTCTATATATACATCATTTATGAAAGAACTCACAACTAGAGAATATTTAAAATGTATTTCCAAAGAACATGTTCTCTGTCCTGATCATAGGAGCAGCTCGGTCTCATGCAATGCTGATCAGAAGAACAGGTCGGCCCTTCGCCTGTCAGCACGCAGAACCCCACCCATCACCGGAGGACGACTCAATCCTATTGCAAACTCAAAGGATTCTGGACCCGCCTACCAGCACCTACAAGAAGCAGAAGGATCTGAGAGGGATATTGAGCCAGCAAGAGTGTGAGTGTGAGCCGTTTCATGAAGAATAAGCTGGACTGTCATGGAAACATGGCAAGTCATTAAATTACTCTGTAATATTAAGTGCTCATATGTTGAAAATGGCATGGTTAAGACGGAGGGCAGACCTGGGGCAGGGTTATGGTGGAGGAGGAGAGCAATTGACTGGAGATGGAATTAAGTCTCAATATGGAGTTGGCAAGGAAATCGAGTTCAGGCTAAGATTAAAGGTAGTTTTTGAAGGAGGTGAAATTTCTGACGGAGATTAAATTTAGCATCTATAGTAGGTGGGCTTGAGGCTAAAGTTGCATTTAGACTGGAGGTGAAGGTGAGTAGCATAAAGCCAGAGTTTATCCTGGAGGTGAAGGATCTGCCCAAGGTGGAGTAAAGACTGCAGGTGAAGGTTCTGCTGGAGGTGGAGTTTATGTTGGCACTGGAGTTCAGGTTACAGGTGGAGTTTGTGATGAACATTGAGCAAAGAAGAAAACTGAACTTTGGCTGGAGTTGTAGTTTAGAATACAGTATAGGTGGAGATAAGGCTGGAGGTGGAGTTTACATATCACTGAAGTTTGTCAAGGACATGAAGTTAAACATGAAGGAAGATTTGGAGGTGGAGTTAAAATATAGGCAAAGTAATGCTGAAGGTGGTGTTTATGCTGTCAGTGGCGTTGAAGCTGGAAGTGGAGGTTCTTCAAGAGATGGTGTTTATACTGGCACTGAAATTTAGATTGCAGGTGAAGAACATTGAAAAAAGTTGAAAACTGAATTTTGGTTGAAGTTGGACTTTAAATTATAGGTGGAGATTAAACTGGGGGTGGATTTTAAATTATAGCTCAAGTTTGTTAAGGATGTGAAGTTTAGCATGAAAGTAGATTTGGAGTTAAAATATAGGTGAAGTTATGCTGAAGGTGGAGGTTCTGCTGGAGCTGGAGTTTATGCTGTTGGTGGTGTTTAAGCTGGAAGTGGAGGTTCTTTGAGAGGTCTTGTTTATAGTGACACTGGAATTTAGTTTACAGGTGGACTTTAGGCTGAACATTGAATTTTGTCTGGAGGTGGAGTTTTGAAGATCAGTGGAAGTGGAGATTGTGCTGGTGGTGAACTTTAAATTCTTGGTAAAGTTTGTTTTGGAGATTATGTTTAGTTTTGAGGTGAAAGTTGAATTAAGGCTAGAGCTGGAGTGGAGAATAAAGGTAGAATTTGCAATGAAGGTGGAGGTTCTGCTGGAATGGTGTCTGATGAATAGATGGCCTGAACCAGAATGGTCAAATCTCACACAAGACTTGTAAGGAAAGAACGTGATTTAAATAGATTTTATACAGATTATATTGCAAGTAAAATGACAACTTTGTGACTTTTCATACCAGGTATCCTGTAGTTTCTAAAAACAGCAGGCTGGTTGTTCTTTATGGTTTTCAGCTTTCCTCTATAATGAACTGGTAGTCCATGGATCAGCATGGGTCCTGCGTGCCAAAGGGTCTGTTTTTATTAGTGCTCTGAAGCATTATTGGATAAATGTGTTTGGGTGTTTACACCATGCACAGAACACTTGTATTAGATTTTCATTTCAGCTGAAATAAAAACAGCTCTGAGTCGGTTATGCTTGATAGTATGGCCACTACTGGAGATCACCGTGACCGTCTGACCACCAGATCACACGCTGATGGTCAAGGCAGTTTGTAAATGCTGGCCTATTTCTCATTCTGGTCTCAGCAAAATGATCAAGCCTGCACGAAAATAATACTGGGCTGAAGAAAAAGCCTGTTTCCATGGAGACCAGCTGGGATGGAGAAGAAAGGAAAGAAAAAGAGAGGGAGAGATTCAGACAGTTTTGCAAATGGTTAATAAAAGAGAGAGAAATATATGACCAGCCTTGTCCCTCGTCTGTCAGGGAAGCTTGCTGGAATTGACTTATTATTATTATTATTATTATTATTATTATTATTATTATTATTATTATTATTATTTAGTGTGCAAACTCATTTAATCACAGCCTCTTGACTTGACTCATTCTGCTGAACACACCACATACAAATTCAACATGAAATAAATATCATACTCTCCGAAGCAAGTAAATGACGACTTCACTTTTGAAATACTTTTTTAAGTATGACATTATTGCACTTCCAAGCTCTATCATGGAGTATCGAACTTAGATAACTTCATATGTGCAGTTTACATTTATAATATACCATTGATACAAAACAATGATAATGTGCAATTGTTTAATTATAAAATATTTACTTTGTGCATTACAAATAGAAATTTGTGATTCCCAGCACCTTTAGTGAGATTATAAATTATAATAGTAATTCTGAATGCATATAAAACATATACATTCACTGGCCACTTTAATAAGGACTTGTTGATTTTCAGACTCCTGTTCTTGGCTGGCAGGACTGGAACCTAATGTGTTCTTCTGCTGTTGCATGCTGAGATGTTTTTCTGCTCACCATGTTTGTTAAGAGTGATTATATGAGTTACTACCGTATATCCTTCCTGGCAAAAAAGCTTGACCCAATCTGTCCATTTTCCTCTGACTTCTCTTATCAGCAAAGCATTTGTTTCCACCCACAGAACTGTCACCCACTCACTTGATGTTTTTTGTGTTTTTCGCACCATTCTGTGTAAACTGTAGAGGCTGTTGTGTGTGAAAATCCCAGGAGGTCAGCAGTTTCTGAAATACTCAAACCAGTCCATCTGGCTGAAACCAACACCCGTGCCACAGTGAAAGGAAGTCACACTCTGAGATTACAATTTTTCCCATTCTGATGTTTGAAATGGGTGGCAAGGTGGTGTAGTGGTCAGCACTGTTTGAGCCCAGTGGCCGACAGGGGCCTTTCTGTGTGGAGTTTGCATGTCCTCCCCATGTCTGCGTGGGTTTCCCCCCAGTGCTCCGGATTCCTCCCACAATCCAAAGAAATGTGGATTAGGTCGATTGGCTACTCAAAATTGCCCATAAGTGTGCTCATGTACCTGCCACCAGATGAGGGTTTGGGTCCCTCTGGTGTGCTATAAATCACCCAAGAGAATTCAGGGAAGCTAGTTAATAGCTTCCTGGATTGTTGACCCTCAACTGTGAGGACACCAACATCTGAGAGACAGATGTTTGAAGTGAACATTAACTGAAGCTCTTGATTTGTGTCTGCATGAATTGATGCATTGTGCTGCTGCCAAGGGATCGGCTGATTAGAGAACTGCATCAAACAGCAGGTGGATGGGTGTACTTACTGTAATAAAGTGACCAGTGAGTGTATATTATTTATATGAAATATCAAATACAAGTTATTATTATACATACAGGACACTTTTTTGAATGGAACAAAAACATGTATTCTATTCCCTTCTAGCGGGTTTTATTCATTTGGTTTGATAGCATGCAATATTGTGAGCGTATCGCTTATCCTAACTCTACCCAGTGGAGAATGAGCGTTGACGATGGTTTACGATATTGCATGGTTGTCAAGACAGCATGATGTCACACGTCGGAGACGTAAAACGTCTGCACTAGTGAGCGACTGTAATACAAAAGATGTGCTGAATACCCGAAAGGAATGTGTATGAATAATAATAATAATGATAATAATAATAATATTGGCTGGCTTTTTTCATGGTATATCAGATATATTCCATTCACCTAGCATGATATTGAACTTGTCTTCGACTCATTCAATATCATGCTAGCGGAACGAAATATATCTGATACCACTCAACACCAGTCAATATTATTTAAATATTAAGATAATTACAAAACATTGCACGTATCCTCTATGCTCATCCGTACTCACTGCCTGCTTCCCTTTCCTGAATTATTCAGGAGTTACAATGAAACTAATCAGTAAGATTGTAGTTACAGAGCTGGAATGTAACTCCTGAGAGTTTATGACACATGAGCATGAGTCCATCTCTGTTTCAAACTCTTCCTCGTTCTTCCCTCAGCAGGTGAGAGAGAGCGAGGCTATCTGGATTGACATGCTGAGGAGGAGATTACAAGGAGTGAATCATTAAAATGAGATGAAACTTCACTATACTTCACCCAGGATGACTCGAATCCCTTATCTTATTGAAAAGGCAGCTCATTTAATCACAACCTGTGAGATTCCACTCATCCTGAAAGAGTCCTTGGGGCTTTATTGACCAAAAAAAGGAGACTCATTAGAAATAGACTGCAGTTTGATACATTCAGAGTTATGGGAAGTTTGGATGGATCACTATTTTCCAGAAATGAGTATCATTTGAATTTTCTCTTTTTTTTTCAGCAAAATCTCATATTTATATCATTTTTTCCCTTGCTATCTATCATAAAACACCAAAGTTGCTTATAACTCTACTAATAAAGCTCAGATGAAAAGGAGGTTTGGATTTTATGACAGGCTGGAAGAGTCATCTGGAAAGAAAATATCCATATTCAAAAAAAAAAAATGGACCATGAAAAAAGACAAAATTGTAAAGAAGACCGCTGCAAATGGAATAATGTTGTAACTGTAATGGTGAGAATATTGTAGAGACATGGACATTTAAATATATCAGTAATTCATGAAATAAAGCATTCTTGGATAAAGACATGCATCAGGAAGAATAGAGGAACTGATACAACCAGGGATGGATTAATAAATTGTAATCCCCTACATGTGAACTCTTTTCCCACTCTACCAATACAGGGAAGCCTGATCGCCATGCCATGCCATGCCATGCCATGCCATGCCCTGTACCCTCCCCTTTACATCTACACAACATATCCTTTATGACTAGCCTCAAGTGATTGAAAAGCAAGCTGGCTTCTGCCTTGCACTGACTTTTTTTATTTTGTTTGAATGCAGTGAGGCGGCACGGTGGTGTAGTGGTTAGCGCTGTCGCCTCACAGCAAGAAGGTCCGGGTTCGAGCCCCGTGGCCGGC
>JAODVO010000026.1:4214422-4224673 GCA_025400055.1 Notarius lentiginosus | reverse complement strand
TTATCCCCCCCACACACAGTCGTTTTACTTTTTCCTCATCATGAAATCCATATTATACAAATATCCAAATTGGGAACTCCACTCATAATCCAAGCTCCACCCTCACGGTTTCCCTGATGAGCTGGTCCTGATTGTATCATCTGTATTTACATGTTTGCTTTCGATTTAACACGAGTTTCTCTGCAGATGGTTTTGTTGCATGAAGATGCCATGATAACTTGCCAAGAAACGATGAGTGTTCTCTCACCGGCTTGGTATACAGTCATTTGTCTTTGACTACCTTGAAAATGAGTCGGGACAAACTCAACTTTGTTCCACAGATATCATTTTGGATCATCAGTTTGTCCTGTGGCGTTTCAGGTCAGCTTGCACATGGTTGCGTCTATCTTGAGGATTAATTTCCCTGGAACCCATTTGCAATGTAAAATGCACTGGCTTTGCTTATCAGAAGGAGGTTGACATCAGTAATCTAGGAATTTACACAAACGCACGAAGAAAGTAAAACCGATGGCTTTTGTTTAGTTTAGAGGTGATGGAAGTGAGATGTTGTGTAACTTGATGAAGACCAGTAGCGTCACGAGATCCCAAAATCGAGTGAATGCTTGGAATTTTTTTTTTTTAAGTTGTTTTGCCAGAAACCTTGAGTTAACAATATCCATGGGGAGTGTGTATGTGGTGTGACGTTTCTTCAGTTCCCCACTTTTGGTCCTACCTGCAATTAGTTCCCACTGTTCTGTCTTATCGAGCCGCCATCTTAATGTTTTGAAGGAAGATGCCATGATGATGGGGCCACTCTTGCGTATGTAGCTAGTACGGTTGGCTTGCTTTGCTAATCTCCTCATCCATTGGGCACTGCACAAAGTGAAGTAATAATTACAGTAATAGAAAATAATTTAAATTATCTCTGTTTATGGATGTGCTTGGTTAATGGTAGCTAGCATGATACTGACCGGTTAAATGTTTCCTCATGTTGGCTAGATCTTGTTTTTTAATCCAAATCACTCTGAACTGATGTTTTTAAACATTTTCAGATCCAGAATAGTCCCGTGAGAAGTAGTCTGGGACGTTTTCCTTCTTCAAGCTTGCCTCACCCCAAGCTTATGTAAATGCTCTTGTTGGAGTTTATTTAGCTGGGCCCATCGTGTGCGTGCGCATGCCCACACTGACCACTACACCGGCAGACTTTAAATAACTTCTGTGAGAAAGGAGCCGAAGTGCAGTCTCAGCTTGGACAGGAATAGATGCCCTTTCTTGTAATATATGCCCTTTACATGAAACTGTAAAATGGCTTTTAGGGCAATTTTTAACGGGGTGCGTGAAGAGGTCCAGCGTATTTCGTGCACAGCATCATGAACTTCCAGCAAGCACGGTGACCCAAATGGCTGATCACGTTCTACTGCAGAAACGGAATGGAAATGCCTTTCTGTAAGGTGTTCGATCATGTCACATCTATGTGATGAAATGGTCTCATGCACACCCACAACTGTTTCATAATGACTGTTCAACACACATGGGTATTTTTTTTTTTAAATATATACATGCGTGTGTAACCAGAGTGCAGAATTGTGGACCATCAACCTCATTGTCGAACAGCGTCCTCGTGGCTGTGGTGCCTTTTCAATGTTAAGTTGGGGGGGATGCATGAGACCAAATGTGCAAGATGAATCTTCATTTGAATAAATTACTTCTGAAGGAATGTTTTGGGTGGAAAGATGAGGTAGGATTTGCAGGAAAAGTATCTTGAAGTTGCTTTGAGGGTTCTGACTTGTACGGACCCATGTGGATTCAACACGTACAAGTGTTTTTTGTTTGGGGGGTTTCGACCAAGGTTAAAGGATTCCCACAAAGGGACTTTCCATTTCAAGAGCAAAAAAATTGCAAGAGGAAGCTTTTAATTTTGGTATTTCTTGAAGCCATTCCTTTCTTGTTGAAGGTCTTGGTTTGGTTCATGGTTCAATTGGCCTCGTTTTTTTTTTTTTTTAGTATCCCACAAGTGATCTTGGAGTTCCCCAAGAATGGCAAACCCTTCATGGGGCAAGATGCAACATGGATGTAGAACCTTTTCATTTTGGACGATCTGATCAGAAATTCCTTCTGAGAAATGGTTCAAGGGCTGTAGCTTCCTGTACGGGTTCTATGTTGTATCTCTCCAAAACGTGTTAATGGTTTTCTGAGAGTGATGAACCTTGAGTGAAGACATCCATTGAAAAACCTTCACGACAAATTTGATCCTTCTGAGCAAAAGAAGAAAACTTTAACTGTCTAACAAGGTTGAGGAGTTGTAAGCTCTATCTTTTCTGACCTGACCTTTTTTGGTTTGTGTGTTGGCAGCTCCGCGTTCGTGCCGTGCAGTGAGATGACCGACGTGATGATCAGCAGCGCTCCAATGGAGGACATCCGGCTCAGCCCAAGCAAAGACCGCCTCACTTTCCAGGTACCCAAAGTTTGGATCCTAAAAAAATAATCACTTTAAGAAATGGCTCGTTGCTTTTAACGCCAAACTCGTATCGAGATTCTCAGGCCAGGCTTTCCACTGTGGGCTTCCTTTCAGAAGCGAAGGTTGCTGCTTTCCAAAATAAGATCTTCTCTACAGAGAAGAATTGTCATTAGGCACTTTTTCCGTTTCTCAAAACGTTAAGCAAATTTGAATCATTTTTGTTTTTCCATTCTGAAAAAGAGGAAGGGGAGAGCACCAAACCACACTCCGTGGCTGAACAAAATCAGATTGTTCGTTGTTGCTGTTTAGCTGGGGCATTTTATAATTTTTGACCACTTGCTACAGCAAGACAGGAGACGTCTGAAAACGACTGTTCTGCTTTTAACTTGAACCAGCAGAACAAAATGGCAGAAAAGCAAATTCACTGAAGCATGAATATCTGGAGGCTGTTTTTTTATTTTTTTATTTTACTGAGCCGAAGGAGTCTCGTGAGCCAACAGAAAACAAGAAGGCGGGCGGGACTGTGGTTTCACTGGGCAGTAAAAATGGAGTCGTTTGATGCTGTTTGTTCAAACATCTGGGAGGGGAAATAAGTTGTTCGTTTCATCCACCAATATAATCTCATTGTGAAGGATATAATAACTCAATCATAATGAGCAGAAAAGCATTTCAGAATGCACAGTGCAAAAAATGGCAAGTGAAAAGTTTGTGTTTTTTATACATCGTAGATAATTTTTTTTTTTTTTTTCCCTTTCAAATCTCACGTCTCAGTTTTGGAAGCTAATAATGTTCCTTGTAGACACACGCTCTGTGATCATCCAAATCATGCCTCGTCTTGATCTCCTCTTTTTATTCCTACACCAAGCTGATGAACTGTGTTTTTGGCTGCAGTTATGCACAAAGTAATACAATTCTCATTAACACATGACCCAGACTGCCATTGTGAAGGGTGCGTTTCCATTCTGTGCTGGAAGGGGGGTGGAAAAAAGAAAAAAAACGTAGATCTCTTCTCTTCCCAGCTGCACTCTTGAGGTACCTGCTGTCTGTCGCTCTCTTGTGCCTTCGTTTCAGTACCCCCCCCCAAACCATGAGTTCTGCTGCGCCAAGATACACACTCGAAAGCTATTTCAAGGCTGTGCTTGTGTGTGTTTTCAGTCTTTTGTGTGTGATAATTGAGGTGCTGAGCCATGCAAGGATTTGCTGTCTGTGTCACAGCTGATATAAAAATCTGACAATCATCCCGGCTGCTGACGTTTTCTCTCAGATGGGATACGGAAGGAATGCAGTCGTCCCGCGATGCACTGAGATTTCTGAATCCGTTCAGTCTGGGGGCATCGTTATGTCTCACGCAGATGCTTCATCCTTGATGGACTCTTGATTTGGCTGTCCAGGATGACTTGCTGTCCCTTTTTTTTTTTTTTTCTGCCTCGATTAAAGAACACGCAGCTTTGAGTTTTGATTAGTACGAGTCAAGACATGCTGTTCCAGGAAGTTCACGAGTGTCCGGGTGAAGCAGTTTGCAGAAGTTTTGCACGTCCTGATGTTTTGTTTTTCCGCGTCTTGGAGTTTTTGAAGTTCATAAAGATCAGATTGCTGTATCTTGTACCTTTCTTAAGATCTTTTGTCTTTCTCTTGCCCTTCATCTCAGGCTGGAAGTGAGGGTCAAACTGAAATGGACAGAGCTAAAAATATGGCTTGGGCCTGTCCGTTTCTCAGGAGAAATGAAGTTTTTGGGCATGTTCTTCGTTCCTGGCCTCAGGAAGAGGGATATAAATAAGAAACCAGTGTGTGCGTGCGAATCCACAGGAGACGGTTACAAGTCATGCATGCCCTTCCTGAATGTTTTCAGCGTTATGCCTGGTTCTGAGACGCAGACGCGCTCATTACTTTTCCTGTTCTGCTACGAAGTGGTTTGATGGTTTTCGGTGATCAAAAAGCATGATCCCAAAAGCTTCCGTATGCTGTTAAAGGTTTCATCTTGGGGCTGTGATGAGATTTTTAAAAGGGGTCGTCAGGCTTTTTTTTTTTTTGAAAAGGATCAAATCTGAATTTTTTTTTTTTGGGGGGGTGGATGCCTATGATAAAATATCAGCAATTGCAGAGTCACTGATTAGAAAATGGATCAACAGTGGTGAATTTAACAGCGCTGTAGGATAAAGTAAGTTGTAAGCTGATACTATGATGTACTGAGTCCATGGTATTGCTCTGCAAGATTAACATATCAGTTTATCATTCTACTCCAGCCCTGTTTCGCATGCACTGTACAGTATAATGTGGAAACTTGTTATAAATTGTCTGGTTCTGGAACCGTTTAAAATGTGACACTTTTTAATAAGCACAGCCAAAGAAAAATGCCATTTTTCCATCCCGCTTTCTTCACAGATCTTTCCAGATCCGTCAGACTTCGAGCGTTGCTGTAAGCTGAAGGACCGCCTTCCATCCATCGTGGTGGAGGCAACAGAGGGCGAGGTGGAGAGCGGAGAGCTGCGCTGGCCTCCTGAGGAGTTCCTGATCAGCCAAGATGATGAAGAGGAGGAGGAGGAGGAAGAGGAAGCGATTGATGGGAATGTACAACAGGGACAGCAAACGCAAAGAAAGGACTGATGTGCATGCACATACACGAGCATCATTTCAGAGTCCTTCAGTGAGAAGAGGAGGAAAGTGACGAGAAAGTGCTGATCCTGATCTCTCACCTGGTGCTAAATTGAAGCTTTACGAATATAGCCCACTGATCATCAATCCCCTCGCACCATGCACGCTCACGTTCTCTGACTAAAATAAACCTCACGTCGAGTTCCTTTTCAGCCTCAGCACAAGCCAGCATCGTCACCCATCATAACGCGTTCTCGTCTCTCGCTCGCTCTCGCACTCCTTGTTCTTGCACGCACACTTTCCCTCGCACATCAATATCCATATATAATTATGCATATGTTCATCAGTGACTGCAGAGGACTTTGGTTCCTGGATTTGTTTTTTCGACAAGGGTGAGATCTCACACGAAGAACTTTAAAGACGTTTTTGGATGATCATTCAGAGCCAGTGTTTGCTTCTTTTGTTTGTTTGGATTATAATAATCATAAATGTATTGATTTTTGGTAACATTAGGTGATTGTACAGGGTTAAACGGCACTGGTGTTCAGACTGTTCACTTTTCACTGCTTGAATTATTTTCCATAATGTGGCGATAATTGTGTTCGAGCCACGTGTTTAGAACACAGAGAAATGGAGCCATGTGGCCGATTTCTCCGTGAAGACAAGTGACGAAGCCTCGTCGCTTGTCTTGTTTTTAGTTTTCCATTCAATACTGTATGTAAATAGTTTTTTGTATGCAGAAGTAGTCATTTTCACTGTGAATATCTGCATGTAGTGGTCTGTCTTTGTACATAGAGAAGTTTCTTTTCAGCTAGCTAGTGATTGGCGCACAGTGGGATGAGAGTTCACAAAAATCCAAATCAAATAACGATTTAATGTTAATCACATTCTCTCCCCCTCCCCTTTCTGTTTACACATCCTTCATTGTATTTGAGAGTAAAATTTCGTCTGCGGAATGTGATTATGATTTGAAATGATCCTCTTCCGTCCGTGGAAAGGTTACAGAAGGTCACCTTGGCACCGAGAGCACCTTTGTATGTTGAGATAATGTCTAGCCTTTATTTTCATTTTTGGTTTGTTTCTTGTCTACTTTGGTCTCAGCTTGGGTGTTTTGATGGGTAAGTGTGTGTAAGGGTCATCTGTGTGAACTGCCTGTAGATTTGCTATGTATTTTATGTACAGCTCAGGGAGAATAGCTGCCATTTTGTCTTTTGGTTTTGATTCCCCCACCACCACCACTTTTGTTGTAAATAAACATTTGGAACATACTTTCGAACTCTGTATTTTGTCTGAATCCATGATTTTTTTTTTTTTTTTTGTGGGTGTGAGGTAAAGCTAAGAGCATTTTATATGAATGAGGTAAAACTAGTAAATGAGCATTTAATATGAATGTGTGAGGTCATAGTAGGAAGTCTTTCACACATTGTATGAGGTAAAATGAGAATGTTAGCTATTGTAAAGAGGTACAACTCGTAAATATAAGCCTTTTGTATGAATGTATGCGGGTACACATGAACATGGAAGGTAAACCTTTTGATTTTGCATGAATCTCTGAGGTTGTTGCAATTTGTATGAATGTGTGAGGTAAAATGAACTTTTAACATGGAACACAAATCGTGAACATTTTCCCTTGAATGTGAGGTAAGTGTAAGAAATGTCACTTTTTGTAAGTGTCACACTCTATATGAACATGAGGTAAAACTCGTGAACCAAAGCATTTTGTCGGAGTTTGAGGTAGTCCAAGAAAGTCTTTGCAATTTGAGGTTAAACATGCTTGTTAGTGTAGTGCACACATGAACATGTTTCTTTGAATGTATGAGGTAAAACTTGCTGTAGTAAGCGTCTTGTGTGAACACGTGAGGTAAAATGTGACCTTGTGTGCGAGTGAGCGAGTGTTTTATTTTAAGAGGATTGTTCTCTTTTTGTCCTGTTCAGCATGTAAAACAAATCTTAAACTTTCAGTTTCACTTCCTTTTGCAGCAGCTTTAAAGCAATGTGGCTTGACTTCCTGCAAAACATTGATGCATGTGTGTTTGCACAGTATTTGAATGCATACTGTATTTAGTTGCACAAACCGCATTATGCCTTCCTGCCTTCCCAAAGTTGCCTCGAACCTTGCACACTTCCTCTCGACAAGCTGAGGGCTTTTGCATTCATGTCTCTTTTGTTTCTTATAAAGCCATTGACCAGAGGTCAGCTGTCCACACTGGATGAAATGCAGTAGTTCACTCAAGTGGTTTTTGCTTTAGCATGTCAAATTTTTTTTGACAGGTTTGCGATGTTTTAGTCCTAAGGACATGACCCCAGTGGCAGTTTGAGCTTGCATGGTGCCCTGGGCAAAGTGTAATAGCAAAGTAAACAACCTAGCCGCGTCAGCTCACAAACGTAAGCATCATCCTCACCCGTTTCATTACGTGCATAGTTTTCTACTCAAAGTGACGGCTGTTATCTTTTGTGCATTCTCTACTCCTTTTCTTTCTTCTAAACTGGGTACCTGACGTCTGACCCTCAAGCATTTATCCATTTGTGTTGGTTTGGCACTCGAGCATCACTACACTACCAGTCATCCAACACTCTCAACTAAGAATGGAGAGTAAACCAATTCACCTTGGTGATGTACTTATTGGTTTTTATATTTTTCTTCAGGATTTCACACAAACCAGAAAAAAACCATCTGTGAAACTCTACAATCCCAGTATTCTGACTTGTGGTTTATTTGGTAGAATTGCAGTGTGACTAATGTTACTCTGCATTAATACTGTGTGCACTTTTATTAAAAAAAATATATATATATATATATTTTTTTTTCTGCTCCTCCTACCTCAGGCTTCCAGTGGGGAGACCTGAGGTCATAGGTCAACCTTCCTCTCCAACCTCACTCACAAACAAGAATCAGGGCACCCACTCTGACAGGTTAATCACTTGGTGACATCATTGAAGTAACATGCAAGTAAGAGAGAACTGATCTCACATCTCAAAATTCAGTTGTTTTTTTGTGCTGGTACCCATGATGCCCCTGGCAAGAGGTCACGTTGGGCGGCTGTATATACATCCCCATGCTGAAATCCACCGCTGCATGACCTCGTTTATGTTGCAAGAACGAACATGGTTTGTGTAATGAGTCTTGAGTGGGTGAGGTAAAACTAGTAAATATAAGCCTTTTGGATGAATGTGAGGTAAAACTTGTAAATGGTGAGCCTTTTGTTTGAATGGGTGAGGTAAAGTACTAAATGTGAGCCTTTTTGTATGAATGTGTGAGGTAAAAATAGTAAATGTGAGCCTTTTGTATGATTGTGTGAGGTAAAACTTGTAAATATAAGCCTTTTGTATGAATGAGGTAAAACGTGTAAATGGTGAGCCTTTTGTATGAATGTGAGTTAAAAGGGGTAAATGTGAGCCTTTTGTATGAATGGGTGAGGTAAAGTACTAGATGTGTGAGTTAAAAAGGGTAAATGGTGAGCCTTTTGTATGAATGTGTGGTAAAATAGTAAATGTGAGACTTTTGTATGATTGTGTGAGGTAAAACTTGTAAATATAATCCTTTTGTATGAATGTGAGGTAAAACGTAAATAGTGAGCCTTTTGTATGAATGTGAGAGTTAAAAGGGGTATGAATGGGTGAGGTAAAGTACTAAATGTGAGTTAAAAGGAGTAAATGGTGAGCCTTTTGTATGAATCTGTGAGGTAAAACTACTAAATGGTGAGCCTTTTGTATGAGTGTGTGAGGTAAAACTAAATGGTGAGCCACACATTTTACCATATGTGTGGTAAAAATAGTAAATGTGAGCCTATTGTATGAATGTGTGAGGTAAAACGTGTAAAAATAAGCCTTTTGTATGAATGTGTGAGGTAAAAATAGTGATCAGCTTCAGGGTGGTGACAGGAGTTCCACATCATGGGAATATGTTCCGAAAAAAGAATGGACACGGTGTCTTATTGCTTCCATCATATTTATATTATTGTACATGTAGAATGTGCCAAGTTATAGATTACCAAGTAAGATCCAAAGGTATCTGTCAAATATTTATCATGCAGAAAAATTTTAAATCCTGAAAAACTTTTCCATACACAGTCACACATGTGGCAACGTGTACTCAAGGATTGAAATGACCTTAACTTCACAAAATAGCATTTTTGAAAACTTCTTTACGACTAAAAATGTTTAAAAAAAAAAAAAAGGTATCACACCTACAAACAGGCTGCACACAAGCAGTGAGACGCTGACATTTTGCCCATGATGGGTGTGTGTGTGTGTGGTGAAGCAACAGGTTAGCGAGATGGACCAATTGAAGAGTGACTCAGTTCCATGCTGAGGTCTTCAGGTTACTTCCTGGAAACGTTGAGTGGACATTCCACCCTGATAAAGGCACCTTCTGGTTACACGCACGCACGCATACAAAACCCAGCTGAGTTATTTATGCAGTGGACAGTGTTACAGTTCTCTCAGGCAGTCCAATATCACCTCATTATAATGTTCACACTTAAACTGTGTGTCAGAGTGAAGGAAATAGCATTGCGTAGTGTGCATTTCCCAGAAAGACGATGGTGAAATGTATAAAAAAAAAAGGTTCCGTGACTCTCAAAGAAAACCCTAATCCTTAAATAAATAAATAATGGAGTTTTGTTGTCCACTGAATTCATCTACTTTTTGCTTCAGATCATAAATCGGTCAGTCCTGGATCCTTGCAAAGTAAAAACTCTTTCTGCTGTTGTCAGCATTTAAATCTTGATCATGTGCATGCATCCACTCGTGCAGTGAGGAAGTGTAGGTCTCGGAGTGCCATGGATGTTAAGTGCATGTGTTTGCATGGAGGAGAATGTAGACACTGTTTGGTGTGTGTGAGGAGGATGTGGAGTGTTTCTGTGCAGTTTCAGAGCCACATGGTGTGTGTGTGTGTGTGTTTTAAATTATTCTCAGGGTCATAGTGCTCAGTCACTGATAGCTCTTCTCTTTCATTCCCAGAATTCTTTCCAGTGGAAACAATCTGCCACTGATCCTTGTCTCTCAACACACACACGCACATGCTCACACTTTCCAACCTGTCATCCGTGTTCACGCAGTTACACCCTGAGCTGTCCTCACACACACAGCAGCACCCGCTCGCCACAAGTGCTGTTTTATATAGGAGCTGGACACACACACGACATACAAGAAGAAGAAGAAACCTTTATTCGTCACATGCACACTTCAAGCACAGTGAAATTTATCCTCTGCATTTAACC
>JAODVO010000026.1:4008141-4020248 GCA_025400055.1 Notarius lentiginosus | reverse complement strand
TGAAGGCACTGGATGTTGTTGGGCTGTCTTGGCTGACACGCCTCTTCAACATTGCATGGAGGTCGGGGACAGTGCCTATGGATTGGCAGACTGGGGTGGTGGTCCCCCTTTTTAAAAAGGGGGACCGGAGAGTGTGTTCCAACTATAGAGGGGTCACACTTCTCAGCATCCCTGGGAAAGCCTATGCTGGGGTGCGGGAGAGGAGAGTCTGATCGATAGTGAACCTCGGATTCAAGAGGAACAATGCAGTTTTCATCCTGGTTGTGGAACACTGGACCAGCTCTTGCAAGGGTACTGGAGGGTGTATGGGAGTTTGCCCAACCAGTCTACATGTGTTTTGTGGACCTGGAGAAGACTTACGACCGTGTCCCTTGTGGTGCCTTGTGAGGGGTGCTTCGGGAGTATGGGGTTCGGGGCCCACTACTGCGGGCCATTTGGACCCTGTATGACCAGAGCAGGAGTTTGGTTCGCATTGCCGGCAGTAAGTCGGACTCGTTCCCGGTGCATGTGAGACTCCACCAGGGCTGCCCTTTGTCACTGGTTCTGTTCATAACTTTTATGGACAGAATTTCTAGGCGCAGCCAAGTGGCAGAGGGTGTCCAGTTTGGTGGCATTAGGATCACGTCTCTGCTTTTTGTGGATGATGTGGACCTGTCGGCTTCATCAATCTGTGACTTACAGCATGCGCTGGAATGGTTTGCAGCCGAGTGCAAAGCGGCTGGGATGAAGATCAGCACCTCCAAGTCCGTGGCCATGGCGCTTAGCCGGAGATGGATAGAGTGCCTACTTCGAGTCAGGGGGAGTTGCTACCTAAAATGGAGGAGTTTAAGTATCTCAGGGTTTTGTTCACAAGTGAGGGTAAGGGGGAGCGGGAGTTGGACAGATGGATCAAGGCAGTGTCACCAGTGATGCAGACGCTAAACCAATCTGTTGTGGTAAAGAGAGCTGAGCCAAAAGGCAAAGCTCTCAATTTACTGGTCCATCTACGTTCCCACTCCCACCTATGGTCATGAGCTGTGGGTAGTGACTGAAAGAATGAGATTGCGGATACAAGTGGTAGAAATTAGTTTTCTCTGCAGGGTGGCTGGGCTGTCCCTTAAAGACAGGATGAGAAGCTTGGTCATTCGGGAGAGACTCGGAGTAGAACCGCTGCTCTTCCACATTGAAAGAAGTCAGTTGAGGTGGTTCAGGCACCTTGTTAGGATGCCCCCTAACAAGATGCCCAAACCCCCCAAGGGAGGTTCTCTGGGCATGCCCCACTGGGAGGAGACCCCGGGGCAGACCCAGGACACGCTGGAGAGATTACATCTCTCAGCTGGCCTGGGAACATCTCGGTATTCCCCCGGAAGAGCTGGTGGAGGTGGCCGGGCAGAGGGAAGTCTGGGTTGCTCTGCTTAGGCTGCTACCCCCGCAGCCCAGATCCAGATAAGCAGTAGAAGATGAATATATTATTATTATTATTATTATTATTATTATTATTATTATTATTAATAATAACCCCATTTCCAGAAATGCTGGGATATTTTCCAAAATGCAATAAAAAAAATTCTGTGTGTTGTCAATTCATGTGAACCTGAATTTAACTGACAAATGTACAAAGAAAAGCTTTTCAATAGTTTTACTGACCAACTTAATTGTATTTTGTAAATATGAATGAAGTTAAAATTTGATGCCTGCAACACACTAAAAAAAAAGTTGGAACAGAGGCACTGTTATGATTGCATTACATCACCATTCCTTTAATCACACTTTTTAATTGTATGGGAAGTGAGGATACTAATTGTTACAGTTTTGCAATTGATCAGGATGAAGTGGTTACTGAAGATGAATAAATAAATGAATTTTGTCAAGATATGGCAAAAACCCTATGACTAGATTGTAAAAGTAAGTTACTGTATCATAAATTTAAATTGGCAGGGTTAAAGGTTTCAAAATTTGTTTTATGATTTTAGCTGAAGGATCAACACAAAAATGGAAGATTCACAAGGTACCTTAATTTATGAGAGATATGTATGTCCAAAAACATGAAGAGGATCCTGGCATGAGTATTTTAAAGCAGTTATCATGTTTTTCCCAATTTAGGAGGCCCAGTACTCCATTTAAAATAAATAAATAAATTAAATTAAAAAAAAAAAACCACCTGCCTCCTGGTAAAAGCACATTACCACAAGTCACTCTTACTCATCATGCATAACAAGAAATAGACATGAAAAAGAGCGCAGAGAATGAGCTCATTGCTGAGCTTGAGGACAACTTACTTTGTAAATTAGTCCTCACACTACACACTGCAAAAAAACTAAAAACTGAATTTGAGGAGAAAATTCCTTAATACCAGTGAAATTATCTTGCTGCATGGACAGATAATTTTACTTGACAATATATCTTGGAATAAGTTGGTTACAATCTTGAACTAGTTTTAATAATCTTAGACTTGGTGTCTTGTATTCTTCTAATAGGAAATGCTAGATTGTTTCAACTACATTCAAGATATTCTAACTTAAGATATCATTTTTACAGTGCTCCTCCTGAATCTGAGGTTTGACAATCAGTTGGAGCCTCTTTTCCAGCACCCTGGAATAAATTTTCCTGGGGAGGCTGAGCAGTGTCATACCCCTATAATTGGAGCACACTCTCTGGTCCCTAGTTTTAAAAAGAGGACCCACCACCCCAGTCTGCCACTCCACTGGCACTGTACCCGACCTCCATGCGACACTGAAGATGCGTGTCAGCCAAGACAGCCCAACAATATCCAGAGCCTTCAGCATCTCAGGGTGAATCTCATCCATCCCTGCCGCAATGCTATGGAGAAGCTTCTTGACTACCTAAGTGACCTCTGCCAGAAATATGGGTGAAGTTTTCCCCGAGTTCTCAGACTCCACCTCCTCCATGGAAGACGGGTTCAGGAGTTCCTCAAAGTGCTTCTTCTACCGCCTGACAATGTCCCCAGTTTGGGTCAGCAGTTCTCCCCAGTTGCACACAGCCTGAGGCAAGCCATGCTTCCCCTTTCTGAGTGGCTAAATGGTTTGCCAGAACTTCCTTGAGGCCAACCGAAAGTCCTTCTCTATAGCCTCCCCCAAACTCCTCCCACACCTGGGTTTTTGCTTCAGCAACTACCAAAGCTGCAGCCCTTCTGGCCTCCTGGTACCTGTCTGCTGCCTCAAGGGACTCCTGGGCCAACCAAAGCCAAAAGGCCTCTTTCTTCAGCTTGATGGCTTCCTCCACCGCCAGTGTTCACCAGCAGGCTCTTAAGGTTATCGCCATGATGGGCACCAACAACCTTTTGGCCACAGTTCCTGCAAGTTGCCTCTGCAGTGGAAGCTTTGAACATGGTCCATTTGGATTCCATGTCCCCAATCTCCCCTGGGATGCACAAAAAGCCCTCCCAGAGGTGGGAATTGAAGAGCTCACAAACAGAGCACTCTGCCAGACATTCCCAGTTCACCCTAACATACTTTGGTTTGCCAGGTCTGTCCGGCAGCCTCCCCCGCCATCTGATCAAACTCACTACCAAGTGGTGATCAGTTGACAACTCTGCTCCTCTCTTCACCCAAGTGTCCAAGACATATGGCCGCAGATCTGATGATACGACCACAAAGTTGATAATCAATCTTTAGCCTAAGATGTTCTGGTACCAGGTACACTTATGAACCACCTTATGCTCAAACATGGTGTTTGTTATGGCCAATCCATGATAAGCACAGAAGTCCAACAACAAAACACCGCTCGAGTTTAGATCAGGCAGGCCGTTCCTCCCAATCACCCACCTCAAGGTTTCTCCATCATTGCCCATGTGAGCGTTGAAGTTCCCCAGGAGAACTATGGAGTCTCCAGGTAGCACCCCTTCCAGGACACCACCCAGCAACTCCAAGGAGGCCAAATACTCTGCACTGCTGCTTGGTGCGACCCTCTCGATCTCCGGGGAAAACTTCAACATAGTGACGATCAGTCAGGGGCTGGTGAGTATCCACACACCCGCCCGGTGCCACTCACCCTGGACAACTCTGGAAAAGGAGAGGAGTCCAACCCCTCTCCAGGAGTTTGGTTCCAGAACCAGTGCTTTTTATTTAGAAAAAAAAAAATATGTGGAGGTAAGCCCAAAGACATCTAGTTGGTACCGCTCCGCCTCCTGCACCAGCTCCGGTTCCTTCCCCAACAGAGAGGTGACATTCCACATCACAAAAACTAGTCTACGCTGCCAAGGATCAGCATGCCCAGGCTCCCACCTTTGCCTGACACCTGGCTCACACTGCACCTAACCCTGTCTGTCCTTGTGGGTGGTGAACCCACATGGTGGCGGGTCCATGTAATTTCTTCAGGCTGTGCCTGGCCAGGCCCCATGGGTCAAGGCATGCAGGCAAGCTCCCATCCCAGGTCTGGCTCCAGGAGGAGGCCCCGGTTTCCTGCTCCCAGGCGAGGGTGCTGCAGTTCCTTCTTTGCTGTTTCATCAGGGTCTATGATGAAGCTTTGCTTTGGTCTAAATACCACAAGGATAAAGCCCCACAGCTCCCTTCTCACTCTGTCCAAACAGCCCTGTTCAAAACGGCTGATTTGAGCACCTATTCCTTTAAATGATAACGAGCCACTGCTCACCAGCCAGTCAGCAGTCAGGTCGCCTTTGCAAATGAATATTCATTTGCAAAGGCAGTTTTCAAGTCATGACTGGAGATACTCAGATACTCAGGGGATGGTATAATTCTAATGAGCGCTACTTGTGAAATAGAAAAGGGAGTAGAATCCAAACAGGTTGTTGAAGCTCATGTTTTCTGAAATAGACAAAACATAAGAAACTGACTGGGTCTCTTATTTCAGAGTTTGTAGGTTGGTGGTACTCCAAATATCAAAAAGTATGTGCACAAGCATTGAAAAAGTGACTTTTAGGAAATATGTCCCCTTTAAATTATTTACATATTGACAAAATAAAGTAAAAATTGGAGAACTGGAAGAACAAAAATTGTTAGTTTGTCTACTTAAAGTGAAGGACTGTCAGTAATGGCTTTGCGAGTCAGAATGCAAAGCAATCTACAAGCATAGCTTCCCAAGACTACAATGCCCAAGGTTCACAGCGCCCCCTGTCTCTGTCTTATTAACTTCAGCTGTCACTTGTTAGCAATCAGCAATGCTACTTAAGCCTCTCCCTCACTGTCCTTCAGTGAGGAGTATCATTCTGTCTTTCCAGCCATACCAAGCCTTTCTAATCTACCTGCTTTCCTGTTATTGAACTTTTGCTATGTTTTCCCGTTATCTGCCTCTGTCCTCTCTCTGATATTCTGTTTGCTGATCGACTGATCCTTGCCTGGTTTTCACTACAAGTTTGCTCACTGATTTGGCTACGCTTCCTGTTTGCATCCCCGCTCTCCTCTGCACATACATCCATGAGTGCCTGCACTCAGACAGGATACTTCGCCTCATTATGAATGTAGCGAAGAAGGCAAAGCAAACAGCTCTGAATGCTCAGGGACACCTCTTAGGAGAACATCAGCAAATACTCGCCGACCTCAACACCAGGATGGCACAGTTAACCGCTGTAATGTCACAGGCCCTCATAACGTACTCTGAAGCTACCTCTACTCCCATGCAACTTCTCCCAACTCCCGAAAAATATGCCAGTGAGGCCTGCAACTGTAAGGGATTTCTGCTTCAATGCTCCATGTACTTCGCTAGTATGTCAAATCTTTCTGATGAATGCAAAATTTATCTCCTTTCTCACTGGTAAGGTGCTACAGAGGGCTAGCACAGTATGGAAGAGTGGAGAGGAGCACACCACTTCATATGAATGCTTTCTAGAATTGTTAAAGTGAATATTCAATCACAAACCTGTGGGGATCAAAGTCTGTGAGAGCCTGCTCACCATCATGCAAGGAACAAGAAGAATAGCCAAATATGTGCTTGACTTCAGAACTCTTGCAGCTGCTAGTGGATGGAATAAGCCAGCATTGAAAGCAGTGTTCTGTCAAGGTTTATGTCCCAAGAGTCAGAGTGAAATGGCTTGCAGAGATGAATATCTTACATTGGACTCCTTCATAGAGCTCACGATTCACCTGGATCACCTACTTCTCCAGCCATCCCTCCCTCAAAGAGGACAGCAAACCAGCCCAGTCTATGGATGTGTCCTCACCCATGGAGTTTTCCCAAACCAGACTGAGGCACTCTGAACGAGAGAGAAGACGATGTGAGGGTCTACGCTTTTACTGTGGCAGTTCCAACCATCACGTTTCTCAGTGTCCCATCCGTCCCACTAGAAATCACAATAATGCTGAACCTGTTTCTGATGCAGTGAGTTCTACAAGGAAATTTAACTCACAATCAATCATTCAAAGTACTGGTCTTGTTGAAACTGCCAGCTTTGACCCATGTACTGTCTGCATTTGTTGACTCAGGGGTGGAGGGGAACTTCATTGACAACTCCATCATCCAGGAGTTCAACCTGTCCACAACCCCTCTGCAAAGTCCACTCAGCATCAGGACCATCGACGGAGGACCCACAGGAAATGGTCCTGTCACAGCTAGGATCACTCCAGTTTGCATCCAAGTAGGAGCTCTACATTCTGAACTCATTTCACTGTTTGTGACTTCTACAGTCAATCATGACATCACCTGGGTTATCCTTGGTTACAGATCCACAATCCTCTGATTTCATGGCAATACAAAGAAATCCTCTAATGGTTCCCCACATGCTTCCAGAACTGTTTGTCACATCCTCAATTATGCATCTCCTCGACCTCAGTAGAAAGTCCTCAACTTGTCTCTCTAGACAACGTACTGGAGTGCTACCTTGATCTGAAGGAGGTCTTCAGTAAGGACAAGGCTTGTGGCCTACCTCCACATTGCCCTTACAATTGTGCCATTGACCTTCTCCCAGGTACATCACCTCCTCGCAGTCGCATCTACCCACTTTCCCACAAAGAATAAGCAGCAATAAAGGAGTACATTCAGGAGGCTCTCAAGCAAGGTTATATTCGGCTCTCCAAGTCACCTGCTTCTGCAAGTGGCTTCTTTGTGGAGAAGAAAGGAGGGGGTCTTCGTCCATGCATAGATTATAGAGGACTTAGTCAGGTAAAGTATCCGTATCCACTTCCACTTGTCCCTTCAGTGTTAGAACAACTACGTTCAGCAAAGATATTCTCAAAACTTGACCTGCGCAGTGCATACAACCTGATCAGAATTCGAGAAGGCGACAAATGGAAGACAGCATTTAGCACCACCGCCGGCCATTTTGAGTACCAGGTCATGCCTTATGGCCTTTCTTCAGCACCAAGCGTCTTCCAGTGCCTGATCAATCACGTGCTCCGGGACATGCTGGGGAGGTTTGTTATTGCTTACATTGACGATGTTCTGATCTACTCCCCAGATGAATCAAGCCACCTGGAACACATCCGATCCGTGCTAAAACACCTACTTTAGAATCATCTCTCCATCAAAGCTGAGAAATGTGAGTTCCATTTACATCATATCTCTTTCCTGGGTTACGTCTTCAGCACAGAGGGAGTCAGCACGGACTCCTCCAAAGTATCTGCTGTCATGTCTTGGCCTGTACCTACATCCATTAAGGAACTCCAATGCTTTCTAGGTTTTGTGAACTTCTACAGAAGATTTCTCAGAGGTTTCAGTACCATTGCTGCTCCATTAACC
This sequence comes from Notarius lentiginosus, assembly GCA_025400055.1. NCBI lineage: Eukaryota > Metazoa > Chordata > Actinopteri > Siluriformes > Ariidae > Notarius > Notarius lentiginosus. The sequence continues at coordinate 4,012,619 of JAODVO010000026.1, read as the reverse complement.
ACCCTGCTTAAAACAGGTACAAAACATCTCCTCTGGAACTCAGCAGTGGAGGAAGCCTTCAGCCAACTAAAGACTGCATTCATGTCAGCCCCCATCCTGCAACATCCTGACTCCACCAAATCGTTCACTGTTGAGGTGGATGCCTCAGAAACAGGAGTTGGAAGGGTGCTATCTCAACATTTTGATGAGAAACCAAAGCTTCACCCAGTAGCATTTTTCCTCAAAGAAGCTCTCACCTGCAGAGAGGAACTATGACATCGGGAATCGTGAGTTACTGGCCATTAAGCTTGCCCTCAAGGAATGAAAACACTGGCTAGAGGGAGCTACACACCTATTTGTGATTTTTACAATCCACAAGAACTTAGAATACCTAAAGAAAGCAAAGAGGCTGAACACACATCAGGCCCGATGGGCCCTCTTTTTCACCCCATTCAACTTCATGACCTCTTTTTGTCGAGGATCTAGGAACACAAAGGCTGATGCTCCATCCCAAACCTCCAGTTCTGTGCTTCACAACACTGAACCACATCCTGTTTTTGCACCAGAATGCTTCGTGTAGTCTATCACTTGGGACCTAGATAAAGAGATCAGAAACTCTCAACCCCAAAGGCACCCAGAGAACTGTCCACCAGAACTACCACATGTCCCCAAAACCCTTCGAGGTAAACTCATCACGTGGGCACATGCATCTCCTGCTATGGGACATCCTAGTAGTCAAATGACTTATCAGATGTTGATAAGTAAGTACTGGTGGGAAAACATGAGAACCAAGATCAATCACTTTATCTCTTTCTTGCTCTAAATGCACCCAAGCAAAGGTCCCACGAACCCTTCGCTCTGGTAAGCTAATGTCCCCTCCCTGTACCTCAGAGACCTTGGTCCCACCTGGCCATAGACTTAACAGACTTACCACCATCCCAGGGTAACACAAACATCATGGTGACTATAGACCGATTCTCCAAGACTTTGAGGCCGATTCCCTTACCAGGCATCCCCACTATGTTTCAGACAGCAGACCTCCTGTTTCAGTACGTGTTTAGGTACTTTGGTATCCCAGAAGATATTGTCAGCGACCGTGGTCCACAGGTCATTTCATGGTTATGGACTTGTTTTATGGAGCATCCGGGTGTCTCAATAAGCCTCGTGTCGGGTTATCACACTCAGTCCAACAGCAAGGTGGAGCAGGCCAACCAGGAGATCGACTGTTTCCTGATAATCTTTTGCATGAGGAATCAGGGGGACTGGTCACATTTCATCCCATGGGCGGAGTATGCATGAAACTCATTCAAGCACTCAGCTACCCAGTTAACACTGTTCCAGTGCATACTCGGCTACCTGCCACCCCTGTTCCCATAGGATGATGCTCCAGCACAGGTACAGTCAGTCGAGGACTGGTTTTCTAGGAGCCAAGCAGTATGGGAGGAGGTTCATCAAAGAATTGAAGCAGTAAACACCAAGTATAAAGAATATGCAGACAAGCACCATGGAACAAATCCTGAGTTTTTGCCTGGCAACAGGGTGTGGGTCTCCACACGTGACTTAAGGGAACTTGCAAGAAACTCCAGGCATGTTACATCAGCCCATACACAAAATGTTACGTCGCATCAATGAGGTTTCGTACAGACTGGAGCTTCCACCTCACTGCCGCATTTCCACAACCTTCCATGTGTCATGTCTGAAACCAGCAATTCAAGGTCCTCTGGCAGAAAATACTCTCATCCCAGAACAACCACCCCTAAGTTTTGAGGGAGAACCTATCTACCAGGTAAACAGAATTCTCAACTCCAGAAGAAGAGGAGGTCAAGTGGAGTACCTGGTAGAATGGGAGGGCTATGGACCAGAGGAATGGAGCTGGGTAATGGCTAAGGACATCCTTGACCCCCTGCTAACTCAAAAATTTCACATTCAGCATCCTGACAAACCTGCACCTAGAGGGAGAGTGTGTCCCAAGAAGAATGTAGCTCCCAGAGGAAGCTCCTCAGGAGGTGGTATCTGTCAGTAATGGTGTTGTGAGTCAGAACACAAAGTGCTCCCATCTTATTAACTTCAGCTGTCTCTCATTAACAATTATCAGCAACACTACTTAAGCCTCTTCCTCACTCTTCTTCAGTGCAAAGTATAATTCTGTGTCTTTCCGGTCATACCAAGCCTTTCTAATCTACCTGCTTTCCCATTATTGAACTTTTGCTATGTTTTTCCATTATCTGCCTCTGTCCTCTCTCTGATATTCTGTTCGCCAATCGACTGACCCTTGCCTGGCTTTGACTACGAGTTTGCGGACCAATTTGGTTGCGCTTCCTGTTTGCATCCCTGCTCTCCCCTGCGCATACATCCGTGAGTGCCTGCACTGTGACAAGGACGCCGTGTTCTATTTATAACACAAGTGAATAAAAACATTTTGCTAATGCATATTTTTGGTGAATTTTGTCATTCATGAAGATTTTTTTTTATTTTGTCCTGAACTGGCACAAACAAGCTTTTGCTAATTTAATACCAGCTCTTTTATCATATTCATCCTCCACAAGTCTGGTTAAGGACTAACCTTAACCTTGTATGGCTTTTTTTTTTCTTTTCATTTTTTTTGTGGGTGTTCAAGTTCTCACCTATTTGCACACATGATCCTTTATTAAGTCAGTTGCTTTTGATTATGACTAAAAAAGTGAATTCTTCTTGTTACATAATGATTACCAAGATAATCATGATCACAAGTTATTCAAATTGCAATACAAGGGTTGTAAATGCTCATAAGTTTAATGATTAATTTTATGAATTAAAATGACACTTGCATGTTAGAATTGCAAATTTCACCTGAAATCAGGTATGTAGAGGCGAGTAAAACTGATTAACACTTTTCTTTTAAACAGGGCAACATTGGTGCAGATGCTTACGGACCTCCAGGACGTAAAGGACATAAAGTATTGTCACATTTCCTGTCTTTAACCCTCATTGTTATTGTTATTATTATTATTATTATTAGTAGTAGTAGTAGTAGTAGTAACAACATTAATGTAGATCAGAGAGTTCAACATCGACTCCAAGTAATGTCAAATAAGAAATTCAAGATTGTTTTATGTAATGGAATTATAATTTTAGTAATCTATCATTTTTACAAATATTTTAGTCACCTTTTCTTATTTATAGATTTTTAGAGGTATCTTTAGATGGTTATGAACCTCCAGGACTATTTCAGTAGAACATTTGTCTGGATTATTATTATTATTATTATTATTATTATTATTATTATTATTATTATTATTATTAAACTGAGCATTATAGTACTTTGAGCAGTTCACCACCTACTCCAAGCAATAGCATAAAAAATTTCAAGATGTTTTCATTCTTTTTTTTTTTATTGTGTAGAATATATTTATTAAATTTGGTCCCTTTTGAAAGTATTAGAATGGCAAGACCAGTTCTTTTGTTTCTTATTGCCCAGGTGTGATCTGCTTGATTGATTGTTTAAACAACTAACAGCTCTGAATATCTACTCTTGGTTTGAGCCCTGGGTTTCACCTGTAAAGACTGAATTTGTTGTTAAAAAGGATAAACCATCATGAAGACCAGAGAGATTTCTATGAGAGAAAAGCAAGCCCTTTCAAATCTGAGAAAAGATTGAAATAAGAGAAAAACTGAAAGAAGCCACTGGTGTACTAACAACCAGACATGGAACAGGTTGGCCAAGGAAAACAACAGGAGTTGATGACAAACCTTGTGAGAACTGTGAAGAAAAAAAACAAAAACAACAGTCAGAGACATCGACAACCACCTCTACAAGACAAGAGTGAAGGTATCACAATCCAGCATTCAAAGAAAATATTGAGAGCAGAAATACAAACCTCTCATCAGCAATAAGGATCAGAAGGTGAGCCTGGAATTCACAAAAAGAAGAAGAAGAAAACAGATTAGCCACAAAAGTTCAAAAAAAGATAAAACTCTACTAAAGTGATGGAAAGGCCAAAATGTGGAGAAAGAAAGGATCTCCTCATGATCCAAAACATACAAGCTCATGGGTCAAGCACGGTGGAGGTACTGTCATGGCTTGGGGTGTGTATAGCTGTTTCTGGAACAGTCTCATAAATATTTATTGATGCAACTCTTGATGGTAGTAGCATAAGTCAAGAGAAACATTCTGTCTGCCAATACACAGAGAAATACATCCAATCAAAGGGGGAGAAACTTCATCCTGCAGCAAGACAATGACCCCAAATTGGGTGGTCTGCCACCAAATAAATAAAATAAAAGCTGAAATTATCATCTTTGGTCTCATGTTCATCTTCTGATCTCAGATCCAAATGTCTTCAATGTCGAATGAAAAAAAAAATTGGTCTTGCTGTTCCAGAACTTTCAAAGGGGACTGCATATAAAATATTTTCTTACTCATAACCCTGATTTTCCAGCAGACATTGGGTCCTCTATGTTCTCTGCTTGGCGAGAAAATGGGATTCATGTATTTGCAGACTTGTTCAAAGATAACACCC
>JAODVO010000026.1:3179695-3195291 GCA_025400055.1 Notarius lentiginosus | reverse complement strand
AAATCACAATGGGTAAGGTCATGTTTTTTTCACACATTCCAACACCGTTCTAAAACTGCTTTTTACAACAGCTTCATTTATCTGGTATTTGACTTTAACCCCTTCGGACATAATGTCTGCAGTTGTACACATGAAGTTCCATAGCATGAAGTTTCATAGCTATATTCATTTCCTTGTGTCCGAAGGGGTTATTTTGGTATTTAACTCTATTCAGTGTGTCTTGAAATTAACTCTTGTGCTGTTTTACTCAGATCAGAGCCACAACCAGCTCTGTTACACAATTACTCTGTAATTTTGTTCCAACTCCAAATTTTACACTCTAAACTCAGAACTTTGAGGGGAAAAAACTGTCATTTTTTCTGTGTATGCACTACAGCGTACACATATCAACTGATCTGCTCATTATCAATGGAAGAAATATTTACACTTACTCGAGTTGATCTTCAGCTACACTGAGTCGATGCTTTAAAAAAAAAAGGCACCGCTTATCAGTGTTGCAGTTCTCAAGAATGAATTGAGTCGCTGTTCAGAATCATGAATTGATTCGTTGTCCTGAAATTGAATCACTGTCCAGAATCATCCGAAGCGCATAAAATCTGCGTGCCATTTTGCAACAAGTTTTACCTCTGAATAGCTTAAACTATGGCTGACAGATTTTATCCTGTTTATGGTGGGCGTTCCCACCGCGATAGAGAAACCAATCAAAACTGAAAGAGTGAAAGTGATCATGCCGTTACCATGTGAACAGTCTTTTATGAATGAGTAAGTGGGCGCTCAGCGCTCCAACTCTCGTGTGACTGAATAAGGTGACAAGTTTTATGTTTCATCTAATTTAGGTAGATTAAAAAATACTATTTGGCAGTGGGCACATAGAAAAGTGTAAAGTATAAGGTTTGTCAATATGTTTATCATACTTGTATGATTTAAAAAAAAAAAACTTGTGAAGATATTTATCTAAATGCATAACCTGCCGAAAAAATTAAAGACTGGTCACACCAAATACTGTTTTGTCTTGAGTTAATTCATTTTTACTGTTCTTTGTAGTTAATGATTTTTTTTATAAATAAGTTTATTATTTATGCATTTTTATTATACATTTCATTGCATGGTGAATTTCCATTGAATGTAATCCATCTCTCATTTCTTGTTTCAGGTGTTCCAGACGTTTGTGGTGTCCTTTAATGAGCAGCGCCGGCCCGTGATGCCGTTGCTGACGGCGATGAAGAGGACAGTGAAGCTGAGCGAGGAGCAGCAAGCTCTCCGACATGCCTGGGATTCCCTGGCTGAAAAGGTCAGAGGTCACAGCCTCATTGTGTTCACTGAAGAACCATGCTTTTATCGATATGTTAGAGAATTATGTATTTGAATTATAAAGGTGAATTTTTAATGTTTTATTTATTGGTTATAGCTGCGTGAGTATAAGACGGAGCTTGACCTGAGTCTGCCCGCTCCTCTGGACATGGTGGGCCGCTGGCTACTGAGGGCTGAGGAGGCCTTGGCAGATGGTGGTGATGATCATCAGGACCATGCACGAGCTGCTCAGGAGGCCCGCAAGAAACACGAGCTGTTTAAGGTGTCTCATACCTCTCAGAAGCTGTAGTAATACAGAAATATTGATTATGTTCAGATTAGGTTGGTCTGGACTTACAGAGGTGATACCTCATCGTAAAATCATATGGGTACTTGAATATTTCCAGCATGATTGGTCAAATTAAATATTTGATTTAGAACTAGATTAATAATTTATGGAGTTGAATATTGCATTTTGTCAATCAGTTTTAGAAAAGAATCACGCACAATAATTTCCACTCATTTTTTTTTTTGCTATGGTTTTGTGTTCAGTCATGTCTCGAGGAGATGCCTCGTCACATGAAAACGTTCCAGATGTTCCAGAATATGGATGAGTACGGAGAAATGGTGGTTCCTACTGACAAACTGGAGGAGATAAAGAGAAGGTCAGTGAATCAAAATCTGAACTCTTCCTTGCGATCATGTCATTTTTGGCCACTAGGAAACTGCGGTCAGGTTTTCGTATTTCCAGCGTTAGATTCCATCCAACAAATTGTTGAAGCAGGGTTTGAAATTAGAATAATGAATTCTGATTGGTCGGAAGGTGTTGATTAATTTTCTATCACAGTAGCTCTGACATGAGTGCGGTTGCAAATCACACGTTTATATTAACACACTTGTTCTAATATGTTATTGTTTCCATAGTAATGGCTTATTCAGAGGGTCTTGGCTCCAAAAATGGAGTCCTTTTTTTTTTATTTTTTAAAAAAGCAGTGAAGTTGTCTGGAGGGAGATGTCAGTGGTAAAGATGTAATATGGGAAAGATGAGCGGTTTGTTGGTATCATGACACGGTGCTTTGTTTTTGCCTTAACTTCAAAAGTGTGAAAAAAAAGTGAGGTTGGGGAGGGAACGACTGTTTATCACTGCTATAATGTAAGCGTGAGCAGGAACTCACTTGTTTCACAGATTTGCATGACTTCAGTGTCACTAGAAATGGTTAAAAAGTGCAATGTGTTGATCTTTAATAAATAAATAAATAAATAATCCATCATTTTAATAGAGTTATACTCATGTAATAATTTTTATTGTTGTATCCACATTCACTGTATACGAGCAGTCACTCGCTCTGATTGGCTACTCTACTACAAGGCTATCAGCTCATATACCATAAGTAGAGAAAAAGAAAATGGCGGAGCATGTTGCTGAACCAACCAAGGATGAAATAAAAACAACTTGAAAACAAACCCACCCCAAAGATAAAAAATTAAAAAAGCAGCAAAATATGGAATAAAAGTATTTGATGTTAAGGAGGTATCTTTTTTTTTTTTTTTTCTTCAAGAATTATTATTGCATTTTTCACAAATTGCTGCTGTCATTTTGCGGTCTGTTTACATTCTAAGTGGAAATAATTTTCAGACATTTTGTATCAAGTTTTTATTTACCAAATTTGCAAAAAATAAAAATGCTCCGTTTCTCAAAATCCAGTGATTGCGGATATAATAAAACGGTTATTCCATGAAATCAAGTCGTACATGAGTTGATAGCTGGCGAGGTGCATCAAATGTTTGAATCCTTTTGGTGTGTGTGTTTTTACATGCGTCTTAGGTTCACCAATGTGCGTGTCAGTGCTAAGTATCATGGCATTAGACTGGAGTACCAGGAGTACAGACACGCAGTGCTAGATCTGCTGGCTCAGCTTACCCTCAAGCTACGCACTTGGAAAAGAGGCTACATTTCCCAGGAGGCTGTGCAGGTCTTGATGAAGGACTGGACTGTAAGTTGGAAATGTGAGAGAGTATAATAAGTAAAGAAAGGCCATTCAGTCTCAAATCTGTAACAGCATGTTCAATACAGCCTGTGAAATTAATGTGTGTGCTGAGATGCGATGAGAATGGAAGGTGTGTTTGGCCTTGTAGGAGACAGTCAACAAGCAGGGACTGCCTTCTAAGCTGGAAGGAACACTCTGCAAGCTCAGACACATTGCTAACAAATACACCAGCAAGTCTGCTCTGGGTGAGTGGTGTTTTCTGGCCAAATGAAGTCACAGCCAAAAAATAAAAGACTGAGATGAAAGCAGTTGTGATGTATTTTGGCTGTTGAACTCATGTACGAGCGTTTGAGCGTCGCTTTTCTCTCCTCTTTGGCAGCGGGTGACTCAAACCGTGTCCATAATCAGATGAAGGATTTGGAGGCAGAGACCGCGGCAATACTTGATGAGGTGAAGATGGTGAAAGGCACGATAGCGCGCACACTGGCAGCTTGGGACTCCTACTGTGACACTTACAGCTCGCTACACGCCTGGCTGGAGCAGGGAACTCGGACAAACAGATCCAGACAGGGAGCTGAAGTACGCATCTACAGCTAACTAATTTTCACGTGTGGAAAAAAACAACACTGCTGCGTTTTAGATGATTAATTTGAACGTGATCTAACATGACCTCTCACTCTAGGTGACGATGGAGATGATGTCTGAGTGGAGCTCTTGCAGGGAGCGTCTGAACGAAGTCGGAAACTACCTAATGGACGTCACGGATCCACAGACCAGTCGCTTGGTTTCTGATGATCTCTGCAAGATTAACCTGATGTGGGCTGATTTTGTCAGAAGAACCCAGTTTGTGAGTTGCTTTTCAAGCGTTTGATATAACCTAGCCAGGCTATTTAAAAGTAATAGTGATGTGAACGAACACGTTTAATATCTTGGTCCTTGTCCTAGGAACTTGTTGAAGAGCAGAATGTAACTCCACCAAGTCCTCAGACTCTTCAGGGTTTGATCAGAGAGGCCACACAGCTTCTGAAGGAACCAGTAGAGGTGCTGTCAGGATCACTTCAGATGTACAGGAAAAGACTGCAGGTACAATTAATCGTCTGTGGTAATATTTCAAAAAAAATGTTTGCCTGTCATTATACAACAATTACAGAATTGTTGTCATTCACTGTTTGTCATTTATTGGTGAAATACTGATCCAAAACTATTTCTGATGCTTTTAGTTCATGATGAAGAAAATACAGGCTGTCGATCTGGATTCTCTCTCTCCATCACTTGAGTGCTCAGCAGAAACTCTGAACAAACTCAAGCAGGCCGTTCCGGAGGTGATAACAAGATGGCATTTTTTTTTAGGCATGTCACGGGATATTGTCTGACGTTAAATCACGGTACAAATCGATGACGATGCAATGAAATAAAATGTGAACCGCGGTTATTATCAGCCTGCGTCATCTCATTGTTTTTCCAAGCTGTAATTGCATTGCTTAGACAGCAGAGGGCGAGATAATGTATATGATTCTATCCACATTCACTGGATATGAGTAAACGCGCCTTCTGATTGGCTACTCAGTTACTAGACTATCAGCTCATATACCCTGGGTAGAGAAAAACAAAATGGTGGAGCGTGTTACTGAACCGACCGAGGACGAAATAAAAACTCGACTAGAAAACAAAAAAACAACAAAATATGGAAGTATTTAATAGTAAGAACGTATTTTAAAAAAATTTTCAAGAATTATTATTACAGCATTTTCCACAAATTGCTCCTGTCATTTCACCGGTTTGTTTGCATTCTAAGCAGAAATCATTTTGTCAGATGTTTTGCATGAAGTTTTTATTTCTCGAATTTGCAGAAAATAAAAATGCTCTTTCTCAAACTCCAGTGAATGTGGATAGAATAAAATAGTTATTCCACTCATTCTCATCATATATGGCTTCTAGCCAACTCGGTGCTACGTTCCTCGTTGGCTCATGTACGACTCGATTTCGTGGAGTAACTGTTAAATAGAGGGATGCACAGCTCTTATACTGTGAAAACACACAAAATCATCTGAAATGGGAAAGAGCTGTTGTGTGATTGTACAAATAGATTTAACAGGAAATCGGAGCAAAAGAGAAGCAAATGGAGGTCGTACAAATGTTTATAAATGTTAAAAAAAGACTGATTTGTTTTTAACGTTTTCATTTTTTTAATAAAAGCAGTATTTTTGTTAATAGACTACAATAGTTTACTCCAACCTTTACAAATGTTAATAAATAATTATTGTTGGTTCTCAAAGTGGAACAAAAGGCATTTTTTAAATGTATGTATTTATTTATTGAATGAACGTAATTAAGTTCAAACAGAATCGTAAAATGCTGCTTTTTGGTAGCGAGATTTTCTTCATTTCATATTCTGTTTTCAAAAATATCGGGAAATTCGAATCTTGAACCCAGTATCACGAATCAGATCATGAATTGGGTGAATCGTTACATGCCTAGCATCTTTCAAACCATCACATACCAACAGCAAAATCTTTTAATTTCTTGTCTTTTTTTTTTTTTAATCCTTTGCATCATATGCATGTCTGTTTTTGAGCATGTTTACTTTCACATTTACATGACCAGGTGCTGCATACACTCTGTGAGGCCATGCAAGTGTGTGAAGAGTTGCAACAAAGCACGTCGGGCCTGAATGGTCGTCTGGCCGAACTGAGACACTGGGAAGTTGAGATCAGAGAGTTTTGTGACGACCTAAAGGAAAAATCACACCGACGCCAAAGGGGGCAGGACTCAAGGACCCGGGTACTTTTATTTCACACTTTTTTTGTTTCCCAGAGATCATGTCTGGTTTTTTTGGGGTTTTTTTGGAAACTGAATGAATACTCTGTGTGTCTTTCTTTTCTGTTCCTCCCCGATAGTCACTGATTTCTAGAGGTCTGCAGCTAGAAGGCCAGGTGGTGATGGAGGAGCAGGATCTGCAGGAGATGGTGATGTCACGTCAGAAGAACTCGCCTCTGCAGTACCTCATTGCCTCAATGATGCAGGACAGAGTCCGTGCCGCTGTCGCACAATCACAGGTCTTTTAGCATTGTGTTACTTTGTGTTTAGTACCTTGAACTTTTACTTTAAGCCATCCAACATGAGATCACTTTGAAAATGTCCCTTCATAACTGATAATCTGAGATGTACGTCATTATTCTTGTACGTTTTTCTCTAGGAAGCTCTTGGGATGCTCAGCTCCTTGGGCGCTTACAGAGACAGAAGCCCAACAGAACATCAGCCTCCGCAAAAGGTCTTCATCCAGGAACAAGATGTTTTGAAACCCCAAACACAACCTCAACCAGTGCCTATGATTGTTGTGCAGGAATACCAAGAAGAGAAGAGTCAAATCCAAGCAGCAGCAAAACCACGGTTAAGGAAAGAATCTGTTGAAGACCTTCCACATCAGAGTAAACTTGGAGCCCAAGAACAACCACAGGTTCTTCCTGAAGTCAAGCCACAGGATGATCTGGTTGGTGTTGTGGCACAGGGGGAACCAAAGAGACAAAAAAGAGTTGATGACAAAGAAACAATGGAATCTCAGCCACATCATCTGGATACGAAACAAACACGAGAGCAAATTCAGCAAGCACCCGCAAGGCAACAACCTTTGACTGTGCAACAAGAACCAGCACAACCACACGTGCAGTTGGACACTCAGCAGCAAAGTCAGGGTCAGCAGCAGCAGGTGCAAATACAGAAACAAGGTACAAGCCAACAGCAAACCACCTTCCATCAGTCGGTAATGGTAAGAAAATCTCAGAAATGTGCAGAGAATAGGCCTTGGCTACAACAGAAGGCCCAAGTAGAGGCTCTGGCCTCCAAACAAGTAGGTAAAGTAAATTCAGAAGCATTGTCACAACCAAAGGTTATTGCCACTGCTGTTTCTCAACCTCTGGTATCTATAACAGATCCAGTCCAGGCACAAGCCAGAGTGACTTGGATCCAGCAACAGCAGCTTATTACACTTAGTACCAGTGTTGCATCTCAAGCTATAGTTTCTACGACAGACGCAAACCAAGCTCAAGCCAAGAGGGTCACACAGACGCATCCCAAAGTGACTCAACCCCAGCAGCAACAGCCTGTGACGGTCATTGCCAGTGTTGCATCTCAACTTACGGTATCTGCAGTGGACCCAGTCCAGTCTGAACCCAAGAGTGTTATACAGACACAATTCCAAGTGACTCAAGTACAGCAACAGCAGTCTCTTATGCAAGCCAATATGGGTCAAGCCCAACAAGAGAGACTAACCAAAGTGGGTCAAGTACAACAGCAGCAGCCTGTCACACATGCTCAATTGGGTCAAGCACACCAACAGACCTTCGTCTCCCAAACGCTCCCAAAAGAGCCATTACCAGCTGTGTTGCCTGTTACTTCACAAAAACAACCTCAGGCTTTGACGATCCAACATCTACACTCATTCACAACCACCACATATACTCAACCACCAACAAGGCAATCAGAGATGCAACCACCACTCATGACTCAAATGCAAAGGACAATCATGGGTCAGACTCGACCCCCAATTATGTCTCAAACTTGCCAATATCTGCCAGCTATGGGGGAAGAAAGTCAAATCATAAGATATCCCCCAACACCAATTCAAACTCAAATAATAACTCAAAGGCAGCCACACCCAGCTGCAACCCAGTCTCTACCCCAGCAAGCAGTACTTCACAGTCAGTCTCAAGGAGTTCCTATAACATCAGCCCAGCCCAGAAGCACGACCCCTATCCAACCGCGAATAATCACCATGCCTCAGAGTCAACTGCAATTCTGTAAACCACCTCAGTCCCCGCCTCGTGTTACGGGTCTTGGTCAAATTCATGACTGCGTTCAGCAAAGACCACAACCCCATATCCAGCAACCTCAGTGGAGACCAATCATGCCTGACATAACGACACATCATGAGACCTCCCACCAGGGTTTCATGCCATCCCGTATGCCACTCCAGGCACAATTTCAGAGCCATCCACAGTCACAAGGTGTCACCCAAACTCAAACCCAGCCTCAGCAATGGGCACCATTAAGAGGAGGTCTGGTGATACAGACTTACCCGAATGTCCAGGGTTCAGGCGATGTGCATCTTTCTCCTCAGTCTCCAGGATACTCCAGTCCTCAGACGCAGCAGTGGGGTCAGTTAAGATTTGAACCAACAGTGCAGCCTTACTTAGAAATAAGCCCTCAAAGTCCAGTTCAGTCATTTGTACCATTACGGCACTTGCAACCAATCAGACAACCTAACCTGGTTAGCCACAGTTACCCAGGTGTTCAGATGTATGAATACCCACAAGTCCGACCTCAAGTCACTCCAAGACCACAGAGCCCTCCTCAGGAATGGCCTATGCAACCAGAGCCACAATCCCAAGTTCACTTTCTGAAAATGGATCCTCAACCAATGGCCCACACACCTTGGGTCCAGCCACCATCTCAAGCTCCAGTAAGACCTCAAGGACCTGCTCCACAGCAGCAGTGGCCACAAAACAGGGCCGAGGCTTCATTTCAAGTTCAGATTCGGAGCCAAACTCTTCAGACACAGCCTCAGGTACAAGCTTTACAAACGCCACAGTCTCCTGTGCAGGAGCAGCACTCAGATGCTCAGGTCAAACCTCCAGCTCAGGCCCAGGCTCCTCCCCAGGCCTATTCAGAGGCCTATGCAAAAGCGCAGACACAAGCGAGGAAGAAGGTTGAGGATGCCAAGCACTGCCTTCAAGAGCACATTCAAGAAGCTATCATGATGTTCAAGGGCAAGAAGGTAACTCGGGAGCAGATGCCTTTCAGAGAACCATGTTTTATAGACCCTATTTATATGAAAAGTGGAAGGGGTTGATTAGGTTTGAGACACATCAGAATGATTGCAGATTGCAGTTAGTATAGCGTTGTGTGGCCATATGTACAGTACCAGTCAAAAGTTTGGACACCCCTACTCATAGGATTTCCTGTATTTTGACACATTTCTACATTGTCGAACAAGACTGAAGACATTATGAAATAATGTATGGAACATATCTGAAATTAGGTGAGAAACAAAGAAATGTTCAAACCAATATGCTTCATATTTTAGATTCTTCAAAGTAGCCACCGTTGACCTTGACGCTTTACATACTGTTGGCATTATCTTAACCAGCTTCATGAGGTATTCATCTGGAGTGCTTTTCAGTTAACAGTTGTGCCTCATCAAAAGTTAAATAGTGGAATTTCTTGCTGCCTTAATGGTATTTGAGGTTTAAAAAAAAAAAAAAGGAAATGGTAAATAATAAAAATACAATAAATAGCTCAATTCCACAACTGTAGTAATCCATGTGTCAAGAGCCACTCAACTAAGTAAAGAGAAATGACAGTCCATCATTACTTTAAGGCATGAAGTCTTTTAATTCATAAGAATAAAGAAAAAAACCATTGTATTCGAAGGTGTGTACAGACCTTTGAGTGGTACTGTATCTGTGATTCATCCTTATTCAGCTATTGAATGATGTGTATAAATGTTTTCCAGGAATCTCTGGATTGTGAGCTCCTGAAGGAATTCCTGAGGGCTGTACAAGGAATGGAGGCTTTCTGCACCCCATCACAGCTCCAAGACATGCAGCTCTTCACCCAGTCTGTCAGAAATCAGTGGGAGGTAGGGTGTATCTTTGGCTTCTGTGTGCAGTTAAGCATTCCATCGATAAAATGGAATGGTGTGGGAAATACAATTTAATTATCTTTAATGTTTGTACCCTGATATTGACTTTGTTCATGCCAAAATTAAGTTATGCTTCATGATACTTTTAATAACCTTCAGAATGTAAAGTTTTAAATTGTCTGGGGTGTCAATGAACCGTTTGCACTCGAACCAGCAGTGGGGATCGGCATTATTTCAAGAACAAGAACTATAACTCTCTATGAGCGTTCACAAAGTAATAAAATAACCGGGGGTGTCGTGTTAAATATTGGAAAATAATCAACTGTGGGGTGCAGTGATGAAGCAGAGTTCCTGTTGTCACCACAGGGTTATTTTCTAATGACCTGTTTCCAGTAACATCCCAAACTGTTGTACTCCCTTCAGAATATAATTTTATTCTTCATTGAACACCTCAAGCACATTACATGCCGAATAAGTTCTTCCTCGGATGACATTAAGCTCTTTTGTTGAATGTCTTTCTTTGTACTACCACACCTCCAGGCCTGTTTCTCAGCTGAGAGTAGTTTAGTTCCGGCTGAACAGCAGCTGGAGGCCCTGAAGCAGCTGTGTGAGACGTTGAGTCCAGAAGATGCCAACAGGCTGGCCCAGGCTCAGCCCTGGGAATGTGAAATGACACACACTGCCATTCAGCATCAGTCCAGTGGAGATCATGACATGACACCAACAGACTGTGGGTGAGAAAAGTAACAACGTATTAACCAAGTCGAAAACGGAACAGACAAATTTTTTTTCTCTCGTTCATCTTGGCAGTTGCATTTCAGGTTTGATTTCCGAGTGAAAATGGCTTAGCAATATGAATGAAGGATGACGTTTTTTTTTTCTTTTCCAATTTGCATGTTTCTCGATTGACATTGTGTTCTCTCCTGCTATATGCTAGTGTGCTTGTCGAGCAGACAAAACAGACATCACAGAAAACTGCCCTTGCAGAGAAACCTGTGGAAATCACGACAGAGGTATGTCTGAATAGATGCTGGTGTTGGATACTACATGAGTACGTGATTTGTTTGTATTGACAATGTTTTTCTGAATAGTGTTTGGTTTTTGTGTTGGAGACTGTGTTTGCTAACTCTGTGTTGTACTCCAGCAGTGATGAGTGCCCCTCAGTATATTCCATACTTAACGTAGGAACATGTTTGTGTTGTAGACCTCCCCTGTCGCACCTCAATGGTCAAAAACTGTGGAGAAGAAAGAGATACTAAAGCAGATAAGCGTGGAGGAGGACAGGTAGCTCTAAGTGAAGCCTTTGACATTTTATTTGATGCAGATCAGCTGTTCTAGGTGTCATTTGTCAAGAATAATTAGTTAATTTTGATGAGGAGTGATTTGTGTTTTACTGTATATTATATTTCTGTGTGTCAGTGTGGATAAAAGGCACTGAATACATTTCATCTGTCAAGGGCAAATTGTTCCTGGCTACATTGTCGAAACATGAAAACATCTCATTTATGCATCACTAACAATGTGTAAAAATGATCCTTTGTTCATTTCTATTTTATTTATTTATTTATTTATCCAGGTACAGAAGTTCCAGATTTGCCCTCCAAGCTCAGCTGAATAGAAACGAGCAGAACATGCTGGGAGATCGCCCCTCGGGGTCGGCCACGGCCACAGACCTGCGAAAGAGGCTCCGAGAGCTGAAGGTAGAGTCAGTTGGCATTGACCTGGGGTCATCAAGTGGCAAGTTAACATCCAGGGTTTCAGCAAGACCATTTTTTAAAAAAATACATGAGCTTGTAGTAGCCAACCGGATACAGGTCATTTTGTCCAGTGCCTTTTCGTCCAGTAGTTAAGACATTTCGTCCAAAGCCTTTTTCATACGCACTAACAATTATTTTGTATTTCAAGTATTTGTTCGAAAAAAGAAGGAATTCTCAATGGAATTTGACACATTTTTGCAGCGTGTAGTTTAACGACCCGCCCCTCGTCAAATGCGAATTGTGAAATCTTATGGTGGATAACGATCGCCCCAGACTTGCCTTTCTCGATGAGTGTAGTCAAGACGATGGGTTCCTACCTGGTATTCATATAAAATCCAAGAAATATTCAACAAAAACTCCTTCCTCGCACATACCGCCGTTGCAAAATGAAAACGAAACTGGTAATGATGGGAATCAGCGAGTCTCAACTTGGGGCGCGTTCGGCTGGGGACGCTTGTGAGGAGAGATCGTTTTTATTAGACCAAATTACAGAGAAAATCTATACTTGCATGATTCGCACTTGCCACATCTCATTTTATTTATTTATTTTTTTGGGACTGCGCATGTGCCGAGTGGACTCTGGCACATGCGCTGTTAATAAGGCTCACCTGCACATGATCAAGAGGCAACAGCGTGCCGATATAAAGACTTCACACTGAACGTGTGCTTTCTCAGTATTGCGCCACGCCGGCGTGCCTTACCGAGCCGTATTCTACCGTGTAGATTCCCTGGTTTTCCGATCCTGTTTCCTGTTCTTAGTTTTTCAGCCTGTTTGTGCCTCGCCCGACCTTTTGCTAGTTTCACGTTTACGAGATAGCCTGCCGTTTTGGATTGTTTGCCTGTGTGTTTTCACAATTGTTAATAAACATTACTTCTGCATTTGCATCTGTCTCCTACCGCTCCCTGACAGTGGGAGGCACATGTAGGTTATTAGGGATATCAATCGCGATTTAAAATAGTTGATAGTGCGTATGAAAAAGGCTTTGGACGAAATGTCTCAACTATTGGACGAAGTGTCCTGATCCCAGCCAACCACATACAACTTTTAGTTAATCAGGCATGGATAGATTGGTGTTCATTACAACAAATGTGAAACAATAAATTGCAAACATGAATGAGAACCTTGGAATATCAGTGCCCAATTTTCTTGCCTCTCTCTTTATTTTATTTGACATCATCAGAGTTTTGCAAAAATATGGTGAGTGTGTTGGTGCTTAAACCTGAGCTTGTACCCTGTTTGTTTTTAAACTAAATCTAGCCAGCTGTACTGGACTTGTAAAAATGTTGGTTTTCAAAATGTCGGCCCAGGAAAACAGAGGTTTGAAAAGCAAGAGATTGCACTTTCCAGCCAGCTGGATGGAAGATGCACCGATTAAAGTATTCAAGTAAACCTGATTTACTTGTGTTTCCAGGAAATGCGAACATACAGAATTGTAAGATTTCTATGAAAACGCACACATCAGTGAAAAGGGTATTCCCACAGTGCTCATCGAGCCACAGAGTTGCAATGGATGTAGCTGAATATGCAAAATTACGATGAATCAAACTGATACTGATAATGGACTTGTATTGTGCCGTTTCAGTAGCGCTGGAATTATCCTTTCTGACAGCCGAATTATGAAGGACACGGCTCAACATGGCCGAGTCGAAGGCATAGAAAGGCGTCGCTGGCAGCTGCCATACGACTCGTGCTCAAGATATTCACACCTATGGGCCTTTTTATGTGTTTTTCATGTTTCAGGCTTTGCAGGATGAGACGGAGTCTTTATGGCTGGAGTACGAGGTGCAGTGCTCACAGTGTTCTCCGATCAATGAGAAAGCGGTGGAGCAGGACCGAGCCGAGCTCAGGGTCAAGTGGAAGGAGCAGAGAGGGCAGCTACAGAGGAGGTGTGTACAAAATATTTCTGTGCATACGTTTTGTTTTTTTTTAACCACTATTCTTGTATTCAGAGATAAATACTGTAGAGACTAGTGGCTATGTTTAGTGCTTCACTGAACTTTAGTATATAGGGTAGATATGAAAATAACACCATAAAGTCAAACTTATCACTAGAGATAATATGTAAATTATTTTTATCTTGCAGGCAGAAACAGAGGAACTGTGTTTTAAATTTCAGACTCAAAGCTCGTCATGCCTGACTTTTTCTGGAGTTGGTCGGAGTCTAATCAGAACTGATATGGATTTGATTGGCCAACAAACTTTTATTTGGTTGTTCCCTTTGTGTTTATTGTCTCCCACAGCCATCAGCTCCATCCTATTTTTAAAGAGTGCATGTAAAACTGTCACATTCACCTTTCAAAATTATTTCAGTCTGAGAATCACCAGTTTCGCCTCCAGCATGGTGTTTTGCAGCACGCATCATGTAAACACGCCGTGCTTGCTTTCTGTCTCAGGGTCGATTCTCTTGGCTCGGCTCTGGAGCTCATGGATTCCATCGAGCACAACATTGCAGAGATTTCCGAGCATCTCGACAAGTTCATTAAGGAACCCAAAGATGTTAAAGAATATACACTGATCAGTGCAAACATCCTGAAAGATGTTAAGGTAGGAAATTAGAATATTTACTGTACATTTGAGAACAAAGCTCTAATCACAGGCCTTTTCGTGAATATTTGTTGGTAGATTGAGCTGACAAATCTACTGACGGTGTTGTGCAACTGTGTTCTTTACAGGATTTGGATGAGAATATCCAAACCCACATGGACCGCCTGTCTCGGTTTGACTCGGAACCAAGCCACCTGGACCTACGTGACCGGTCTCCTCTCACCCAACTCGTGCTGAACCACAGATCCAGCCTGGATCGTCTCCGACAGCAAGTGCGCAAGAGCGAGGCGGCGGCTCGCGCCCTAGACCGCTTCCTTGCATCACTGCGCACTTTAGATCAGGATGTCTCGTTTGTGCAGAGCGCTCCCTGTGCCGATGTATTGGTGCTGCAAGACAGCAGGTCCAAGCTATCTCTGATCAGGAAGGGAGCAGCAAGCCTGAGTGATAAAGCACCACAGTTGGATCAGCTCCTTGGTGGAGCCCAGATGAAGGTGACCCAAGAGGGAAGCTCCGTGACCTGTCTGGATATGGTGGCGGTCCTGGTACGGAAAGTGGAAGACGCTGACGACAAGCTCATTATCCAGCAAGAAGAGCTTCAGAAAGAGCAGCAGAGCAAGGGACTCGGGATGAGGAAGAAGACTCTGCTGGTAGAGCTGAAGAAGGTGCAGGGCGTGGCAGAGAAGCAGGGGCTAAAGGAACCCACCATGCCGGCTGTCCAGCACCGGTGAGAACTGTTTTTGAATGTTTGTTTACTCTCACTTAAAAAAAAAAAAAAGATAATATATCTGGGCTGTTTATGAAAATGGTTATCTCAGTCTAAACATGTGCCTCATGTGTGTTTTGTGTATCTGGTAGGATTCGTGCTTTGTCAGATCTGGAGAAGCATTTGAACTCGCTGTGTCCAGAGTACAAGAGTATCAGAGAAACTGCTTCAAAGCTTTCTCCAAACACAGAGCAGCGTGATGAGATGGAGTCTGTCTGGGAGGAGACCAAGAGAGCTGTTGCTGAAAGGTGACGAGGAAAGGGTCAACAGATCGTGGAAAATAGCAGCAGTTTCAAGAGCAATAGCTGGCCAATAGTTGTTTATCTAAAATCTAAGGAATAAAACACTTGTATTGTTTCAGCTCAGTGATGAACAGTGCGTGGTGATGAAGCAGATTACACTTAACACCACAAAGTTGATTATTTTCCTATTTCCACAACCTACAGTGTTTTAACCCTTCAGCATTTTGCCAATGATTTCAGTTTTTATTTTTAAATTTACAACCCCGATTCCAAAAAAGTTGGGACAAAGTACAGATTGTAAATAAAAACGGAATGCAATGATGTGGAAGTTTCAAAATTCCATATTTTATTCAGAATAGAACATAGATGAC
>JAODVO010000026.1:3005740-3019071 GCA_025400055.1 Notarius lentiginosus | reverse complement strand
CGCCGCCCACGGGGTTCGAACCCAGGACCTTCTTGCTGTGAGGCGACAGCGCTAACCACTACACCACCGTGCCGCCCTTCCTTTGATCAATTGTCAGTAATTCATGAATCTCTTTCCTTTTCATAAATGTTCCGAAGCAGACTACAAGGTATGTCACACAGGACAAAGTCTAAAACTTCAGAGGTAAATGATACTAAATTTGTTTCCTTCCCCCTGCCTCTGTAGGACTGCATGGAGGAGATCAACTTGTTCAGTGAGAACAAGACTCACCTGAAGCAGCTCGGAGAGCAGCTCATCACGGCCACCAACAAGACCAGAGAGAGCGAGATCAGTGACAAGATCAAGGGCATCAACGAGCGCTGGCAGCACCTGTTCAACCACATCGAAGCCAGGTGAGAGAGGATACGCCGATACCTTTTCAGGCTCACACAGTCAGGTGATTGGCACAGTTACTACTCCAGCTATCCCGACTGCAATTACCACAGCTGTTATTGCAGCTATTCCCACTGTTACGACTACAATATGGCTGATCTCATCAACAGGGTGTGATTGATGGCACAGTTTAGGAGAAGATACATGAAATAATTTACTTTCGTCACCAGGTCCTGTCCCAGTATTAGTGTGCTCCAGACTTGTCCTCATTGTGCAGGGATTAGGGAACAATTCTGCAGACGTTTGTCCCTGTATAATACGACATCGCTGTTATTGATTGTTTTTAAATATGTGCCTGTGGGAGGTGTGAACACATTAACCTGACTAATCCCTGTCATCCAAACACACACACCTGGAAAAGCTGAAATGGCTGTTCTCCATCTTAGCTGTTCCACTGCGTTCAAGTTTTCCTCCAGGCTTGTGTACTGTGAGGTATTAAGTGTGATATAACCATCATGTGCAGGAGGTCATTCACGTCTCCTCGTCCTACCACTGCTACTACTTTGTACAACGACCACAAGTAAACCAACTCGTCCTATGGCTGCCACTCCTACTACTGTCATGGCTCAGGTGTGTAAGGCGCCATACCATAAATCCGGGGACCCGGGTTCGATTCCAACCTGAGGTCATTTCCCGATCCCTCTCCTGCTCATTTCCTGTCTCTACACACTGTTCTATCCAACAAAAAAGGTTAAAAAAGCCCCCCCCCCCAAAAAAAAAAAAACTATTGGTGCGATGACTAGTATACCACACTTTTAACTCCTAATTATGAAAACTGGCAATTCAGAGCTTCTAAAATTCTTACATCGATTTCTGTAATCTGACAGACTGTTTAAATATTGTTGGTGTGTGTACATTTTGAACAGCTAGAATTTTGATAGAGATTTAAACCTGAAATCAGTCTGTCTTTAATCGACAGTGAAAATGGCTTTTAAGCTGAAAAGTGTAGACCTGTGAAAAGCCAAGCTTGACTATCATTCACTCAACTGTGCTGCTGTTCTACAGCTAATATTACTGTAATCGCTACAGCTACTCCTACTACAGCCTCTGGAGGAACCTGTAAAGGTTCTACATAGAACCCTTTGAGGAATCGTTTTCTGTGACTGTGCAGATGCAAAACGACTCCACAACTCTTTCTCCGTCCCTAGAGCTACAAAGTGTAAAAAAAAAAATCAAATTAAAAAAAATCTTTAAAAACATCAAAACTACACTGTTAGAAATGGGGTTCCTCAAGGAATATTTGGATGTTTAATTGCTCTGATTCTCTAAAAGAGTTCGTTGTATGTTAAAGGTTCTTTGTAGAATCCAGAGGAACAAACAAAAATCTTGTGGGGTCCTGCTTGGATTTATTTATTGTGGCTAGTGCCTCATATAGAGGCGGTAGCCACTACGTCATCGTGCTGCAAGAGTGATTGTGCACGCATTACAGTCACCAGAACGGTGAATCGTGATCTCACGATATGAACAGTTCATCTTGCAGTACATTTGTACACAAGAACAAATGTAAGAATGAGTGTAACAATAGCAAAACTTCGGAACCAGAAACAAAATAAGAGAGCCCTCATTATAACTTCATAGTATCGGAAGATAATCGGCAGATAAAAAGATAAACGAAATTCACCTCGTGGTTCGCCGAGGCTACTGATTCGATATCAAGTAAGTGGTGTTCATTTTAAGAAAACTGACCTTTTGATTATCACAGCTTTTGTTTGGTTCTTCTGAAAGGTCAAATGAAAGGTTTTATAAGTTGTTGTGGGTTTTGTTTGTTTGTTTTTTAGCTTTTTAGCAGATATTTATTTAATTTTTTAATTTTATTTTTGTTTTAGAGTCTTTACACTGCACTTGTGAAACAAAAAGTACTCACTCGTACTAAATAATGCTTCTAAGACAATTCACGAACAAGTGCTTTCTTACTATTTTGAAAATAGATCTCGTTCACAAACAAAACGCAGTAAACAAAATTGGCAACCAAAACACTCCAAGCCCTGATGCTGCTCACAGCTTGGTGACGCTTGCTAGAGATGAGGCGAGTAGAATTGAGAACATATATATGCGCGATATTTACTGTATGGACACGGGATCAGAAAACTATTTTATTTATAAGCAGTAGCCACATGGACCCTTAGGGGACCGATTTTTTTTTATTTATTTGTCCTGGAATTGTGTAATAGAAAGTAACAGAACTTGATTAAAATCTGAAATTGAAAGGGGAAAAAAAATCAATCAACTAAAATCATATGACAATTTTCTTTTTACTTTAAAAATCCAGAAGCCGATCTGAATTGTTCCCTCAAAAGGGGGATCTTTGCTCCATTTTGTATCTTGGCTCTGTGTAGAAGTCTGTCTCAATAGATTTCACCCTTCCACACATCTTTCTTTCTTCATCCTGTTTATTTATAACACTTGGACTCCCAGAGCTGGGGTTTGTAATGTCGGGACAACTTAATTCTGTTTGAGAGCTTCATTTATGTAATAACACAACGGAAAATGTGTCAGAAGTCATCATTAATCCTTTAAAATGCCACAGAATGTAGTCGGTTGTTGCGTTTTTGTGCTTTTAAATGTTTAGTGGTTACAGAATACACAAAAAAAAGCTTTGATAAATTGTGATACAGTTGTAATTATGCTGTTATATGGAGACATGAAGTTCAGCATCGTCACTGCTTTATTGAAACAAATCCTCATTTCCACAGAGAACAGATGACTTGACTCCTGTATGACCGATGTACACTACACTACACTACACATTAAGGAGCAAAATACACCGTGAAGTTTTTTAAGCTTTATAACTTCCATTTATATATATCATGCCTTTCTAACAGTCAGGGTTGCAGGACACAAACAATGCTGTAAACAATATTCTGTAAGCCGATCAGCTGGAGGGACTGTGTCCAGACGGAGCATTGAACGTGTGACCTGCTGATCCTCAACCCTAACGAGGCACAGGCAAATCTGATCGTGTTTGGAGTTTTAGTTGTAGAAACTTACTGCAGGCTTTACTGGCACAGAGAGAAGCGAAAAGTAGCTTTGTGGATCAGTGGGTGAGGTGGGACATGACCTGAGTTCCTCCCTCGTTTCGAGGGTCAGCACTCGTCCTTTCTCATCATATTCTGCAGTCATGTCATCGAATGTCAGGAGGGTAGAGCGTGTGAAAGGTGGTCATTTAGAGATGCATATTTGAAATAATTTTTAAAAAAAAACACCCAACCTGTCTTACAGGGTGCAAGTTTCTAAGTGGAATGAGTTTGATTTACTCAAGTCACTTTGCATCACAGCTTTGGTGCAGCTGCACTTGTCTCTGAGTGGACAGACAGGAGGACATGGCAGACTGCTGTGTGTTTGGATTAGGGGACTTGACTGAGGCCTGTGGGCTTCTTTTGTCACCCCGAATGTCCGTGACATTACATTCACTCACTACACACACAGGGCAGCTGCCTCAGGCATTTGTGTCCACCCGCTGTCCTACAAGTCCTCTGTTTAACGCCATTGTGTCTCTGAGCCAATCAGATTCACTGTCCTGTTTTAAAATTGTCCTCCTAGACGGAGCAGCCACTGTGGGCCGAAACCAGGGTGTGATTGGACTGACGCAGATGTTGTGTTCAAGCCATCTGCTGTCCACTGTCTCTCTCTCACATTAAACAGTTGTCCACTTGCCTTGGATTTATTGTTCATTACCCCATTCACACTTAAACTGATTTTTTATTGTACTAGTCAGATGATCCCTGGGGCTCTTACTATTTTAGGATAAGGTTAATTAGACCAGGGCTTGTCTGTGTATACAAATATACAGATTCCCCCCCCACATGGGCATATTTACAAACTGGATAAGCTTCCTAAACTTTGTTGTCTCGAACCCACTGCCCATAAAGGAAGTGAAAGGAGATCTCTCCAAGTCAAGCTGTTGATCTAGCATGAAGGCAAAGTGTGGAACATAACTGACCCATCAACATTGAATCCTGTGTTTCAGGCACACGTCGTCCTTGGTTTATCTATCTATCTATCTATCTATCTATCTATCTAATCATAAATGACTTTAGCAGACAGCAACTCATTATGTAGCTTTATTCAGGAACAGCTGTGCAAGATTATTTCTCTTTCGTTGACCTGCATAAATTTATTCTGATGGTTTCTGGTTTTCAGATTAGAAACTGAACGTTTGCAGGCTGTTCTGATAGTAAATTGTATGAAACTGTTTTCAGTGTGTCGGAGGGCTGTGCTGGAATGTAATATTGAGTGTGTGTGCATATTAAGCCTCTTTCGTGGCTTAATCCATGCAGAGCTGCAAGTGTGAGAGGGGATCTGTGCATACTGTAAAAAAAAAAAATGACGTATGCGTCATGCTTCCCTAAGCATTCTTAACCACACTGCACAGAGACGTAGAAAAAGTGACAGACCATCTGCAGCCGCTTAATCCAGCAAATGCTAACGCTCATGAGAGAGCACCATGAAGACGCCTCATCGGTCTGAGTATGTACCACCTGCTCGCTATGACGACTTATACATGCGGAGTCAGCAGGGAACGCTTGGGTGGGGGGATGGGTTGTGTCTTTTTGAGCAGCAGACACTCAACAGGCTGGCTAATGCTCATGCCGAATGGTGCGCTAGCATGTAGTCGGCAAACAGACGCACGTAGGCTGCTGCTGTGCTTCAGAGAACCCATGAAAGAGCTCTGCATTTTACGCGCATGCACTGCACTGTGGATGCATCATGTAATTCATACATATCGAGCTATTTTATTTGCTCTCATCATATTTCATTTCTTTGATTCTGTTTCCTGTATAAACCATGAAACGGCATCAGAGCGAATGCCACTGCAGCATGTCCACCGATTTGCTCTGGTTCCTCATCATGTGACTGTTGTGATAGAACATCGACATCTAGCAGATGCAGACGCTCTGAAAGTGGGTCACTGACTTGAGTCTCAACTGGTATTTGGATACTGTCGGGCTTTGAGTGGACGCGTGAGGTGAGCAGCGAGAGGCTTTTGTTGCAGCTTAATTTCCTCCTGCTTCAGCTCAGTAAGGGATTGAGAATCAGTCAATAAGTGGATGCATGTGTCTGGACATGGCTTGAGGAGCAGCTGCATGATATCCCAAAACAGATGCTGGTACAGACTGAAGTGAACTCTTCTGTTTTTGTAATGTCCGCAATCTTTTAGACCTGGCGCTCTGGAGAACTTGTGTGGGTAAAGTTGCTGAGTTGGAAAAGGAATTTATTTTTACAGCTTGAAATGTTCACACATGACTGATTATTATATTCATCATATTTACAGTGTAAACAATTTGTGTGGCAGGGTTTCGGTATCGGAAGAGAAAAGGTGCCGTGTCTTACTGTATGTAAATTTTTCTTGGACATTGTCATTAAACACCAATTACACTCATAGGGTGCCATTACTTTTTTCCCTAATTAAACAGCAAGACTTATCCAATTTCAAGTCATTAAGACAGGTTCAAGAAAAATCCATGTGTGGATAACTGATCAGTTTAAACTTGAGAGCATGAGCTGTATTTGAGAAGAATTTTTCTGATGAGTTTGATAATGAATTTCAAATATTTTTAATCGTAATATAACTGAAAGATGATGTCTCAGGGTGAGGAAGTTGAAGGAGACACTGGTGATGGTGCAGCAGCTGGATAAGAACATGAGTAACCTGCGCACGTGGCTCTCGCGTATCGAGGGGGAGCTCACTAAACCCATTGTGTTTGGCGTGTGTCACGGAGATGAAATCCAGTGCAAGCTCGCTGAACAGCAGGTTTGATTACATTTTTTTTTTTTAAAGTCACAGATGGAGTATCGTGAGATAAATATCATGTGAGACCATCACTTATTTCTGATTGTCCAGGAGCTGCAGAAGGACATCGAGCAGCACACGGAGGGTGTGGCGTCTGTGCTCACGCTGTGTGACATGTTACTGCATGACGCTGACGCCTGCAGTAGCGACGTTGAGAACGACTCCATCCAGCAGACCACACACAGTCTGGACCGCCGCTGGAGAAACATCTGCGCCTTGTCCATGGAGAGGAGGATGAGGTGAGGAAGTGCTTTTCGTACACACAGGTCAGAAACAGCTTTTCTTCCATCAGGTTGATGACCTCCATGCTGCGTGTATTTGTTGCCCCCTGCAGGATTGAGGAGACATGGCGGCTCTGGTGCAAGTTTCTGGAAGATTACGCGCGTTTTGAGGACTGGCTGAGCATGGCAGAGCGCACGGCGGCAAACCCGGCCAGCACGGACATCCTGTACACGTGCGCCAAGGAGGAGCTTAAAAAGTTTGAGGTGAGCTATAGAGTCAAAAATGTATTTCCCTGAAATGATTTGACTAATTCGTACTGCAGTGATTCACAATTCTGGTCTCTCACGCACACAGGCATTCCAGCGGCAGGTCCACGAGCGCCTGACGCAGCTGGAGCTGGTGAATAAACAGTACCGCCGCCTGGCTCGCGAGAACCGCACAGATGCGGCGTGCAAGCTGAAGACGATGGTGAATGAAGGGAACCAGCGCTGGGATGAGCTGCTAAGGAGAGTCAGCGCCATCATCCGCAGACTCAGAGTACAAATTTCACACACATCTCTCTGTTATGGCAAACAATAATGTTGGCATCGCCAGATGTCTGCGAAGTAGCGTTCATTATTGAACTGGGTCTTCCGTACAACAGCTCACTCAGTGTTAACTTTACAAATGGTACCCAAGAAAATGAACACACTTTGAGTGTAGCATTAAACATATCAAGTTTCTGACAGATCTCTATTCTGCACTCTGCAGTACTTTACATCTCAAAGGGAGGAGTTTGAGGGAACGAGGGATGCTGTGCTGGTGTGGCTCACTGAGATGGACTTGCAGCTCACTAACGTCGAGCACTTCTCCGAAAGTGACGTCCACGAAAAGATGAGACAACTCAAAGTCAGTCAGACTTTATCTTCTTCACTAAATATCATATCGGGTCTAACACCGATATCTCTACTAATGTAAAAAATTATTTTTAGAACAACAGTTTTCAGACCCTCACGCAGGGAGAAGTCTCATAACTGTCATCACTCTTAGACTGTGTAATTTGTTGTGTTCATGAAGGCGTTCCAGCAGGAGATCACGCTGAACACGAATAAGATTGATTCTCTGATTGTGTTTGGAGAGAAACTGATCCAGAAGAGCTGCCCACTGGACGCTGTGTTGATCGAGGACGAGCTGGAGGAGCTGCACTGTTATTGCCAGGAAGTGTTCAGCCGAGTTGCACGCTTCCACCATCGCCTTGTCAACAAGCGACCGGTCCGTCTCGCACGCATACTGTAGGGATTATTATACAGCGAAGAACTTTACTGTGTTTTAACCTTCAATATTTCTGTCAGGTCACAGAGGACGAGCGTGATTTCTCAGACAGAGACCCGGATATCGAGGAGTCGTTAGAGCTGACTGGTGTGTGGGAGAGACACGCAGACATGGAGGATGCATTGACACCAATGTCAGTCCAGCCCTCAGCGTATCTTCTCCTCCCTCCTTCACTTGAGCCATCGGGCCGAGAGACACCAGTCAGCGTGGACTCCATACCACTTGAGTGGGACCACACGGTGGATGTGGGCGGCTCGTCATCACCCGAGGACGAAGACGAGGCCACGTACTACAGCGCGCTGTCAGGTACGGATAGCAGCTGCTTGCAAATCTGGCTGTGTCCAGCTTTTAACTTCTGACACCTTCCCAAAAAAAACCCCAACACTATTTTATAGTGGTGTGAAAGGCTTTGTGACTGGACTGTATATGTGCTGCTCCTCTGTTGCAGATGTAGAGGTCACTGAGAGCTCTGAGTCTTTTATTAAAGTTACAGCTCGAGCTCTGAATGCTGCATTTGGTAGGCTCCAGGTTGCTGCACACACTTCTGAGTGTTGAGCATGTATTGGTGTATGTTTGAGTCTCATAATAGATTCTTTAAGTTGATCTGCCAAGGTGACGAAGTAGTTTATGCTGCACTGAAATTGTCAGATGATGTTATTTGGCACAGCAATACAGCCTAAATTAGAACTCCTGCTGTTATACATAAATCATTAACACACTGTCAAAGTAAAGCATGGATCCAAGTCTTTTCCTAGTGAACTGCAATAGCTTGGTGCAGGACTGAGAATCCTCTTGGCTGATCAGTCACACTCAACATCTTCCGCTGTCATGTCTTTACGTCTTGCATTACTTTTCTCAGGTGATGTATTGGATTTTTTGTGTCTCTCTCTCAGTGACCGAGCCCAGCTGGCAAGACAGAAAATGCATCATCCACAGCCTAACGTCCACCCCGACAGACATCAGTGCTTCTTACCATCCTGAGGGATATGTATGTATACACACGCGTTAACATATTTTTCATGACATAATACAGCAGAAGAGATACGGGTGCATAACTGGGCCAGTTGGTCATGTGATGTTTAAAGGAGTCCATGTGTCTTGTAAGTGCAACAACTCCTCAACATCTGTTCCACTGTCATGAGAGAAGTCAGCTACCAGATATGTGCCTAATTGCTTCTATGTATTCATCATGACATGTACTGAGTGAAGCAAATGAATAATGAAGAGGAGGTCTTATTGACCAGCCATGTCAGTTGATTTATAGATTCTTATCCATAAAATACACAACAGATGTGAGCGTTTCTTATTGAAATGAATCATGGTGTTGCAAGGGGTATTCTATAGTGAGTTTACGACATGTCTTTTGCGTTCACAGGCGAAGTTAATGTCCAAGTGCTCCAAGAGCATTGACAATGTGAAACGAGTCCAACACATCCTGAACAATGACCAGCTGCTCAAGGGTCAGGGCTTGACTATACTGTCATCTACAGACAAACAAACAGGTGTGTGGGTCTCTCTTTCTTTCTTTCTTGTGATCGTTTGGATGCTCAAGGCAGAGCTGTGGCAGTAGAAAATTTCCTCTTTGTTAGGAGTGATTGAGAGATGGGAGCTTCTCCAGGCTCAAGGTGAGGACCTTGGTGCTCGGCAAGATCACCACAAGTTGACCTCTGACCTTCGAGAGGTCATTGCCTGGCTGGACTGTGTGCTTCCTGAATTGGACAGGCTTCAACAAGGGAGGGAGCGCCCAAGCATTCAAGACATGGAGAGCAGCATCCACAAACTGAAGGTACAATCACTATTTTATATTGTTAACCCACATGTCGAGAAGAGCATGATTACAAGGTGTGTTTTTTTTTTTTTTGTGCCTTGAAGGAGATCCAGAAGACTTTTGGAAGCTACAAGGCTCTGATGATTGATGTGAACCTGAGTGGGCAGTGCCTCCTGCAAGGAGATGATGCAGAAATGCAAGATCTGAAGGCAGCCAATCAGAAATGGACACAGGCTTGTTCTGCTCTCCAGGTCTGGGAGAATCAACTGCACCTTGAGCTTTTGCAGTGTCAGGTGGGGAAGCAAACATTTTGGAACAATGAATTCAGGGTTGAACTTTTTTTTTTTAGCTGACCTCTGATGCTTTACTCACAGGAGTTCCATGAGACCCTGCACTCTCTCCTGCTGTGGCTGGCTCAAGCTGAGAGTCAGCGCTACATGGTGAACATTCATGACCTCAGTGTGGATGCTGATGTATTGCAGGAGCACAGAGATGCACTCAAGGTCCACACACTTTCTTTTAAAGGAGCTGTGCTGTTAGATGATGTGCAGAAGTGACAGTAAGCATCTATGTGTACAGGCTGTGCAACTTGAGCTCCTGGACCAGGAAGAAGTGGTGCAGTCACTGCAGCAGATCTCTTCCCAGATTCTGCATGTGGAGCAGGGTGAAGAGAGCATGGAGGCCAAGGAGAAGGTGCATGTTATTAACAACAAGCTCTGCCTCCTACTCAGACAGATCAGCCACGACCTTGACATACTGAAGGTCAGACTGGTAAGTACAAAACACTTATACAGACACGCATGCTTTTTAATTGTACTCTTATGCGCTGGCTGCTACCTACCCACCCACAGGATCGCAGTAATAACCAGTCCTCATCCTAATATACATGGCTCCTCCCCCAGGTAGCAATTTGTGGTTGGTGGAGTTGGTCATTGGGGTGTATGCAAGAAGCATTTGAGATTATTCAGTTCAATCTAAGTTCTTTAAGAGAAGACAGCTAAAACAATTTTTACCAGAACCCTGCCTGGTTTCATTCCTTGACCCAACTTTACATTACAGGGCAGGACATTAGTGGCAATCATTCTTTAGTTGACATTCAAGGAATAAATTGCAACAAACAAGCTGGAGGTTTTTATTTTAAATATTGAACTCACTTACCTCAACCAATACTAAAATGAAATATCATGATGTAAGAAACCACTCAAGGCAACTAACACTAATGAAAAAGCACGACATAGGCTAATTAAAAATAACACAGCCTTTAACCCCTTATTTTAAAAGGTGACAATCGCAAGTCTGTGTGGCGATGGGAAACCCTGGTATTACTTCTAACGTGCAGGATAGAAGTAATACAATTTTGCATGCACAATTGTTGGGGGTAAGGCTGGGAAAGTGTACTTTTTAATAATTCAGTTGCTGAATTTTCAACCTGTGTTGCAGAAGAGCAGAGGTTCATTAATGGATGGAGAATGCACAGGAGACCCAGCACTCATGAACAAGGTAATAGGCCACATGGAAACATATGAGCTTCTTTTTTGGGGGGTTAGAAACACTGACTTTTACTTCTTTACCTTTTACTTGTAGAACCTGAGAGCTGTTCGGAGGAGACCTTCTGCAAAGTGTGTGATGAGTAAAACCACTAGAACACATTATCTATTGTTTGGTTTGGCACAGGTAGATTTTTTACCTCACACTTTCCTGCCTTGCAGGGAAGTTTCTGGAGGCAGGCCTTTCCTCTATCGTGTTCTGCGAGCTGCATTTCCCCTGCACTTGTTCTTCCTGCTGCTGTTGGTGCTGGCATGCCTGGTGCCAGCGTCCGAGGATGATTACAGCTGTGCCCTTTCCAACAACTTTGCTCGTTCCTTTTACCCCATGCTGCGCTACACCAATGGCCCCCCTCCAACATAAGTCACAATGATATTTGACCTGTGGGATTTAAACACAACCTTGCAGTCACTAGTGCTGAGCTCCTGCTGCTCAAAGCCATGACATATATATTGTGTGGAGACTAACTTTCCCTTCTAATTTAAGTTTGATGAGGGTTTTCACAGTGTTTGTGTGCATAAAAATAATTTTAAATTCCTTTAAACACTACTGACTTTTACCACAAAGTATTAGTGTATCACTAGTTATTTGAATTGCATGTACACATTGTACTGCAGTACAATAGTTATACTTTATTTATTCCCTCCCCCCCCATTGACAGAAAGCCATAATAAAGTGTGTGTACAGTTTTAACTATTTATGGTTATGTATAGTTTACAATTTGTATTTCTTGACAAATAAAGTTATTTGCCCAGATTGCTGAATTAGTTACGATTTACACTTGTTTTAATCAACAGAATGCACGAATATAAAACACTTCACCATTTAAGACCTGAATACACAGATTTTGCCTTCTCCTTCAGTTCAATAGTGCAAAATGTAAACCATAATTTGTTTCATTCTAAATATAATTTTCTTTAAAACTCACTTGTGCAAATTGCAGGTTCTAGGGAAATAACATTATATGCATTGCATAAAACACAATTTAACCCTAAAAGAGGGTATGTTTACATCACAAAAGTGCCATGTTCCAGATTTGACTAGTTTCATTTCAAGCTCTCTCACCCTGATTAATTCTGCACAGTACAATAAATGTACTTGTTAATGTTGTTTATATATCATGGAGAACTCAAATACATTTTTTTGTAGCTGCCATATTGGTCAGAACATGACAAAGTATTGATTAAATTTTTTTTCCTAATTGAGTCATCAGTCAGCTTTAGGCTGAGTGTAAATGTAGCTATGTTGCTGAAGCAGAATCAAGTATCCAGGCCTTAAACATTTTGCAAGTTTAGGGAAAAAACAAACATTTAAGAAACAGCAAAGCTGTGAAAACTATACGTGTTCACGGTTTGTTTGCAGGGAGTTGTTACATCAATGAATTCTGTGATATAATCAGGTAATTTACAGTGGATGAGATGGTAGTACAGTAATTGTACGTTAATGATTTGGTGTTGAGATTTACGTACCTTGGCTTGAAAATTTTACAAAAATCCCTTTTTTGAATTCAGACTTTGTGATCTATTGAGTGAAACCATGATGCCTGGAAAATTCGTGCGTTACCTCAGTCGTAATGTCTGTATAAAGTCCAGGACATTCCAGGGTTTCAAAAGTGAAGGCGCTTGGGCAGATCCATTCGGTGGTTCACGTCACACACTCCTGATCCTCTCAAACAAGAAAGGAACAGTTAAAGCGTCCGCTTGTATTAGCGCCCTTTTTTTTTTTTAAAGTCCTCTCAGTTGAGATGTACATAGCACCACAGAACAGAAGAAGGAGGGATGACTAATACAAATGAAAAACACATGGGGGGTAGTTAATTGGACTGGAGAATTATACTGTATTTTCTGGACTACCAGACGCACACAAATACTTCACTCTAAAACGATGCATGACTGCTGCAGTATAGTCGAATTTAGCTTTTGTCCAGTTTGTGTTCAAGGAAGTTCATCACTGTATTGTTTCCTGAGCTTGAAGACAATCATGGGGTTCTCATTAATTACTCTGGTGTCTTATTTCCTCACTATTCATGCGCCAAATAAGACTACATAACACTCGCCACAAAATTAAACTCTTATTTTAAATCTACTTCATTGACGCTGTTAGAGTACTCATTTAAATTGTTCGCTATTTTGTATATTACTGGATTATTTGGCTGTTTTTTTTTTTCTTTTTTATTTACCTGTTCGCACGGTGGTGTAGTGGTTAGCGCTATCGCCTCACAGCAAGAAGGTCCTGGGTTCGAACCCCGTGGGCGGCGAGGGC
>JAODVO010000026.1:2382399-2394485 GCA_025400055.1 Notarius lentiginosus | reverse complement strand
GTGTACCTATGATGAAAATTACAGGCCTCTCTCATCTTTTTAAGTGGGAGAACTTGCACAATTGGTGGCTGACTAAAAACTTTTTTGCCCCACTGTACGTAAAAATTTTTTTTAAAAATCGGACACTTTTTAAAAAAAAAAATCATAACTGATGGTGATTTAGCTGTAGTTAGAAAAATAAATAAATAAATGACGTACACATGACTGACCATGAGCACAGCGATTACTTTCATATACACAAGCAGGTTTTTTGTTTTTTTTTAAAGGAGTTATTGGAATGTTTGGCGTGTGTAAACATACTTGGAGTTAAAGTGGGATTTTTCATCCAGATTTATGGCTGAAGGAGGAATATTTGTCCTCTCTCGTTCCAGTAGATGTTAAATATGGCGAGTAATAGGAACATCTAATCCACAGCCGTGATGAAGACCTAGAAATCTGCTGAATTTGAGTTACACAGCTCCGTCGGTGTACCCATTGCTGCTCCGCTCTTTAACAGGAAAACATTCTCTTGTGACCGTACATGTCCTGATTGTTTGTTTGTTTGTTATATGGCTCACATTTCTCTTTCTCACTTCTTTTCCTGTTGCCAAAGTGATGCTTTTAGTCCATCCGATAGAAAAGGAAAGAGTCAGCACAGATTTAGAAATATTTATTCAGAACAAAAGCTGGTTTGTAAGCTGTGTGCGTGTGAAACTGCGCACGCATTTAAAAAAAAAAGCATGACGTCAACCCAGACCGACTCATGTCATTACCGGTGTTTTTCTTACAACTTGCTGTATGCGTTAAGCATCCAGACTGTGGACGTTTTATAATATTTATGATCTCTCTCACACACACAGACGTTATGAGGGCTCCAGACATTTGTGAGGTCACCATTTGCTTTTATAAATAACCTTCTGAAAGTCTGTAGTTCGAGCGCTTATGGATGTGAGGACACGTTTTCCTCACCTTGGCTAAAAACAGGCAACTCAGGATTTTGTGTGTGTGTTGCAGTGGAAGCAAAACAGGAGATGCTGGATGAAGCCCAGAACAAACTGACCGATCTTCTCAACAGCACTGAAGGCAAAGTGGACAAGTAAGCAAGCGAAAAATACAAACCCAGAAAAAAATGCAAATCTCACCGAAAACCCCCCCCAAAACGAATCGCTTCCATGATGACCCAAATCTTGTTGCTAAATCACTCAAGGTGACGTTTCCATTGGACCTCTTTTTCTTCTGTCTGTCTCAGAGTGCTGATGAGGAATCTGTTCCTTGGATATTTCCACACGCCGAGAAACAAACGCCCCGAAGTGCTGAGACTCATGGGTAACGTGGTCGGATTGGAACGGGACGATGTGGACAAGGTGAGCGTCCACGCCCTGCTTTTCTTCCCGTTGAGCCTCGCACTCCCTTCCACGCTTCGTCTGCATTCCTTTTATTAATCTGTTATTTTAACCTCCTCATTTTCTTCCACAGTCTCTCATGAAGTGTGCTTTTTGGACTGTAAAGCAACTTCTTCTCCTGCTGCGTTTTGTGTCCTGCCGGAGCAAATTAAAGCGTCTTCGAGCGGGTGTCGTCCATATCGCAGATTTCCAGTGAGAAAGTCATCTGGTGTCGTCACTGTCGCTCCTTTTCAGGCAGCCGATCATCAGACGTGCACAGCCCCAGTACTTGATTTAACACGCGCCTAGAAAGCACAATACTTTTGAATTCTCAATTCTGATTGGTCGGAAGGAAGGTGTGACTTTTTTAGAGCGACATCCCATTCAGAGAGACTTGTAATGTGGATGCTTTATAGTAACGGATTAAAAAAAAAAAATGATTTGTATTTGTTGATCTGGTGACGTTTTCTGCCAGAGCAAGTTTTTCACTTTTCAAGAAGGAGTCTCCCGTGTGAGCGCTTTCTAACGTACGAAATACATGGTTCCGTCTCCATGGATACCCCGTGTGGTGGTAGCAAGAGACGAGCTCGCGTCCGAGATGTTTGTTTTTGGAACGCCCGCTTTTCGCAAGCCAATCAAATTCCAGTGATTCTGATCCAAAATCTTGCCTGCCCAAATATGATACGACATGACACTTGCGAGCCCACATTCTTTTTTTTTTTCACTTCTTTTCCACCAGTCACGCTTCCATGTCATGTTCTCATCCATCTCCTGGTCTCTTTTTAGATTTGTTTGGCTTTGCTGGAACCTGGAGCACTTCCCTCCCCAATCCTCTGGGTTCATGGGAGTTTCAGGATTTTATCATCAGGGTGGAACTGGTTAACGCTGGAGCCCTGTGTGCTTTCATTGGCCCCTCGTGTTGTGTGCGCACTTTTTTTTTTTTCACTTTTGAAATAAATCATGTCGTTTCTTGTGTTGTGGATAGAAATCGCTTTGAAATCACGTGCAGTGTTGGAGGAAGCCAAAACGAAGTTGGGCCTGAAATTCTCAAGGTTGTGATAAACATTCTGGAGTGCAGGTGGCTGCATGAGTTATGGAAGAAGAGAGGAATGGGGAAGGCTCGAACGAGCTGGTTTAGGAGGGTTTCGACAGACCTGTGTCCTGTGAAGGACGCTTTCTGATACGAGTCACATGAACAAATCGGGCAGGCTTGCTTGCCTTATTTATTTATTTAACAGCACTTCTGCGATGTCCACACGTCTCCGCTCGATACTCTTCTGCCCCAGTTTGCTCACGTGGCCAAAACGTTGTCTGAATCAGAACCATCCGAAATACCATAAATGACGCCATAGAACTTGAACAAATGGTAGTTGAAGGACAATAAATTACCGTAACTGCTAGAGTACCACATCTACATAAACAAAAAAGGGAAGAGGTACGATGAGGTTGATCGTACCACGGCAGCTGTAAAAAGTACCATGGCTTCTCGAGTAACTCGATGACCGTTTTAAACACTAATACACGGACAAAGTATGGAAATTTCTCTCAGAACACGGGTACGGGACAAAAGACAAACAACTCGAAAGAGTGCCGTAACATGTGGAATACTAACGTGGAAAGAGTACCAAGCTTCTCGAGCTGCCGTAAGGAAAGAGGGGAATCTGAGAAAGGTGGGGTGAAAGAACGAGGGGAGGATGTTCTTCAGATGCTCTGTGAAACCCTGAGCAGTGTCCAGCTCTGCAGCTGTCTCGGCCAGCTGTGATCACACACTCGCTCACACTTGCATTCTTCTGAGCAGACTTTTTTTTTTCTCTCTCTCAAATATAGCGCTCTCCAGACCCTTCCAGTTCATCACGACTTTCCAATTTTCCATTTCCTGCATGTCTCTCTCTCTCTCACTCTCTCTCTCTCTCTCTCTCTCTCTCTCTCTCTCCCACCCCATATCTGAAATGTTCCACTCTAAATGTCTGTGTTTTTGTCTGGAAAAATGTTTAGTTCCCAGAAGAAAAAAATAAATATATCTATATATATATATCTCCCTCAGTATTACTGTTTGACTCGTCCAGTTTCATGACGTCCAGGATTAAAAGAATATACTGTATTAGTCCCTTTCCTGCAGCAGTATTTACTAAAATTAATAAAACACCAAAGAGTAGATGATGACTATTGTTCGAATCAACTTTGAACCTGCCTGGGAGTTACCATGGTTACCATGCACGCTAGTAAGTGTGTTGCGAGACAAATTCCAGTATGAGAGAAAACGCGAAACAAAATTCCATCGAGTTATTCCATCCCGCTCCATGAGACGACACCCGGGGAGTTGAATCGTCATTTTGATGACATGATATATATATATTTTTAATGACCTGCATCTTTCTGTTTAGATGTTGGAGGAGGAGGGGAGGAAGGGAGTCACAGGTTGGGTGTCGGGGTGGTTAGGAGGCGGCAGAGCGGTGCAGAGTGTCCCTACCACACCCCAAAGACCCACCCACAGCCAGAACCTCAATGGGGTGAGTGTTTCAGCGGTGAACACGGAAACAAAAAGAGGTGCAAATAAATAAATAAATAATGGGGGTAAAAATGAGGTTTGAAGAATTATTTAAAAATGTGAAGCATGGTGGTGGCAGCAACGTGTTGAAAGTTACCCTTAGTGTTTTGGTGGGGTTCCCCACACGCATCCAAAACCTCAATGAAGTGAGTGTTTACAACAGTACACACGATATGTGTATATACACGCACTGAACTGTGTGATGCATACAAAGATTTCACAAGCTAGCAGTGCTAACAGCTTAATTTCCATCCATTAAAAATACACAGTCATGTTCTCCTGTGTGTCTTGTGCAGTCTTTCTCGGAGATGTTTGTGAAGTTCCTGGAAGTGGAGTCCACTCCAGCTGCTCCCGCTCCCAAACTGCCAGTTTACGACGTGAAGCCTCTGAGCACGCCCCCTCCTGGCCGGAACGCTGCCGGTGCAACTGCAGCAGGTAAAACAATACACAGCATAGAAATGACTCAAGGATCGTGATTTGATTCATCACACGAACCCTCCACCCCCGAGAGCATTTGGGTGGGATGGAGCATTTCTTCTTGTTTTGCAGACATTAACTAGAAATGGCAAATTACTGTGGTGTAAGAAGAACAAAACACCTTAAGGACAAACACTGTTACGTTCATTGTTTTTCTGTAACAGCTTATTCCTCACGCAGACTGCTTTTTGTGTTCCTCCAGGTTCATCAGGCAGCGGGAAGCGCAGCACGGACTCGAACCCGTTCCTGGCCCCTCGCTCTGCCGCCGTTCCGCTATTAACAGCAGGCGGCGGGGGGGCCGCAGGTGGGCACCTTCTCATGAAACCCATCTCAGACGCCCTCCCTACGTTCACGCCCGTGCCGGTGGCAGCCGATGCCAGTGCAGGAGCGGTCCTAAAAGACCTGCTCAAACAGTGACAGCACGGTCACTTTAAGAGACGACCGGAGACGGAGCACGAGGTCCGTTCCTGTTTATTTTACTAACGAGGAAACACTAAAAGGACGGATAAATAAAAAGCTCGGGTCACCCTGAGCGTTTCCTGAACCATTTGCCTTTTATTATTAAATCTTTCTGCAGTCTGTAATCAGAGGAGTCCTTGGGATTTGTACTGAACACCAGTGTTTGCTCTTTTAATGTGGAGAAGCTCATCTGTCTGATGAAAGATGGCCAGTTGGCTCGCAGATGCCTGTGGGATTTATTAAGACCTTTTCCCCATCTGTGAAATCCATGCGAGAAGCGCTCTCCTCTTTTTATTCTTCTTCTTATTTCCTAAATGCTCAACAGTTTTTTTTGTTTTTTTTTGTTTATTCCCCCCTGACTCATTCTCTTTCTCCGTCTCGGTTACAGTAATGACTCTAACAGCTGATTTGTGGTTTGACAGCTCAATACTGTGATAAGGTAACACTTCTACTGTGTGTGTCTATCGTGTTATAAATATGTACTTAAAATGTAAATCTGAATAATTGCTGGAGAAGTTCACACATCAGAAAAGCAAAAAGTGTGTACATATCAATTTCTTATTTAAAAAGAAAAAGGCTCTCGTGTACATTTAGCTGTATATTATTCATGGCAACCAGGAAAAGCAATTTGGAAAGTTGTAAATTTTTAATGAAAATTCCAAAACTACAAAGAAGGAACTGCCGCTTGTTTTGTTTCTGCCCCCTGTAAAAATAAAATAAATCCTATTTTCTGGAATTTGACGCTCAGCAGTACTGCCGCGTTGATGAGTGGATTTTTAAATTTCATGGTTGAGCAGGTTCATTATTGTTGGCCTTTTTCGGGGCAGGGGGTAAAATTTGGGCTTCAGATGAGCACTTGAGTATTTGTAATATTTAATGCAGAAATAAAGATCTCTGGATATGCGAATGTGTGCCGCGTGTCAATTACTGAAGATTTTATTCCACACCACACCTCTCTCTTGAATCCGATTGGTCAGAAGGTGTTGAGTTTTCTGGAACAACGTGACTGTAATGATGTAGTGCTGCACTCATTCTAACACACCGTATGGGCAAAAGTTTGTGGACACCTTTCCATCACAACCTTTGTCCTTTTTGAACATCCCATTCCAGATTTATTCCCCATTTCCTGTTATAATAAGCTCCACTCTTCCGGGAAGGCTTTCCGCTAGACTTTGGGGGATGGGATGTGTGGATTTTTATGCCACCGTAAGGTGCAGGAGGCGTTATGTTTTCGGGTCGTCCGTGTGTCCGTCCCGAAACCTTGTGAATGCGATATCTCAAAGGCTAATGAAAGGAATTTCACAACAAATTAGATTTTGAGGTTCAAAAGGTCTAAGGTCAAGGTCACTGTGAGGTCAAATGTCTGTCCGAAAACCTTGCGAACACAATATCTCCAAGTAATTTCACCAGGTCAAGATTACTGTGAGGTCAAATGTCCATCCCCAAATCACAACTTAATAAGGCGTGTAGTCTACCGGGCGGAGGCGTCCCCATCGACGCTGTTGGCGTCGGGTTCTGTCTAGTTCCTTCAGCCACAAGAGCATCAGTGAGCACAGGCTCTGATGTTGAGGAGGTCTGGGTGTTCCAGTTCCTCCCGAAGGTGTTCAGGACGCTCGAGTTCTCCCAGTTCCGCTCCAACTTTAATACACCATGTCTTCATGGAGCTCGCTTTGTGCATGGTGTTGTCATACAGGAACATACTGGAATTGGTTCCAGTGAAGGGAAATTGTAACTCCACACTACAGACATGTGTATACAATTATGGGCTTCTAATATATGGGAAGGTGTCTGAATACTTTTGGCCATATGTTGTCGTTTCTATAGTAACGGCTCATTCAGAAGGACTTGAACAGCAGACATTCGGCGGATTAAAGAAATGCCTGCAAGTTTTAAAATGGTGATGGAGTCTCCAGTGTCTGCGCTTTGCAACTCACACACACACAACCCTGTCATTGATTAGTTTCCTGGAATAGCAAGAAACAGTGTGGTGTTTTTTTTTTTTTTTATTCCTTATTTATCTCCTGAACGGTTTCACTCATGACCTGATTTCACCTGAATACTATATATAAGTTTATACTTGACCCTTTTCATCTTTTGCACAAATAAATCCAGTCTGAGGTGAGGAGAACATCGGGTTCAGGTGTGTGTAGGTTTTTTGTTTTGTTTTTTCCTCCCCCTTTCCTGGACTGTTACCTTAAAAGCACCAGAAGATTTTTTTTTTTTTAATAAATCCAACTTTATTAATCTAATTCTCCGCATCACCAAAACATTCCTGTTGTATTTTCAGATCAGGATAAAATGTTAATCCTAATAAATGTTGAACATGTGTGATGTTTAAATGCCTTTAATCCTCGTATTAACATTCCTTTACAGCTCCATATTCTTGCTTTTTATCTCCAGAAACAATCTGTGATGGTGGTGATGGGTGTCCAGGACAGCTTTGTGATGTCTGAGACATTTTATCTGGCTCTGAAAAGAACCCTTGCACCCCTCTCTCGTGCGTGCTCGCTCACTTTTTCTCTTTTTAAAAGCTCTCGCAGGCCTCCGAGACCAAAGTTTTGATTTAATAGACAGTGTTTTATTGGCTTTAAGTGCACATCTGGTCTGTTCAGCTGCCAGGTCCCATTCAGCGCAGAATGAGTCCGTCCTGCTGACAAAACAAATGATGGCAGGTGGAAGTTTTGCATAATATCACTGCATGAAAATCACAGAAATAAGGACCTTTTTGCAGGAAGGAAAACCTGATTAAACCTTATCCCGTTCGGTTCCTTGTCTTACCTCAGAAATGATGTAATACATTCTCACGCCCTATCTTTTAAAACAATTGTTGATCAAAATTGAAAGAAGGGTTTGAGCTCTTTCAAATGAGTCAGAGTTGATTCTTTCCTATTATTATAATAATAGTATTTGTAAAGGACCTTTTCCGACACGTAAGGTGTTACCTGCCTGTCGCACCTCCGCCGGTGCCAGTGAGCCAGCCACAGGGTCGTCAGCTGGGAGCCACTCTTCACATATGTTTCGCCCCTTTGAACCCGGAACATCTCTAAGTGGTGGGACAGCGATAGGGACGTCTCCCTACCGCTCCCTGTGGCTGGCCCAAAGATCCTTGGTTCCCCCAGTTTGGGTCTCTTCTTCTGAGCCAGAAGTTCCCTTTCTCTGCCTCCTCAGCCAGTCCCCTGAGGGCCTTTTTCTGCTTGGACCCAGTGACTCCAAGGATCTTCAGTAGCTGTTGAGTGGATTTTCCAACGACGCCTCTGCATCCAAATTCGACAGGGTAGGTACATGCCTTCCACCCTGCTTCTGTACAAGCTGCAGCGAGCTCCCCATACTTCTCCTCTTTTTCTTTCAAAGGCTGCCTCCATCATTTCTTCCCACGGTACTGTGAGTTCTGCCAAGATTACCGTCTTAGCAGAGGTGGACCACAGAACAATAGCTGTAAGAGTAAGATATAATAATAAGTAACATAATAGAAAAGTAACTCTCAAGCAAATGAATGCTTAAATGGGGGGGA
Organism: Notarius lentiginosus; assembly: GCA_025400055.1. NCBI lineage: Eukaryota > Metazoa > Chordata > Actinopteri > Siluriformes > Ariidae > Notarius > Notarius lentiginosus. Next base: position 2,386,129 of record JAODVO010000026.1, on the reverse strand, counting down.
AAAAAGTTAGAGACTTGTAAATGCACACTCATAGACTGATTCAGTTTCTAAAAGTAACTTCGTCTAACATCACTCTCCAGGAATTCATGTTAACAAACTGCTCAGATGCTGACAGAGGTTTCCAAACATTCTGATAAAATTACATTCCAAGAGTAACAAAACCAAAACGCTTCGGATCTCAAAGATCCGATTCAGAGAACCGACTCCTCAGTGACGCATCACGAGTTGAAAGGTTACGACATGAACCCTCGCATGTTTGTTCTGCATGACGGAGTTCTACACTGTGGATTCTTTGTGAGACGATTAAAGCCTGTGTTGAGCGTCTGGAAGAGCCAAGAGCACATCTGGTTCTGGGTACGAGCCGTAACTGGAGAACCCAGACTGCAGCCTCGTCTCGCTTCTGCTAAGCCGTACAAATTAAAGCCACTTTGGTGTGACATCTTCATTTTCAATAATTAGCAGGAAACCATTCTGCCTTCAGGACTGCTTTCGATCACGATGCTGTTCTTGATTTCTCCAATCTGAAGGTGTGACTAATTTTCGAGAGCATCACCTCTGACTGTTGTGCATCTGCAGATGAAAGAAAAAAAACCACGTAATTTCATGAAATTTTCTGTGAGGAGGTGTTTAGGGAAGGAGTCTCCAGTGTCAGCGCTTTTTATTATCAGGGTTGAAGCTGTAACTTTAGACAGAGGAGTTTGCTGTATGTTGGTTTTTTTTATTATTATTATTATTAACTTCAAGAGAGAAAGAAGAGGCGCTGGTGAGGGAATGACTGTTTATAGCTGCTATAACATCAGTGAGAACAGGAACTACCCCGTTTCACAACAATAGATAGAACTATAAATGGATAAAATGTATAATGTGTCACTTTTTAAGAAATTGTAATTGCAGCTTCACTTCAGTGTCACACTGGATTGTGTGTGTTGTTCCAGCACTTTTGCTCCAAGGAGGAGGGGCAGTCTGAGTTTGATGGAAGACAGCTGGGAGGTAAATCTGAGCCAAAACTATTAAACACCATTACAAGATGTGCATATACTCGTACACCATGCAAGTGGATGGATATATTTATATATATTTATATCCATCCATCCACAAATCATAAAGTTTCCAAAAGGACATGTAGAACATTCAGTCTAGAACATTTAATGAGAGGTTCTTTCAGAGGAACAAACCAGAGAAGCTTTTCTGGGTTTCTGTTCTTTGCGCCTCAGGATTTCAGTCTCAGTTTTCGATCCTGCGACTCTGTGGGCGTGGTTTAGAAGGAGGCGTGGGCTGCAAATCCAGTATCTATTGGTCAGCGGAGGGGGAAAAAAGTCCAAAATCCAAGAAAAAAACCCGCACAATCCCTGGTTAAGCGTGATGTCATTCCTGAAAGTGATCTTTTAAGTCATTGGTCTTCACGTATCCTTTGTTCAGTGGTGTTTTTAAACCTGTAGCTGTGTTCGTTTGTCACTAATAAGAGCGCAGGATTCTCCTCTTTTACTGGCCGCGGTGCGCGTAAACGAAACCAGGTGCCGGAATTTGGCGCATTTTGCGCATTCAGGCGCTTAAACAGAGCGGTGTGTGTGTGTGTGTGTGTGTGTGTGTGTGAGTGAGAGAGAGAGAGAGGGAGGGAGGGAGGAAGGAGGAGAAGGTCGGTCCTCACTTTTCCCTTGCTGGGAGCGCACTCCTGTCTGTCCTGACCAGTGGGGACCAACCGCACCGACACTCACACACTTACTCAGAGGACGTGGCTGGAGCTCCAACAAACTCGAGAGGTTTGTTGTTTTTGGTGCTTTTTTTTCTTCTTCAAATATTTTGTTTGAATTCCATGATTGCGTCTCAGTTCCTTTTAAATCCATAAACGAATTTATTTCTCTTTATCCTAGAAATTCCACTTTCCTGCACCTCCCCTTCCTTTTACTTTTGTGCTTTCTGTATTTTGCTTTTCTTTAAATCTGTCTATTTACCTGTGAGTTTCTAATCATTTAAAAAAATTATTATTTTTTTTTACAGAATGCTGACAGTGTTGGTATTGTTGCTGTGCTGCTTCCAGTCTGGGAAGAGTCAGGTCAGCCTTCTCAATGTCCTCTGTTTGTGTTTCATGAACTACTATTATCGCACCATTTCTTCTTTCCTGCTTTGTGACTTATTTCTGGATGAAAACTCTGAATACTTGGCGCTTTCTGTCTATGCCAAAATTCCAAACTGCTTCAACTTTGTCTCGCTTGGCTGAATGTGGTTCAGCAGACTTTTCTCAAACAGCCCTATGCACGACTGCTCATCGTTTGTATCCCGAATAAGCCATAAAGTCGACTCCAGTGCCACTGCATTTCCAGCTCCAGGTCCAGTTCTCGATGCTGAGATAAACAAGTTGCTCAATCCCATATTTTCACACTGATGAGATACGAAATTAAAGGAAACACCCACGACACATTGTGTAATTTCAGCTCTGTAACATATGTGGTTGACTTGTGTTGTTTATTGTCCGCAGAGGTGCACCGAGGGATTCATGTACGACGTTCGCTCCAGGCAGTGCATCGGTTAGTAGGTCAAAGATTAGAACTCAGTGTTTCCCAATCTGGTTCCTGGAAGCCCCCTGAGCTGCATGCTTGATAGGTTGTGTGTCATAATGCTTTCCTGTTCGAACGTACTGCAACATTTCAGCCTCGTAAGGTGCGCTGGATTAGGGGAGACACTATAAAAGTGCAGACTAAAAGGAGAACCAGGACCAGGATGTGCTTATTTAATGTGATTCAACCAAGTGACGTGTTTTGTCTACAGACGTGGACGAGTGCCGTACGGTGCTGGGCGCGTGCCGTGGTGACATGCGGTGTGTCAATCAGAACGGAGGCTACCTCTGCATCCCCCAGAGCCTTTATTCTCAGCCGTACGCCAGAGCCGAGTCCCCGTCCTACACTGATCCACTGTACCCTGACACCTCACTGGGGTTTCCTGAGCAGTTTCCTCCTCCTATCAGCCCCGGTGTTGGGTCCGGTCCAGGCCCTGGTCCGAGTTATCCCATAGTGGGCCGTTCCTCTGCCCCCTGCCTCCTCGGCTACACGCTTGGAGAAGACGGCAGCTGCGTTGGTAAGTCTTTTGAATCACTTTCAGGCAGTTTTCACAGATTTCTAAGACCAGGCTTTGCACAACAAAGTCTCCTGCGTTTATCCATTGTGTTCCTGCATAGGAAGTTTTTCCTTCACGACCACAGTATTGAATTAACTCATAATGTGATCTATTATCTAGCACAGAATCATTTTATAGAGTAAATTCAGCTCATACATTGCTCACTTGCCTGCTCGAGTGATGAATGAAAAGGCTTTGGTCTCGTGCAATGGTCAGATCATTTTTTATTTGTCTGGTTAATGATCAAAACACTTCTTGAAGCATGTATCTGTTATCCTTCATCTTTGTTTTATTTCTGTTTCAACACTGCACATTTTGCTGTCGAGGACTTTAAGACTCAGTGTGATTCTAAATTTTTTTGGTTTGTAGCACGTTCCAGCCACTAACATATTATTTACATCATCAAATAACCAAGAGTAGTGAAAGCATATTATAATGATAATCATAATTAACTAATATTGGCTAGTTTTTTTTTTTGTGGTATATCAGATATATTCCATTCAGCTAGCATGATACTGAACGAGTCGAAGACGAGTATCTGATATCTCATCTCATCTCATTATCTGTAGCCGCTTTATCCTGTTCTACAGGGTCGCAGGCGAGCTGGAGCCTATCCCAG
>JAODVO010000026.1:1997348-2013207 GCA_025400055.1 Notarius lentiginosus | reverse complement strand
TGTGGGGGAAACCGGAGCACCCGGAGGAAACCCACACAGACATGGGGAGAACATGTAAACTCCACACAGAAAGGCCCCCGCCGGCTGCTGGGTTCGAACCCGGAACCTTCTTGGAATTAAATAAATAAGTCGATAAACGAGAACAAGATGTTCTCACACTAAGGTATGAAACTGTGTGCTGAATATTGCGATATATCGTGGAACTGATTATCGGCACATGCCTAGACACAGCGAAAGCTTTACAGGGTGGATTTGTCCTCTCTCTGCCTCACCATGTACAGTATATGGCACGTCACCAGTCTCTTTCGGGACGTGTTCATGAACGACTGGAGTAAAAGTCAAAGCCAAATATTATTCCACTTGTGTTATTTCTGTGTGCTGAGTGACACGTTGGCACCCATAATGTGAGACTCACTTTTTGGCTTTTAAACACAATTAGGGAGGAAAAGAAAAAAAAAAAGATTTCTTTTGGCTGACAGTCTGCTGTGCCCAAATAGTTTAATGGCCTCTGTGTGAACTCTGGAGAAAAGACAAGACTTTTGTACGCTATGCGTTTTTGGTAACGTTTTAAACGTGCGTATTTTCTGAAATGTTGGTTGCATCATTTTAGCAGAATGTCAGTGTCTCAAATGGCACTTCGTATGATCGATCAACATTTGTCCCGTTAGTTTTGCTACAATCTCAGGTTTTTCTATTTGAATTGCAATTCAATTCAAATTCCTTTCAACAGGCTACAGGAGGAGTCTGTGGTTGGTTGTTTCGAACGTCTTCTTGGAAACATTGCGGATTTTTAGCCATGTTTAGCGGAAATTACACACCAGATTATCTCACTGTACTTGTTTTTTGAGCAGTCTCACAAATATTCCGACTTTCTCTGTGGAGACAATCGGGCGATAATTCATCTCCAAACACTTGGACGTAAAACTGTACAATTCCTGGCTACAAATCCATTTTTTTTTTTTCTTTAATAGCCAAAATCCAAACCACCTCACCAGGTTGGAGCTGACAGGCTTGTTGTCTTGGTAACAAGACCCAACAACAGCTTTGAAGAACGGACAAATCCTAGATCACGCCAAATCGACGATGATCCGATCCGGCTAATTTAGTCTTTAAATTTCGAACGGGCTCCAGGTACAGAGGGACCTTATTTAAAAAATGAACCACTATCGTAAGATGGAAAATCCAGGCCAAGATCCGACTAAGATCAAAAGATAGCTTTAGTTTTTACGTAAGAAAAAAGAAACATGTCGCAATGATTCAAATTTGTGAGATAATTCTGTTTCGTAGGAGTATTAGCACTTGCTTCGACCACAGGATTGAAACACTTGGCACTGTCTAAAGGTGTAAATGGCGTTAAAATAACAGTATTACTCAGTTAAGCTACACTCGCTTTATTTTTAAAATTGTTAAGGAAACCGATTTTTGAGATTTTTTTTTTTTGCACTGGGCTCCAAAACATATCAGTAATAAATAAATCACTGATTAGCTCGTGATTTTCAGGAAGTTTCGGTCCACCAGTGTAGCATCATACAAACTAAATTTTCGCAAGCAAACGTTTTTACATTGCAAAATAAAAATCGCAAACAACTCCTTTGCAGTTGGACGACTTTTGGACATTCTGTGCGAAGTAGCTTTAGTCTGCCTGAGCGCTATCGCTACAGTAACGCTAATGTCCGTTAAAAAGATTCATGTGGCGGTAATGAACTTCAACTTTCCTGTAAACTGATACCCTAAAATACTCATACAGTAGACGGGTGAAAACAAAAAAAATTCTGTAGAATTTAAGAGCACAAAGCCACGAAAAGGACACAAGTGGCTTTTATTAATACAATAGAAGCTGCTTCTTACGTAACACACTTTGGTTTGTTTGGATTTGTCGATAGCCCACAGTGCAGCAAATCTTTCCTTGAAACCTTTTATTTTTTTTTTGCTGTTCTTGCTAATCAAGGACAGCGCTCGCTGTCACAAAACACACACACACACTTTTTTTTGCTGGTGTCATTGTCTTGTCTGCATGAAACCACAGACACTACAGCGGGCTTCGGTTTCAGAGTTATATCTGTCCAGTCTGCACGAATCAGGTTACAACAGCAAGGTCACACACACACACACACACACACACACACACACACAGACGTGGTCGGATGGAAAATATAGGCTACAATATTTCAGTTTTCAGCGTTATCCGAGAGCTTCTGGAGTGTTTGGGTGTGTATGTCTAGTTTAGTAGATTTTGAGTGATTTTTAGTCAATTTAGTAAAACATTTTAAGTAATGGATTATGGATCATGTAAAGTGTGTGTGCGCGTGTTGGTTGGTGCACTGTGAAAACTGAAAATTGATTTAAAAATCCAATTCCTCACCAATATGTCTCTTTTTCAGTGATGTAGTGAGTCTCGGGGACTGAAAATGATCCTGTGTGACAAAGTCAAGGTGTTTGGACGTGTGTTTGTGTTTCTGTGAACACACACACACACACTAAACTCATAAGGACCGGAGACTTTATGGAAAAAAAAACAAAAAAAAAACGTCTTGTGTTCCGTAAGGGGAAATGCACTGAGACTCTAAAAATCTGGGTTTGGAAATTATTCTTTGTACATGTCTGTTTTCTCTCAACGCGAACCCTTACATTATTGTCCTTCTGCATCCCCACAAGTTCAGTTCTCCCAGAAAATGTGTGTCGAGATGAATGACAGCCTCATTTAAAAAAAAAAAAAACCCAGCCAATGCAATTCCACATTCATCTTCGAAGTAAGGACAGAGGGACAGAAAGAAGGATGAAGGAAAAAAAAAAGAGCTAAAAAAACATTTGGGGGACATTTTGGCTGACGTCAGCACAACGGATGAAACCAAACATAGAAATTAGACACTAGAATAAGACACTGCGCTGAGAGAGAGAGAGAGAGAGAGAGAGAGAGAGAGAGAAAATCTGAAACGAAAACACCAAACCAATTGAGGAACTCGAGCTCTTGGGTAAATGGGAGATGATATTTTAGTGTGATGTTACAACACAGATCCTCTCAGAACGACCTTGACTTTTTCCGACACCCAAAAATGATATACGATTTCCTCAGCAAGTTCTCACATCGTTTCATGCCCCCTTTGTGACAGCCATGTTTTTCTTTCATAATGATTTAGGAAAACAAAACAGACTGAAATGCCTCAGGTTCTTGGCAAGACCTGAACCTCTTTCTCTCTCTCTCTCGCACACACACACACACACACACACACACACACTACAGGCTTTGAATTAAACTCTTACGGAACAAGAGACCACCACATTGTAAGTTAGAATTTTAACTTTGCTGGTTTGTTTCTTCAGGTCTTTCCTCGAGGATTCAGTCCGTGTTAATTTGGTGTTTTAGCTTTCTTCAGTTTTTGGCGTGGAGCCTTTTGATGGTTGCCTCAAACTTCCTTTAAACAAATCTGATGGACGTGTTTTTTGCTGAAAGTTTAACACCAGTTATATTTAACCTCATCTTTCCTCTTCTTATCGGAACCATGCCTGTGTGCATTTCTGCCTACCAGCGCATATCTATTCCACAAATTTGGGAAACCAAAAACATTTCTGCTTGGGATGGCAAAATAATGGCCACTCAACAAAATCAGCAAGTTGGCAAAACATTATAACTTAACCGTGACACCAAAAAAGACAGACCTCAGTAAACCCGGACCTCGTGCTTCATGGTTTAACCAATGACTGATTGATTGAGGTTGATTAGTGTGACTGAACTGACAACAGGCCTGCGGATTCCTATGGCTAACGTAATAATGAGATGATTTATTGAGCTATTCCACTAGAGTCGTAGAAGGGTGAAGAACTGGAGTCCAGCACAGCTTGTAGATTCCCTGACACGAAGACACCGATTTAACCCAGTTACCCAGTTTAACGGTTGTGTTGGAGCAGGAAAATCACCACCATGCTGGACTTCAGGACCCTCAAGCACCACTATGCATGTCTCATTTCATGCTCATATTATAAAATAGTGATTGACATGTCCCATGATCTCCAGGTTTCGGTTGGAGGCTGGATGTTGAGACTCCTGGTTTAACTTAAGCCATGTCGTTTCTACCCTGTCGTCCATGCCTCAGTGACAGTTTACATTGCACATCCTTCCCTTTTAAACACCACCACAACTGGCAACCTGTCTATAAATACTCGTCTTCAATCCTCTTTTTTTCATTTTCTTTCGATGTCTGTTCTGTTCCAGTAGGGGGAGTATTGTTTGACATTTCAGACCGTTCTGGTGACCAGAAAGGACATAGAGAAACATTTCAGTGTCTTGCTGGTGGTGCCAAAGAAAGAAGTATTTAAAAAAAAAAACAATGTCACCAAAGGATATGACCTTTTCTCATTACTTTCTTGGCACTCTGTCTATCTAAAGTGTGACACTACCGGCATCCCAGAGCTCCAGCTCTTCCGTTTTCACCTCATATCGACAAAAGCAGACTTGTCTGAACACTGAAACTTAACAAAAAATACTTGTCTGTCATCTGTGGGCACATTTGAGCGGCTGGCCTCATGTTTAAGGCCATGTTTAAAGCCCGCTTCGGGGACTGTTCAGGATCTGGTCCTGTCCATCTTTGCATGTTTCATTGGCAGTCCACTGGACCTTTCAGAATTGCTGTTTTGGCTTAATCACCCATGTTTTGGCCCTGTCACAATTCTTTATGTACATTGCAATCCTTAGCACTGCATCGCCGCGCCAGTCCTGTAGAGGGAGACACGTCTGTGTAGATAGAATATGACCAAACAGTGATGAGAAATGAAGGACCATGAAAAACCGGAAATTGAAAGGACAGCTGAAAATTTGTCCTTCAAAGGAATCCTTGGGATCAGTCTGTTATGAGATCATATAGGTGGGAAGTGCAGTTATTTATTTAACTAAGACATGATTGAGCCTGTAGAAAAGGTCCTGGCGGAGCAGAGGCAGGTGTTGACATGTTGATTGGTGGACTGGTGGGATCTGCTGCAGTGCTGCGTTCTTGTCACTTTGGTGAGTGTCTATAAGAGAGGGAAAGAAAGCAGAAAAAATTATACCATATTCTGGAAATCGCACAATGCATTTTACAGTTCTACATTCGGCCGTCCCTTCCATACCAAATCTGTGGCCAAATTCAAAGGTAAATATGAAACTACAATTCTATTTTTGCACAGGACTGAAAATTCTGACCAACCACACTGGCGCAATTAGAAATTTGACACTTCCTTCCCAATTGACCCCTGGTAGCCATTTTTGTCTTCCTACCATTCTGTTTTTCTACCATACGAGTTAAAAGTCGACCAAAAACTCATAAATGATTGACCTGCAAGCTTTTTCTCTCTTCACTTGTTCTGGTTGCGGATGCGCAAGCACCTCCTTTTCAATGGCGGCTCCATGTCTGCAGCCCCAGCCACCGATAACGGAGCTTCCAAGCCGCACGGCAATATGGCTGCCGTCTTATCTGCTGGTTTTGGCACAGGCTGAATGACGCAGCCCGGTTTAGGCATGAGGGGCAAGGCGTATGCATGATCTGCTCCAGATGCAGCGTCCTCTGCCTCTTGGGACTTTTCCTCTCCAGCACGCCCAGGTGCGACAGCCTGCTCGGATAAGGTTCTCTCAATGGCTGAGCAGCTGTTTTCCTTCAGGTCCTCTCCCTCAACTGGCTCATCGCAGATTGTGGCTGTCCTTCGGTTCATTTCCACAGCAAGGCGCTGTTCTGGAGGGGGTGTCCGGACTGCGGGTTCTAGGAGCTGCATATTGCAACTGCCATTGACAATCACATTACAAGGTGTACCAGTACCTGGCTCTGTTTTTGTCACGGCGATGCTGACCAGGGGGGTTGAAAGGCTGCATGTGATTGGTTGAGATAGTAGAGGTGTAGCACTGCAGAATGAAGGGTCAGCACAAGGCAGAGTGATGTTGCTCAGTGGGCTTTTAGCTTCTGTGTCTCGGTCTTTTTGTGTGTCCTCTAATGGTCTTGTGCTGCAAGGATCTCTCTCATTTGTTTCACATTCACCCACTCTTGACATGCTATGTGCAGTGGGTGTGGTTGATTCAGGCTCGGGCTTTACCTGCACGCATGGTGCGGCTCTCTGGATCACTAGCTGCTGCCGCGAGCGCCGGCTCGTCGTCAAGTCAATTATTCCGTTTGCTGTTGCTTCTGTGGGAGATCCTGGATGTGACAAACTGGAACTTCCAGTGCTTTCTGTTTTAATCAAGCTCGTACTGTGCTGTTCCATCTGGCTGGAAATGCCTGGAGAAAGCACATCCGAGCTGGAGGAATTTTGCTTATGAGTTCCACTTTCTCCTCTGGATGAGAAGGATGAGTCCTGTGAGTCACTGTGCTCACCAGAAACTTCTGGAAGTGTCCCGTCATTCCCGGGGCGATCGCCTGATGCCTTTGGACCGATCGGGATAGGAACAGGGATGGGAATGGGGACTGGTAATGGCACAATTACGGGATACGGCACTAAGAGCATCGGAGGGGGTACTAACGGCGCCAGTGATGGCATGCCAAAGTTCATCATAGGTGGTATTGGTATGTGCCCAGGTGGCATGATGTTAACTGGAGGGAAGGGAAGTCCAGGAATGTGGGCACCTGGATGAGGGGGCATTATTCCGGGAGGGTTACCAGGCAAGGTTGGCGTGGAAGAGGGGTGGACATGGGGTGAAAGTAGGGGTCGGTGCATGGGACTAGATGGAGGACCCAAGGTCCGAGGTGGAGGAGGTGGCCCGATTCCGGGAATCATGGGATTTGGAAGGGGGCTGTTGGGGCCAGGAGGGCGTAGGAAGGGAGGGCGTATTTGCTGCATCATCTGGTGCTCCATAAACAGGGGTAGAGGCATTGGGCCACGTGGCGTCATCACCATTGGAGGAGTTCCATTAGGCACCACACCCATTGAAGGGTGAATTCCAGGAGCAGAGGGTGGTGGCAAGTGTGGTGGTGGTGGGGGTAATGTTGGACTCTCATGTGGCCTTGGCGTGGGGATTTTCACCAAAGATGAGGATGATGAAGACGCTGAACCTGCGGCGCTGTTATCAGAGGGTGATGCAGACGCTGATCCAGAGTGTCCAGCCCCGGATGTTGTTGCCCCTGGTGATGGTGCCTTGCGGGGCCTTAGTTCAGCCAAAGGTGCATTCCAAGATTCAGGAGTCAGAAGCTGGACCCCGGCATTTGCTTCCGTTTTTCCGTCTCCGGCCGGATAAACAGGGTTACACAGTCCACCAGGCAGAGCCGCCTGGGTTTCTTTATAAAAGATGTCCATCTTGTACTGGTTGAGACATTTAGCGCTGCAGAACTGGAGTCGCCTCTCACCTGAGCCAAAATCCAGATACTCTTTAGTGTGGCGGATGTGCTTGCACCAGTCACACACCTGGTAAACACAAAGCACACACAACATACAACATGTAAATATTTTAGGTCAGCGAAATTAGCAGAGCATCAGAAAGTGCTACAAAGTCACTGAATAAATAATTCAAGAGGTGTTCTCAGTGCTTAGACTTGTATGTATGCATGCGTGTTTAAAAATAACCACTCTAGGTTGAGAAACATGACACTTATGCCATAAAATTTTAACATCAGCTTAAGTTTGCGCTCATCTGTTTCTTTCAAACACCAAATGTCCATTTTCCTGTTGTGGGGTAACAATTTTGAGAGAACATTCCATCCCCCCCTCATACACACACACACACACACACACACAGACAGAGAGTCAGTCGCCTCTGGCAGAGCTGCAGGGTCAAACACAGACAGTCTGACAAAAGGTTTTCCCTTCAAGTGTGTGTGTGTGTACGTGCGTGCACGTAAATACACACAACACAAGTAGATGTGTATTCAAGGTGACACTAACACAACATGACAAGGACACGTCTGAAAAGAAGACCTGTGTGTGTGTGTGTGTGTCTGCTGTCTGTCTCTCCTCATGAGAACTGCTCAGGTTGACAGGTGCAATGCAGACTCACGGATTTGCCCCAGGCCTAGCGAGATGATTACCGAACAAGCCAAGTCTCACAGGAAGTAATAAGCGGATTAATCAGCTGTCGGTTCAGTCTATGACAATGACATATACACTGTCTTTCCCTCTCCTAGTCTCTCTCAAACACACACACACAAAATTGTACTTCTAGCTTTATGGGGACTCACCGACAATGCAACGTATTCCCTTGCCCCTTACCCTAACCTTAACCATCACGACTAAACGCCCACCCCTTACCCTAACCCGAACCTCAACCTAATTCTAACTTGACCTCTAAAACTAAGTCTTAACCCTCAAACAGCCCTTTGAAGGAGTGAGCACCAGCCAAAAGGTTCTCACTTCCCAAAAAGGTTCGAACTCTGTTGGTTAAAAGCATGTTCCGGTCCTCAATATGTAGCAAGTACAAGTACGCACTCACATGTGCACACACACACGCTCACACACACACGAGACAGCCCTGGCCTACGTTAAAATAACACAAATCCTTCACACACACTCCTAACACTCTCCACACAGCACAAAACACACAGCCAGGGTGCCACGTTGAGTTTCTCGTTGTTTGTCTGACACAAAAATTAAGATGTAGAAAATGTTGATGTGTCTTTTTACCCATAGCTCAAAAACATGGCCTTCAAATTGTATTTAAATATGTTCCGCTTCATTATATACCCTATTTAGCTATCTCATACTACAAACATAAATCTATCATTTAAAATCCTGACAGAAAGTCAGCTGGCTAGCTAGCGTTAGCAGAGAACAGGATGAACACTGATTAAAAGTGTTTTAACTCTTTACCCCTTAATGACGCCTTGTCTAAAACCTTGTCTTTCGACTTTTTTTCTTGTAGATATGTTCTAAGGGTGGACAGTATATACATATACAATGGTGGCTGTAGCAACTGCTTTATGGGGTAAAGAGTTAAAAGCTTCTTTAAAATCTTGTCAGATTATCTCATGTTCTCTATCTAGCTGTCAGGAATCCTGTCAGATTAGCTTACGTTAGCTAGTTTTTGCAGGAAAGATTTTGAACCTTTATACAACCGGTCAAGGTAGCGCATGCTAGCTAAGCCTAACAGTGATGTCGAAATGATAATTCTGATTTAAAATTCTATCAGGAATCCAGTGAGGTTAGCTCATGTTAGCTAGTGTAACCTCTAAAGATAATTCACAAGGAAAAATTCCTGTCAGAAATCCTGTTAGTTTAGCTCTGAACATTTATCAATAACCCCAGTCATGTTAGCACATGCTAGCTTGCTGGCTTACCTCCGAAACTCCGTAGACTATAAATAAGAACGCATTTTAATGTAAATGTCCTTTCACCAATCATAGCTAGTTAGCTAACGGTCCATGTTAACGCATGTTCACTTTCAAGCTAGCCTCAGCAGTGAGGAACAGTGATGAATTTTCCTCAGAAATCCTGTTCGATTCATCCATATTAGCCAGCTGGGGAGTTGTATCAGTGAGGATTATGAGCATTTATGAAAGACAAAAATAACATCAGCGATCCTGTTAAGTTAGCGCATGTTAGCTTACTAGTTTAGCCTCACCAAAGAAGAATGATGATTAATACGGTTTAAAATTCCATTCGACATCGTGTTAGACAGGTTACGAGATCTTTATCTCATGAAGTTTAAAATCCTAGCTTTAGCAGTAAACAATATGACTTTGACGGTCCTGTCAGATTATCCTTTGTTTGCTAGCTAGTCGTACAAGTGAAGCTCACGGACACTTGCGAACGTAACTTTAAAATCTTGTCGGTGAAGATCATATTCAGCACACGTCATCTTATCTAAATGATTAAGAGTGAAGATGATGAACATTAATAACAAATCGTGTCAGAACTCGTGTCAGATTAGCATGTTAGCTCGCCATTAGAGCGTGACTAAAATCTCGTGAAGTACGGCCATGACTGTCTGTGTTTGATGACATCATCTTGTCACTTCTCTTCACGACTTGGCTAACATTTGTGAAACGTCTTGATGCAGTGAAGTGTGTGTGTGTGTGTGTGTTGAATTATAGACAAGCGTTAATTTCCCCTCATTTATACAGCAGCACAGATGGAGAGCACTTAACGAGTCACTGCTCTGAGCGGGACATTTCACTGCACATTACGCTAATGGAGTCCCTGACTCCGCCTTCTCTCTCTCTCTCTCTCTCTCTCTCTCACACATCTTTTCCTTATTTTATTTGATACATTGCCTTCATTCACACATTATTCCACCCTTTCGTCTTTCCTTCTCTCTTCTATGTTTTTGTCTCACGCTCTTCTCGTCTCTTTTTCCTTTCTATTCCCCTTTTCTCCATTTATTTTTTGTTCCCATCTCTCTTTTCTGTTTTACCCTTTTTCTCTTCTCTCAGTCCTCGTCCTTTTCTCTATCATTATGTCTGTTTTTCCTTTTCCCTCTCCCCTCTTTCTATTTTCTTCTCCCTCCCTCCTTTCTTCCTCTTCCGCGTCACTATTTGATCTCCTTCTCCATCCGCTTTATTCTTCTATCTCTCTGGCATTGTCTCCATCGGTCTTCCTGTCTCCACTAACTTTTCTCTGTCCCTCCATCTCCATCTTTATCTTATACCTTTGCATGCTCTCTTTTCTCTTTCTCCTCCTCTCTTTCCTCCATTTTTAAAACTTTTTCTCCTCTTTACTCATTTTTCTTCTCTACCTCCTTTTCAGTCTTCCTTTCACCTCCTTATTTTGTCTTTCACTTGCCTTTTTCCATGTTTTCTCTATATCCCTGCATCTTTCCCATCTCTCTCTCTAATTACAGTCGTTTATTTTGTGCTCTTTTTCTTTCCGTAATTACCTCGGACATTAGCGCCTCTGGTTTACATCTCAACTCGTCTCCCGCGTCTCCTTCACCTCTGACCCCTGACTGAGTCAGCCATTAACACACACACACACACGCACACACACACACACACACACACACAGTCTGATACAATGCAATGCAGAATGACAATGCTAAAATCAAATATGAATAAACGGAGAGATGTTAAAGAAGGTGTGATTCTGCAAGTTTTAAAGGAATACTCTGTTTTTCAACCTGATGTGTGTGTGTAAGATTACCATGGACAAAAATTTGGCTTTGTTTCCCTGCATTCCCAGAAAACCTTTTTTTTGTGGAACATTTTAATAGATTTTTTAAAATCAAGGTGTCTGTTGAGGTTGAATTCTAGATTCTGATCGATCAGAAGGTGTCGATTAAAATCTCATAGTTTATTGTTTCTATAGTAACAGCTCACCGACAGCGATGTGTTCCATCGGACGCTCAACACAAACAGGTTAATATGGTTTGTAATCACTGATGTGGTGAAGTTTTTTTTTTTATAAGGAGACAATTATTTCACATTTACGGAAGGAGACTCGGCGCTCTGGAACATTAACATCACGGGAACGTTTACAGGACAGAGGAGTTTACAATTCTCAGATTATTATTATTTTTTAAAATTAACTTTAATTTAATGAACTGGTGAAGGAACAACTGTCTGCAGCTGCTATAACATAAGCGAGATCTTATTTTGTGAACATGAAAGGTCATGATAAACAGATAAAATCTTTGTCATGTCATTCTTTAAAAAATAAAAAAAAACTTGAAACGTGCAAAAACTCACATTTTTTGGAAAACAAAATATTCCCTACATCAGAAGGACACATGAACATTTCTTCAGTCCTTTTTGACTAATTTTGTCTTTCTTTTGTTCTTTCTTTTTTCCTTTCATATTATTCATTTATTTTGACTAATTTGACTTTTGACTAATTTGACTTTTTTTTGACTAATTTTGTCTCTTTTGTTCTTTCTTTTTTCCTTTCATATTATTTGTTCTTTCTTTAATTGTTCTTTCTTTTTTCCTTTCATATTATTCATATTATTTGTTCTTTCTTTAATTGTTCTTTCTTTTTTCCTTTCATATTATTCATTTATTTTTTCAATTTTCAATTTTGTGTCTTTTTCTTTCTAGTTTTCTGTTTGTTTTCTGTTTCATTTCTCCTTCTTCATTCTTTTATTTGTTTCTTTCAGTTTCATTCTATCTCTCCATGACTTTTTTTTTTTGCTTAGTTCTTTTTCTTATTTTTCCTCTTTTTAATTTTATCTTTCTTCCTTTTGTTCCTTCTTTGTTTTTTCTTTCATAGTTTTCCTTTGTATTAATTTTTTCTTTCCTTTTCTTACCAGTTTTCTCTGCTTCTGTCTTCTCCTTCTTCATTCTTTTATTCGTTTGTTTCACTTTCATTCTGTCTCTCCATTCTTTGCTTTTCTTTTCTTTAATTGTTCACAGATAAAATGTTCATGTCATTGTTTAATACGTACAGGATGTATTGCTTGCTAAAAGTTGGTACTTTCAGGTGGTAACATCATCCTCTTCATCACACCATCCCAGCACTGATTAGTTTCCTAGAACAGCATGCTGTGTGATGTTTTATTCTTTACTTATTGCTCTTTTCAGCATTGACATTTTTGTCCATGGTAAATCACACACACTGCAGATTACGCTCAAAAACGCCGGAGTATTCCTTTAAGTGTTTGTGTTGTTGATGTTTCCATCCATAATGAACTTTCTGCAACAGAAGAACTGGTGTGGGGGGAAAAAAAAGAACAGAGATAAACAGCTGAAGTGTGAAAAACAATGTGAGGATAAAATAAATGTGAGAAAGAACCTCATGGAATGTTATTTATAACGGGGTGGAATGCTGTGTGTGTGTGTGTGTGTGTTTTACTGGGGCTCTTTTAATGACGGAAAAACACTCAGGTAAAGTTTTGGATGGAAACACACGTACACACACTTCAGGCAAAATCACATCTCCTGTCCACTTCCTGTCTAACACACTCCACACTGGTGGTGTTTAAATGTCTTACAAGCGCATCGCTGTGTGTCTTGAGGACAAGTCTGGGCGTGTCTTTGCTGTGCTGCGTGGAGGCCTCCTCCTCTCGGGCCTACAGGAGAGACACAACGACCCTTATACGCATGGACACAAAACACACACACACACACACAACAGAGAACGGAAGGAAAAGAAGAGCGAGATGGGATGCATGGATGGAGTGAAAGTTAGAGCAGTGGCATGCACTCACCTGCAGAGAAAAACAGGCTGTGTGTGTGTGTGTGTGTGTGTGTGAGAGAGAGAGAGAGAGTGAGAGAGAGAGAGAGAAGCAATGTCATAAATAAGTCTAACATTTCATTTTGAGAGTGTGCAACAAATTTTAACTACTTTATACGAATCAAATATTCCCATAATGAGAAGAACATTTCTTTCTGTCTTTTCCTATTTCTTATATTTTCTACTTTCTTTCTTTTAACATTGTGGAAAAGACATTGCGGGACATGTGTGTGTGTGCGTGCACGCCCGTGTGTGTGTGTGTGTGTGTGTATTCCAAGGCCATGTACCTGTCCTTTGTCCAAATCATGATGCAAATGAAAGCAAGAAATCCAAAAAGCAACAAAAAAAAAAAAAATGAAATGAAATAAACACAACAACCAAAAGCTAATAAGCAATAGCAACGTTTTAAATCACTCAGGAACGTTGAGACGAAATGGACAGATCGCAGAGCGTCAGGAGCGCGAATGTAGGCTCATTAGTGCGAGTTGGTCGGTGGCTTTCCTCTCTCACACGATACCCAGGCTGACGCGTGCTTCATCCGAGACACGTGCACACACACGGCATCTTTTTTTTTTGAACTGCTGCATCACACTCTGAGGAAAGTGCAGTCTGCCCTCTTCCACATGAGTTCATGTTCAACTAGCGTTACTGTGATTGGCAGGGGAGACGGAGTATGCCCCTCCCATTTAGAGAGTACGGCCAATTTGGTTCTCGGGCCAGATACGGCAGCGCCATCGTCGGGAATCGAACTTGTGATGATAAGGTGAAGGATTTTTTCACCACCTGGGAGCTCGTCACCATCACTGATAGGCACAACTGCTCGCCAATCCGGATAGCTGAGGGCTAAAGCATGTTTCCTCTGATGTGTGAAGCCACCACGTCTTTTCTAATTACTGCTCAGACAACGTTATAGAAGCTAATGGACATCTGGGATTGGCTAACGTCTCCCAGAACAACACGGGAGGGAAGAGGAGCTTTTGGTTCTTTTGGGTTTCGACATAAAAGCTTCATTTTCATTTTTAAAAATGGGGCACCAGCCAAATGTCTCCATTATGTAAAAATTTTCACATCTGCTCCTTATAAAAAGCAGAACAGATTTCGTTCAATAATCCAATGAAGCTTCTTTAATGTAACAGACACAAAAACACACAGATGTTCATCTATATGTACATGCTTTACTCACTCTCTCTTCTTTAGTTTGTGCTGCTGCGGCTCTGACCCTCTGGACCTGTGCCAACTCATTTACATATAGTACTAATGAGACTACACACACACACACACACACACACACACACACACACACACACACACACACACACACACACACACAGGGAATTTCTGCAATCCAAATGAGCTACTGGCTTCATAGCATGCGGTTGAATCAAACATGCAGCCAAAACCATCTTACACACACACACACACACACACACAAAGCAAGCTGACCTACTTTACACCACTAACCTGAGTGTGTGTGCCAACACACCGTGCCAGACTGAACAATGAACACCTCTACACCTCTTTAACACTGGCACTGTGCTAATTGAGTGTGTGTGTGTGTGTGTGTGTGTGTGAGTGCTCGATTATTCATAGCCTCATGCTACCATACTGTACAGCACAATCCATATGGCTGTGTGTGTGTGTGTGTGTGTGTGTGTGAGAGAGAGGAGATCTACATCCTCTGGGTATTGCAGATGTATCTGCCAACCTCCATCTGGTTACCAGGGGCCGTACAGGTGTGTGGGTGCGCATGTGTATGCGCACGTGTGTGTGTGTGTGTGTGTGTGTGTGTCACCCTGTCAGGCAACATGTGCCTTTCCAAGGACATGGATGGGCACACATGCAAACAAACAGAGTGAAATGCGTACACACACACACGCTTGACACCTAAAACGCCCCGTCCTTCTGTCAGCTCATTAGTCTCTCTCTTTCTCTCTCATTCTGTCCTCATGTCTACTTCCAAAAGCTCACACTACATCTGATTCTTAAAGACTAATAAATATTGAATAATATTGTTTTGCATGCTAACTTTTTAGCGAGCGAACACGATGCATATATATATATATTCGCCTACTCAACTTGATGCCTTTGTAAAAACCACTGAAGTCAAATTTGTTGTTTGCGTATCACTGACAAAGTCTCATGTTTCACACAGAAATCATCTTTATACTTTCAGTGTTGGGAATTTGTTTCACTGGCCCGCGCAGGCTGCAAACCCTATCCACCAGTTACAGTGATGCTCACATTCCACATGATCGGTGAATTTCGTGGAATTTAAACTTCCACTCATCAATGGTGCTTCCCAGACTGTACCATTCATACAGCTTTTCATACATGCTTAACCCCTACTCATATAATCGTGGCTAATTCCTGTGTGAAACCGTATCTTTAAATGGGACGCTTTTTTAAAGTGGTTCCAGGACGCGGGCCAATCAGTTTCAGCAGGTGTCATGTTCGCCATGATAGGACCACCCCAGTTTGTATGTTATATACAGACAAAATAACATACACATTTAAAAAACACACTTTCCAGTATGTAATAATGTGGTTTGCAGTATAATACTATGAAGGTAACTCGTTCTGATGGAAACCAGCTAAACTCTCTGTGAACAACATGGATAAACATTAGTATGGACCTTGCTGGGAGTGAAATTGTGGGGTTTCTGCTGCACTGTAATTGATTATATGTGACTACATTCAAGTGTGTGTGTGTGTGTGTGTGTGTGTGTGTGTGTGTGTGTATGTGTGTGTGCGCGCACGTTCACATGTTTTGGCTGGTAGCTATGAAATAATCACCTTTCACAGTGACTCC
>JAODVO010000026.1:1603804-1618164 GCA_025400055.1 Notarius lentiginosus | reverse complement strand
GATATATAGGTTATAATAGAACTAACAGCAGAAATAAAAAAAATGTCATATATGAAATTTTTAATTTCTGCCGTTAGTTCTATGTCTCTGGGTGACACACACCACACACACACACGTGTGTGTGTTCATATTGAGATTGACTTCAGTGCCATGAAATTAATTAACATTTCGATTTTAAATCCGTTTTATTTCATCTATCATATAGGTGTAAGAGCCAGAGTGTGTTTGTTCGTTTATTTATTTAGAGACTGTAACACACTCCACATGGCACGTCATTTATAAATTCCGTATGAGGTACACGAGGTGAGATGGAGGCCTTTGCGCTGCACTGGGAAGCAGAAAATAAATAATAAAAAAAACAGATAAAAATTAAATTAAATAAAACTTTATATATATATATGACGTCATATTAAGGGGAAAAATAATTCAGATTTAGATTTAAAATGTGGACCTGAAATGGTGTATAAAGATATCTGAGCAGCATTAAGCTATTGTTGCGTGTGTGTGTGTGTGTATGTGTGTGTGTAATCCCAGGCTTTCCTGAGCGCGTAAAGCCGCTAAAGCCCCGGCCTGCCTGGGATTGTCCTCCTCAAGCACCCTTTTACTTCTGCTTGTAAAATTTGTCTGCACTTATTAAAACGACGATGCATAAAATCCCCTGGATAAATCCCCGAGTTTATCAGGAAGCATGAGGAGAGGTTTATCTGTTTCAGCTCCCTCCTCTTCCTCTCGGTGGCTGTCAGCCAGCTGAACACCTGCGGAGACGCGCGCAGGAACACATCCCTTCTGCAGAACACCGCCGCCGCTGCGTTCCAGTCCCTTTAACACGGAACATCTCACACACTGCAGCAGCACGGGGCTGGAGACGCACTCACACACTTCTGGGACAACACCGGAGCAACCAGTAAAACAGAACAGCATTCAACTGGTTTCTGTCTTTAAAGAAAAAAGTGAGCAGCTGAAAACAGGCAACTTTGGGTTTTGGTTTTTCTTTTTCTCACCCCCAGCGGTGCTCAGGGCACAGGTAAGACACACACACACACGCACGCACACACACACACACACAGTTCAAACCGGGCCGTGTTTACCTTTTATTTATTTATTTATTTATTTATTTATTTGTAAAGTTAATATAGCTCTTAGGTGTTAGGTCGATGCCCTGAGTGCGTCATGGAAATGAAAACGCGCACACGAGCTGCATGGAGCAAACATGTGGTGCTTTAGACACAAACAGATTTCTGAATGAATGAATAAATAAATGATTAGCTTGCCTGTTATACTTAACGCGTGCAACAGAAAGAGTTGTAAGTGGACTTCACATTTTATTCACATTTTCTTTTACAAAATAAGCAAAAAAAAAAAAATCCTCTTCATGCACCCAGACAGTGTGTTGAAGGAGTTGGTTTTGGGCGATTTTTTTTTTTCATTCAATCTGGAATGAAAATATTGCATCATATTCAATAAATCTGGGCTCAAGGGCAGAGTAAATACAACAATAATAAAAATAATAATAAAAAAATAAATAATAATCTCATTATCTCTAGCCGCTTTATCCTGTTCTACAGGGTCGCAGGAAAACCCTTTTTTTTTATAAATAATAATAATGATCATAATATCAACAGAACGTCAGTGTATAGTGCAATGATGAGATATATAGTGCTATAGTGACACAACACACACACACACACACACACACACACACACACACACACACACACATGCTAATTTCACAAATATAGCACAGCTGTGATAAATAAATATGGATGAAGGAAACCAACACTTGATGCTGCATGCAATAAATTATCTTTTTCAGTTAATTTATAATAAATTGTATGTAAATTGTTTATCGTAGCATTTGTGTAAATAAAGTCACTGTTGATTTGATCATAAATACAGGCATATACAATCTAGTAATTAGCTAATGGTGTTAGCATAGTGTTAGCTAACATTACTACACATGATCATGGTTAAAAACTGATCTGTAATCATACACATAAGATTTTTATTGATTATTTATTTGTCAGTAAGTTTTATTTATTTCATTGTGAGGTCACACTCAGTTTAAACACTTGTCTTTTTCTTCAAGAAGAAATTTAGGTCAGGATTTGTGAAGTAATAAATTATAAATAAAAGACTTTTTGAAACCTGAGTAAATAAAAGAAACAATAAGCTTCAGCACTGAGTTTCACGTTTATGGACTGATATTTTATGAAATAAACGTGTCGCTCGCTGGGTAAAGTGAAGAGTGAGGTATAAACTGATCTCTGAGGAGGAACGACATTCATCTGTTCAATGAACACGAAAGGGGTGGAGCATCCTTCAATTACAATCATGTAAGAATAAATAATAAAATTTACTTCATCGATTAAATATAATCATCATGTGTAAGTTTATAAGTTTAATAACAGGGTTTTTTCCCCACTGAATTTTATTTGTATATTTTAACTCTTCACGGTTCCTCAGATGTTTCCTCTTTTCTGTGTCTTTAAGATGGAGAGATAAAAACATTCTGAAAGAAACAAATCCACCAGAGAGAACCATAATGTTCTCGACAAGACCTTCACAGAGTAAATCATAAATACGTTACTTTAAAATTCAAGTCACAGTTTAAACCAAACAGCACTTTAAACTCTGTGGGGGAAGAAACAGGAGGAGGAGGAGAAGGAGGAGGAGAAGAAGGAGGAGAAGGAGGAGGAGAAGAAGGAGGAGGAGGAGGAGAAGAAGAAAGAGGAAGAGAAGGAGAAGAAGGAGGAGGAGAAGGAGAAGAAGGAGGAGAAGAATAAGAAGAAGAAGAAGAAGAAGGAGAAGAAGAAGGAGGAGGAGAAGGAGAAAAGGAGGAGGAGAAGAAGAAAGAGGAAGAGAAGGAGGAGAAGGAGAAGAAGAAGGAGAAGTCTCCTTTGGATAACAGTATTGTGCTTTGCTTTGCCATCACTGTAATCATCAAACATGATGGAACTTAAAAAAATACAGAACAGGATGGAACATAATAAAGAACAAACAAAAGAAGAGAACAAAATAAAAAGAGGAGGACAAAACAAAAAGTGAATAAAACCAAAATGGAACGGAACTGAAAACGGAACAGAGAACAGAACGGACTGGAACAAAACCAAACCAGAAAAGAACAAAACAAAATCGAACACAATAAAATTGAAAAGAACAAAAACAAAAAAGCCACAGAGAAGAAAACAGAGCAGGTGGAACAGACCGAAATACAACTGAAAGAGGAGAAGAGAAGTGAACAAAAGCAAACCAAACAAACCAGAATGTACAAAAATGGAACAGAAATGAAAAGAAAACAAAAAAAAACCCAAAACCCTGAACATGATGAAAAAGCAAACAGAAAACAATAAAACGGAACGGAAGAGGAAAAGACGACGCTTTAACGACAAAAAAAGAGAAAAGAGGACGGGAAGAACAGGGGATTACGGAACTAAAACTAAACCTGAGTGTTAAAGTTAGAGATGGTTTGTTTTGCAGCAGAATTCTGACTCAGTGTGAGTACAGTGTGTGTGTGTGTGTGTGTGTGTGTGTGTGTGTGGAGTTCCTGTTTAAATGAAGATGATGACATCACAGCGGGGAAACGAGGATTTCTCACGCATTCCTGAACTGTACATGACCGTGCGTAATGTGTGATAAGACTGATGACTGGTACTGGCATAATTTGGACCTGATATTATAAGTGTGTGTGTGTGTGATGTCAGAGGCAAGGCAGAGCTGGTTTTTATGGCATTCATCAGTCACAGTGAGGCAGAGGGCAGTGCCAGCGTCAGGAGTTATGACCTCACAGTCGACGTGCTCCAACCCAAATATTGCCTCAGTGTCTGCTTTATAAAATAATTTTAATTAGACGTCACGTCAGAAGAAACGATGCTGTCGGGTCACGGCTCAGTGCAACGGTCGTGGCAGAACCAAATAATGCCAATGTGCAACACACACTTTCTCACTCTCTCTCTCTTTTTATTCAACTCTAATAAACCATAATGGCACGTCAAACCAAAATCCTGGAGAAGAGAGAGAAATTGTGTGTGTGCGCGCGCGTGCGTGTAGAAAATGAACAACAGAAAACCAGACAAACGATACACATGCTTCATCTTCTCATTCTCTCTTTCCCTCTCTGTCCCTGCTTCGTGCCTGGAGCCCCTCAGGAAGGATGTGATGTCATCAGCATGCGCCTGCCTCCTCTCAGATTGGTGACAGGGGTCATCCTTTACGAGGTGTGGCGCACGCGTACACACACACACACACACACACACACACACACACACACACACACACAATATTTAGAAAAATCTGCTTTGTGTTTCTATCCCTGGCAGCAAGCGACATTCTTCCCAAAGCACCATGACATCATGACACCATGGAGCAGCCATTTTTATTTCTGAGCTCTTCACATGTCCCAGGAAGAAAAAACAAAGAAGAAGAAGTTTGATCCCAAATGCTGGCATTTTATAGCAGAAACATTACTCGCGTATTCAGTAGCTAGCTCCGAGTCAGCAGGTTTATAGGCTAATTAGCAGGCTAATAAAATGCAGTAAGGGAAACTTGTATAAGGGTTCATGAGGTCAGAGCTGGTTTAATGGGGTCACCGAAACACTCTCAGTGGCGACTCATGGACAGGTTTGAGTAAATTACAAAGCTTTTGGTTCAACCCAGTTTCAAATGTTATTTACTGAACATATTAAAAAATGTATAGGGAACATAGAACCCTGAGAACGTAGGGGCCTTGACCACATCACACCATGAGAACACAGAGCACCGTTACAGTGGGGCATTGGGGATATAGGGCCCGAGAAACAGATGGCATTGGGATATAGGGCCCTTGGATAATAGGGCCCTGGAAACATAGGGTGTTGGGATATAAGACCCTTGGATAAAAGGGCCCTGGAAACATAGGAACCTTGGAAAATACAGCCCTGGAAACAGAGAGCATTGGAGTACAGGACCCTTGGATAATAGGGCCCTGAACACATAGGGCCCTTGGATAATAGGGCTCTGGAAACAAAGGGTGTTGAGATATAGGACCCTTGGATAAGAGGGCCCTGAAAACAGAGGGCATTGGTATTATAGAACCCTTGAATAATAGGGCCCTGGGAAATATAAGGCATTGGGACATAGAACCCTTGGATAACAGGGCCCTGGAAACAGAAGGCATTGGGATATAGGGCCCTGGAAAGATAGGACCCTTGGATAAATAGGGCCCTGGGAACAGTGGGCATTGAGATATATGGCCCTGGAAACATAGGGCCCTGGAAAGAGTACCCTTGGATAATAGGGTCCTGGAAACATAGAGCGTTGGGATGTAGGACACTTGGATAATAAGACCCTTTGATAATAGGGCCCTGGAAACAGAGGTCATTGGGATATAGGGCCCTGGAAACATAGGGCCCTTGGATAATAGGGCCCTGGAAACAAAGGGTGTTGAGATATAGGACCCTTGGATAAGAGGGACCTGAAAACAGAGGGCATTGGGATATATGGCCCTGGAAACATAAGGCCCTGGAAACATTGGACCCTTGGATAATAGGGTACTGGAAACATAGAGCGTTGGGATGTAGAACCCTTGGATAATAGTCCCCTTTGATAATAGGGCCCTGGAAACAGAGGGCATTGGGGTATAGGGCCATGGAAACATAAGACCCTTGGATAATAGGGTCCTGGAAACAGCGATCTGTGGAATAATAGGGCCCTGGAAACATAGGACATTGTGAATTGAGGATCCTAAAAATATAGGGTTCTGAAAATGTAGTCCACTGGGAAAGTAGGACATTGGGAACATAAAGCCCTGCAAACAGGACTCTGGAGACATGGGACCTTGGAATCATTGGACAAAGGGAATGTTGGGCCCTGGGAACAGATGGGGATAATAGGGTCCTGACAATATAAGACTTTGTGAATCTAGAGCTCTGGAAATGCAAAATATACTGGGAACATACTGGGATCCTAGAAACGTGGGGCTCCAGTAACATAAAAACCTGGGAATGTAGGACCCTGTGAACATCAATCACTGGGAATATCGGGATACCCTGGGGATATCGGACAAAGTGAATATGGGACCCTGTGAACTTAGAATACTGGAAATATTGGACCCTGAGAACATCGGACACTTGATGACCTGAGATCTGAGGAACCCGGGAAACACAGGATGCTGAAACAGAGGACCATAGTAGTGAAGGATTCTGGGAATATTGGGGTGCTTTCAAAATTACAATGAAAGAATGCTGAACCTTTGAGAACATGTGCTTGACTCTTGTATGCACTTGTACACATCACTCAGAGTAGAATCGATTTTTTTAACATCATATAACTTTGATAAAGGAGTTCATTAAGTAATTTGTAATTAAAACTGAATGCATATGTGTTTTATTAGAAACACACACACACACTTATGAACTAAAGTCACTCGAGGCAGCAGTGAATAAAATATTTCATTTTAATTTGAGTACATCGCTTATTAAAATAGGAGATTATTTAT
This sequence comes from Notarius lentiginosus, assembly GCA_025400055.1. Lineage (NCBI taxonomy): Eukaryota > Metazoa > Chordata > Actinopteri > Siluriformes > Ariidae > Notarius > Notarius lentiginosus. The sequence continues at coordinate 1,611,692 of JAODVO010000026.1, read as the reverse complement.
TCGCCCCGGTTTTACGATGTTTTACTAAAATTCCTTCGCGTCCTGCGTGAAGCTCTTTCAACACAACACGTAAATCCGTCACGTCACATAATGTTTCAAGTTCAAATAAAGCAGCAGCCAAGAGCTTAGCATTTTGTCTGGCCCTCACTGTACTTTCTCTCTGATGGGCTTTACCTCATTGCGATGTCATCATCACGTGCCAGACCCGTGGGCTTTCCATGCTGTGATGATGATGATGATGATGATGATGATGATGATGATATGTCTGAAATCAAGAATCCAGGTTATTGGCTGAACGCTTCTCCTGAAATGCCATTTTGGGAGAGGATATGTGCGCTATGTTGCTTCTGGCAAAAATATATCACGGACCTGAGCAGCTAACGGCTAACAGTTTATAATTATTAGCATAAACATCTGAATTTGTGAACACTATTTTCACTGAATGAACAAACGTGGTCTGTTCTTAATAGAAGGAGTGCGGATTACCTGTAAACTGGAAGAAGAAAATCTGTAAATGTTATCTTAAATATCTCCGCAGTCCATATTGATCATGTATTAGCATAAGCGATATCTGTGAATTAGCAGAACTAAAAAAAAAAAAAAGGTCAGGAACCAAAAAGTCTGCATTAATTAGCATAAAACCAATAATGTTAATTTGCAAAAGACAAAAAGTTTGATGTTTTTGAATTAAGGTCTGTTTCAAACCGTAGGTCATTTTTAAAATGGAGTAATATTTGTTTTGGGCGCTCCAGATCGTTCTGTACGGCCGATAAATCACGGCCAGATGAAAAGATGATTAGCGCTTCGAGGTGCCTCTTGTTTGAAGACGCCATCACTGTGCCTCCCACTTGAACGACGAGTCGCCACCGGAGTTCAATAGATCCGTCGATAGCTAGTTTTCGCCGGGCTACGGCTAATCGCAGGGCGCTCATCGAGATGATGGACGTTTCTCCACACCAAAGCACGCAGCTGTCTGATACAAATTTACACCCGAGGCCAAAATGGCAAGAAATTATGCTAGGAAAACATGGCTCCTAACGGATAGAGCCCGAGAGGGTCATTAGCGCATAGTGAGCCGTGGATTTTAATTAGCGAGGGGGAACTTCGGGCCTGATGAATAGCATTGGGTGAAAAAGGATTAGCTTGAATTAATCCAAGAAACTCGGCGAGAATTAGCATGCTACGACGTACAGAGAGATAATTAGTACGCTACGACAAGTTGAGCAAGTTCATGGAGCTCTAATTTCTTTTCAAACAAAAAAGAAATAAAACACATCTCATCATCTGTATTTTTCTCAGTGCTGCCTATTTTTTTTTTTTTTGACGTGTTAGCATAGCCTGTTGATGAATAAGGCGTATCGCAGTAGCCGTACGTCCCAGCGGAGTTTTCTCAGCGCTCTGCTCAGTATCCGGCCGCAGCAGATCCCTCGCTTCTCTAATTGAACCCTAATTACGGGAATGTGGGTCTGGACAGAGCCGAGAGCCAAGGAGATGGTAAATGTAGCACTGCCCCTGAGCCGACTCGTGTGCGTGTGTGTAGAGACAAGCTCTTAAACTGTAAAGAGCATCTAGAAACCACTTTATTCGCATTACAGTCTTTGTTCAGTAGTGAAGAGGTGCATTAGCTGAAATAACCTGTAAACTTTGTGTGTGAGAGAGAATTCAGAAAAACAGTCTGCATTTATTAGCATAATCGTCTTTGACTTAGCATAACCAGAATGTGCCGAAACAAAGTTTTTCATAAACCAGTTTGCGAATTAGCAAACAGTGTGAAAGGTTTGTATGAATTTGCATAAAAGTGTAATTTGGAATAAATTGTCTGTAAGTTAGTTTATATTTACGAGCATAAATGTCTGAATTGTTGTCATTATCACGACTTCCTGATGAGCAAAAAATTAGCCAAAGCCGCCTGTACTTATCAGCATAAACATATGATTTAGCAGAAACAGTTATTCGCATAAAAATACCCAGATTAGTCAGAACAGTCTACGTCTGTTCGTATAAACCAATCTGGAGTATCAAGAAAAACGAAACTAAGAAATAAATGTATGTATACTTACAGAAAACTAATAAAAGCAGATTAATTGAGGGATTACACTTCCCCTCAGTTAGCATGTATAGCATAACGGCTTTCTTTTTAAACGTAACTATCGAACGTGATTTAATTAAACCTTTTCATCTTCTCGTTATTAAAAGATATTTTCTTCATTCTTTGAAGTTTAACGCAACATATAAAACATAATAATGGCGATGCAGCGGTTATGAATTTGTTTGTGCAGAATTTTAATTAGAATCGAATTTATAGCTGTGTTTATCGTGTAAGGCTGAAATGCATCATCTCTAAATGTAGCTTTTGTTTTTAAACGTGGATGAGCTAATGTCCATACATCTCTTCCGCTCTAAATCATCGCGCAGGTCACTGTTCTTTGAAATGGGCTTCATTACTGGTTGTACTCAGGCCACGTCCTGTTTTATATTAGTGTTGGACTTTACTGAAGTTTGATGTTGATGAATTCTGGTTGTTTCATGAAGAAAGTTTCCGACTTATAGAGCTGAAACTCATGAGTATATCTCGTCTCACTGGGCTTTAATGGACCAGGAAAAGAAACCTTTAGAACCCTCATCTGGATACGCAGGTCATGGAAGCGGTTCCTCCTGTTACTCCTGGAGAACCTCAGCAAGAACAATTACAGCTTCGGAGAAGAACGTTTCAAGAACCTTGACAAGCACAATATTTCGTGATCTGAACTTTATGGTTTTGCGAAAATGCGGTTCCAAGAATTGTTATGCTTGTGAACATTCTGACAAAGTTGCAGGAACATTGCATTCGAAATATTCCAAAAACCTCAATGAGAATTTTTCGAGAACCACAACAAGAAGGTTCTTCATCAGCAGCAAGGAGAAAACGTTCTGAATATTAAGGTTCGAGGAACTTTTGGTTCCAATAACTTTTTTTTTCTTTAAAAATCCTATAAAACGAAACACTCTTGGATATATTTAAAGAACCAGAACCTAAACAAGAACATTCTTGACGTGGAAGACCTGCAGAGCTTTTCTGAACATTGTGGTTCCAGGAACGTTTGTGTTTGTAAACGTTCCAATAGTGTTGTAGATACATTAGCATCATAACCTTTCAAGAACCTCATCAGGAATACAATTGAACATGAAGACCTGCAGAGTTAACTATTATCGGTTAGAGGAAAGTTTTGGTTCCGGGAACTTAAATACAAAACATAAATGTTCCTACGTGACATCACGAACGTTTCGATCTTGCTTCTAGAATATAATGTTTTGTTTAACGGAGAGTGAACATGAGCAAGTTTCTCATCACATTTCTCGCAGTGCTTTGCTTCATACCTTGATAAAGTCTATGATTTAGCAGAAGCAGGTTCTGTTTATTAGCATAAACATCTGAAAATTAGCAGAATGTCCGCACAAACGTCCGTAAATTGACGGGCTGTATTTCTGAACGCCTGTGGATTAGCAGAAACGGTCTTGACTATTTATTAGCAGGAGCACCATGAAATGGCAGGAACGCTGTGTGAGTTAACGAATGTCTGTATATAAGGGGAAAATCTGCATTAATTAGCGCAAATTAGCAGGTCAGTCTGTGTCAATATGACGCCTTGCTAAAGTTAACCCTTCCAGAGTAAATGGTGTCTCTTCTGTATTTACTTGTTCACTTTGTGGCTCGCAAGTATGTTTTGTCATTTGAATGAACTCGAGCTCCCGAACCCGAGCTAATTTGTACCTCGAGTGTTGCACTTGAATCCCACTTCCTGGGTTCAAACATGAGCATGGATGAAAGGCATATTTCTCAACAATTTGCTTTTAGGTGAGGAGGTTAGTGAAGGAAGCGATCGCCGTAGAAGATCATTTTCTGTGCCCTAATCTGTTAATAGCGTAAGTAGCTAATATCCTGTTAGCGTAGTGACTACCACCTGGAGACGCATCTGCAAGCTGCTAGCCGTTTCCTTTCTGCTAATTCCGTCCAGACAGAGCTGAATAATTTGCATTTTGAGGTTTGTGCTCATGTGAAAAGAGCAGAATGTAGAGACAAAAAAGAGGGGAAGTGTGTAAGTCGCAGAAGCCTCATGCCGCTAACATATTTGCTTTAATGGTCACTGAAACATATGGAAGTGTTTAAGCAGAGTATTTTTAGCTCACTTGTGGAGACATGTTGTGTGTGTGTCCCATACGAGAAGCGCAAGATTAAACCGTTGTGTGTCTGCTTTAGAAAGACTACAGTATTGTTCAGTTGCAAAGCAGATTCAGGACGTGACATTTGTCTAAGCAGTCTGTTTATTATTACTCCGTGTCCTGTTTGTCATGTTTGTGGAGAATCTTTTGTTTTTGTTAAGGCACTCCGTTTGTATAAATGAAACGTTCTATAGTAGTAATGATTAGCAGAAGTTGCGTGTGTAACTGTGGTTCTGGATGGATCTTTGAACTCTGTATAACCATGAAGGGCAGAGTAGAACACCTGAAGAACCACATCATAACACGAATAATTACTCCCTCGAACCTTCTCGCTCACACCGTCCGAGGTTCCCAATGATCAGGAACACTGGACGGGTATGTAGGTAAGCAACATTTTCCTTCACCCCCTTCTACCTTTGATAAGATCCACCAAGGAACCTGAAACCCTAGTCCTGATTTGAAAGGTTCTCAGAGGTCACGAGTGCACTAGGAGTTACAGATGGTAACCGTATAAAACCGTATGACCCTGATGATGTCCACCACCCAGTGGACTGACCTCAGACCTCAGGAGAGTACCTGATGTCTTATCTCCATAAAAAAGAGACAACCCTGGATTGAGTTCTTAACCTTAAAGTGCATATCGCGGGTAAATTCAGGAGCAAGATCAATGTAATTCTCCAATTTTATATTAAACTTTGGTCAAATATCTGGCACATTTTGTGGATTTTTTTTACCTTGCACAATACCAGACAAATTCAGTTGAAATCAAGCCATTTGAGGCAAATTGGTCCACCTCTGAAAAAACTTGGCATTTGGATTTCCCAGGAAACATTGATTTTCATGACATCACATGCAGGATGCCTCCCTCTGAATACTACGTCAGCATTGGTTTGTTTATGAGAAAAAGACCTGGTGGTTTTCTGCAAATTTCTTCAACGTTATCATGTAATTATTAAAATGGTTAACAGATGTATCGTAGGAGCGTGTAGCAACACTAATCTTGATGGGATTAGTCTTCATCACTTCCCACATTGCGCTCAGGTGACAATTCCATATTTCAATGCAAAATTGCTAGCTGCTAAACTTGGTTTACACATGCTGTGCACTGAAACCATGCAAGCTCTCGCAGCCTGCTGGCGCTTCCACAGGTGACATCATGAATCTGGCTCCAGACTCCCTTGGGATTTTTCCAGACGTGTTTTGTTATTTTATTTTTTTTCTGCTGTAGGCCTTGTGCAAAATTACCCTTCTGAATGCGTGTGTAACGAGACATTCATTCATATTAAAAAAATGAATTTGGTCCAGGATATGCACTTTAATGTAATTTATCATCTGATCTGCCTGTTGAAGCACAAACTGGAAGAGCATCAGCATTTTTTAGCTGCAAGTGCCTCACAACGGATATGAAAGCTGCAATGGTACGAGCTCGACTCGATTGCAGTGGTGAGTTTCCGATGTCTGTGATTTCTTATGTATTTGAGGTGTGTCTATAAAAGTTCCTTGCTGAGATTTCAAATAATAATGCTCCATTTTCATTGGCTGAACTGAAGATGAAGACATTTGTTATTTGTTGGTTCAACTGTAAACCAGCCCCTTGCATTTGCCATTGAGTGGTGTGTGACCACACGCCCCACTCGCTGAGTGTCCACCCCCCCAGTTTGAGAACCACTGCTTTAAACATATGAACTAATTTTATCCCTGATAAATGCATTTATCCCTGATGAGCAAGCCTGAGGTGATGGGAGCAGGGACATCTAGTTGATGGTAGCAAGGACATCTCCTTGACACAACATGAGAAAGAAACCTTGAGAGGAACCAGATTCTAAAGGGAACCCATTAATTTGGGTGAAGCAAGTTAGAAATAACTTGCTTCACTAACTGTGTCCGATATACTCACAAAGAACAATTGTCTCATTAATCTCATTATCTCCAGCCACTTTATCCTGTTCTACAGGGTCGCAGGCAAGCTGGAGCCTATCCCAGCTGACTACGGGCGAAAGGCGGGGTACACCCTGGACAAGGAATAAATCATAAACAGGATAAAGCAGCTACAGATAATGAGATGAGATGAGATGAGATATATTACGTTCAATATGCTGCATCTCACTGTTCTCCTGTGCGCTGTGGCGTGTGCACCAAAGGGCACGCCTCGGGCTGCATGCACGCCAAGTGAGCTCCAGAATGCGCACCGTGAACAAGGCGCACCTGTTCTCAATTAGTGAACTAACTGTTGGGCTATTTAAGGACTGCGCTGATGCAAGGACGATCAGTGCAGTCCTTATGCCACGTGTATTATGCCACGTTCAGTGCGCATTACCAAGCCTTGTTTCACGTGTTTGTGGTTTTCCCGATTTCTCAACTCCTGTTCTCATTTCTAGTTCTCATTCCCGTTTTGCCTCTGACATCCTGTTTGCACCTCGATTGACCCTTTGCCTATTTTCTTGTTTATGACCTTGCCTGCTAATTTGGACTGTTTGCTTTTGTGTGTTTTTAATGCACTTCATGTATATATCGCACTGTATTATAATAAACACTTCTGCACATACATCTGCCTCCCTCGCTCATTTAACAGAATACTTCACCATACAATTGATGTCGCAGATACGTATCAGTTCGCGATCCCACGCCGCTTCTGGGTTTCCTTGTCCCTGCTGCTAGCCTCAGATTTCCACCTATGTACCGATGCTTACCCTCCTACACCTTACAATGGAGAATATCATCCATGTGGTTTCCGCATCCAGTGTGGGGTTTTCTATGATGACTTCCTAGAGCCCAAGCCACCCGAACCCCTCTGGGTGAGCTTCATCCTGACATTCACTGCTCAACGAGCATGCATATGGATGGAATATCTAATTCGGGTGGAACACCCTTGCCTTCGAAACTCTCAGCCTTTCTTTGCCATGCTCAAGTTGATCTATGAATCCTTAGTAAAGGAGGAACCCCTTGAAATTTTTTGGGGAGGGGCAATCCGGCCAGTGGTTGACGCAGCGGAGGAGGCCGTTGCTCTAGAGCGCCTCCTAAAGACAACCACTCCAGTGGCCGACTCAGCTGAGGAAACCATCGCCCCAGAGCTCCCCCCAGTGGCTGATATAGAGACAACATAGGAGGCTGCCTCTTTTGAGCTGGTTTCTCAGCCAGAACCAGCACCAGAATCCATGCCTGAACCCATGCCAGCACCTGTTCCTGTGCCAGCGCCAGCTCCAGAGGCGGAGCCAGAGTCAGCACCTGCTCCAGAGGCAGAGCCAGAGTCAGCGCCTGCTCCCGAGCCAGAGGTGGAGCCAGCACCTGCTCCCGTGCCAGAGCCCACCCCAGTAACAGAGCCAGTGTCAGTACCTACTCCAGAACCAGTGTCAGAGCCATCTGGAGTAGATGCAGTGAGCTCCAGCATGCGCGTCGTGAACAAGGCACACCTGTTCTCAATTAGTGAACTAAGTGTTGGGCTATTTAAGGACTGCACTGATGCAAGGACGATGTGAAGTATTATGCCATGTTCAGTGTGCATTACCGAGCCTTGTTTCCCGTATTTGTGGTTCTCCTGAGTTCTCGTTCCCATTTTATCTCTGACATCCTGTTTGCGCCTCGATTGACCCTTTGCCTGTTTTCTCGTTTCTGACCTTGGCTGCTGATTTGGACTGTTTGCTTTTGTGTGTGTTTGATGCACTTCATGTATATATCGCACTGTATTATA
>JAODVO010000026.1:1161088-1171401 GCA_025400055.1 Notarius lentiginosus | reverse complement strand
GTCAGCTGGGATAGGCTCCAGCTCGCCTGCGACCCTGTAGAACAGGATAAAGCGGCTACAGATGATGAGATGAGAATGCGGTCTTTGCATCATTCTTTCATCTCACGTTGCGAGCTGTTGAGATGTCGGACAATGATTCGGCCAAATCAGCTTTATCCGGCAGTGTATGGATAGCGGCTCGACATCTTACCCTAGTCAACCGATGCAGAGCTCAACCAATGCAGATCAAAAAATTGACTTAGTACTAGAATAGAACTATACAAAAAATAATTCCCATTGCTAGTTTTAGGTAGCTTAGATACCGGCTCTTCCATTATTGCTGTTTCTTCTACGTTTTCTTGATGCTGTGTTCTAGAAACAGCACTAAAACTTAGCTTCAAAGCCACAAAATGCAACTTTGATGGAAAAAATATATATAATAAATTGCTGACCTCTCTTCACGTCGAAAGAAGAAGGAAAGTTTCACTTGTTTTGACATGGCGAATTATTAACACGAGGAAATACTTGTAATTCGCAACTAAAAAGACTGCAGCTACGCTGGCAGCTTGACCGTGCTTTCTAGTGCGATTGTGTTGCGCTTGCACAGAACTGGGTTTTCACGCCCAAACCACAGGAAGTCCATACAAGGTTATAGACACCTAATGAGGCTAAAGTGACAATCTAGTTTTAAAAAAATGTTAGAAAAATTACAGTGGGCACTTTTCTATTATTCTTATGTGGCTATTGAAAAAATGTAAAGTCTGATAAACGTCCCTGAATTAGCTCCGTACTCACTACAGACCCCCATCATATCTGATATCTCCTTTTATACCTCACTTTTCTCTGTAAAAGTCTTTGAGATGTTGAAAATTCCAGGATAAGATGAAACCATGGTTATAAAGTTCTTGTTCATTTTGGTCAGGGAGAAAGAAAGAAAGAAAGGAATGAGTGGGGAACTGAGAAAACGTCACACCACATGCTCTGGAGGAACCGTTCCAGGAACCGTTCGAGATGACGGTCTGGATTCGATGCTGTACAGCGTCACACCCTCATTTCCAGAGAAGGGGGAGGGGAAAGACGAGTGGGATTCAGGATTCTGATGTAACTTTGGAGCTGAAATGGTGGCTGCAGGTTGCGAAAACAAACAATCGCTGTTGCTTCGTGGTTTGTGATTGTGAACTGGGGGGGAATCGAACCATCAGGGTGATTTTAATGAAAGAAAAAGTAAAGCACAGAGGATCAGGGGCCCGTTTTTAGTTGTTAAAGAGCATAACACCTTCTACGTGTGTGTGTGAGAGAGAGAGAGAGAGAGAGAGAGAGCTCAAAGGGGAGTCTTAAAACTGAACATGCACACACACTGAACTCATGAGCTTCTGATGCAGACATCTGGAAAAAAAATTGTGTGCGTGTGTGTGAGAGAGAGAGAGGATTAAGGAAAGGAGAGGGGAAAGGGGTGAATAGTGTGTGTGTGTGTGTGATTCTTGGTTACAGCGGAGCGCGTGAGGAGCACGCACACCTATTATTAAAAAGAAAGGTCCCGGATCAAAGGCGTTTTTAAAAAAAAACAAGAAGACGCGTCGCGAACCCAATGAAGCAGTGATCCGGTTCACATCAACACCTTCAGCTTCCGCCGCAGGAAGAAAGAGGAGAGAAACCGCGCGCGTGGAGCAGCATGTGGAGCCGCGGGGTCACTGGATGCGCGAGACAGACGACATTCCGCCACACGAGCCACGGAGGCTTTTGTTTTGCAGAAGCGAGCGGAAAGACGCTCTGAGTGCAGCATCGAGAGCACACACACCCTGAGCCCGGACACACACACCCCGAGCCCGGATACACATACACACTCACACCCCGAGCCTGGACTGACTGCTTTAACACCGAGCAAAGCAGAGACACGACCCGCGTGCACGTGCAGCAGCGCAAACACCGGGGGGAGGAGGGGGGATTCTTTTCCCTGATCGCGGACGATTTTCTTCTTTACACTTTCGTTCCCTTCAGCAGAACAAGTCTGGACACGTGCAGCCCTGCAGTTCCAGGTACGGAGCTGTGTGTGTGTGTGTGTGTGTGAGTGATTTCTGATGGTGCTCCAGCATGCACTTAAAAAATAACAAACGCACGAGCTGTTTTTATACAAACGCCCTCGCGGTAGTGAACACGTGTCACCAGGATCAGCTGCACCATAAATAACTGCGTTTATTTCCCACTCATCAGAACCGCGTGCTCGGTTCGGTCCAAACGAAACAACAGGCAAGTGGTGGGGGGAGATTCCTCTTCTTCTTCTTCATCTTGCGCGACATCAATCAGAACACGCGAGACTCATCAAGCCGACGATCAGCCCTGGAGTAGTGATGAGCATCGATCAAAAACATATACATATATATAAAACGGAAAGTGTGAGATGATTTTTTTAACTGATTTAAATTTTTTTATCCATAAAGTTGTTTGTAATGATATGACATCGAATTGTCACTTTTTTTTCTCCAGGAACACGGGGAGGGGGGGAGACAAACAAACAAACCAAAACCCCTGGTTGCCTTTGCGAGGAGGTTAATGATGTATGGGGTGCCAATAGTTTTGCACCCCACTTCTGGTCATGATTTTATACTTGGTTTTGCTTGTTCGCACACTCCATGGGGTGCCAATACTTCTGGAGATGAGTTTTAGTCTGTGGGATGTGATGGTGCTCACTCACTGAGGGCTGATCAGTTTTCATCCTGTTATTTATTTCCGCACTAAATCGTCCTTGTCGGATCCGTATCCAGCGCAGCGCTCAGAGTCGCACACAAGTTGGACCGTATTCATGAATGAAATGATTCTGTTTTTAATTATCGCACACCGTGAGATGTGGTAAGAAATGCGAATGCAGCCGATATAAAACGCAAAGATATTGATAACTGTCAGGAAATTAAATGTTCAAGCTCAAACGATATGGAACGCTCCTGACGTTGAAACGATCAGTTACTTTTTAAATTTTAAATAAATTATGCAATGAAATTGATAATTTGCATATAAACATGTATTATTTCATCAAACCAACATATAATACGAGTCCGTTATGCTCATGATGTAGGGTCAGAAACGCATACCGACCCTTTAATTTATCACATCATCTCAGCTCAGAAACGGTCCAAGCCTTTCCTGAGGTCACTGTGTTTTTATTCAGCGTCGTGTATAAAACTGATGTAACAGATTATTAGTGCGTTAAACGGCTGATGTAAGGACTCTGAAACCCTGAGACAACTAGTTTTCTGCGGTGAGTCAGACCTCGTCACGATTTTAAAATCTCTGAGCACGTTTTCTTATCACTCGATGAAAAGCTCAAGTCGCTTTCGCAAACCACTTTGATGAACACATTGTGTTCTATTATATTACAAGGGATGAGATTTGTTGTTCATAAGTTAGATTTCTGTACAGATTTGCTGATCCCCCCTTCCCCTTTATGGTATATACAGTACAGAGTGCTTCCCCCTGCTGGTACGGAGAGCTGTTTCCTTTCAGCTACGGTCGCATTCCCAAGTCATGAGGGTTTAATTTGCGAATACTTGGTGATGATAAATTATTTGCATCACCACCAATCATGCAATGCACAGCGATTTGTTCTTTGAGCTTCACCAGTTATTTTTTGGTGTATCTCCGCCTCGTGAGGGGCCAAAAACATCCCAATGCATGCACTGAAATTTGGTGATGTTTTCATCAGCAAATGAAGCGGCGAATACTCGCAGATGGGTTTGGGAAAACTTCCCAAAGCTCAAGGAAGCATCGCCACTCAACGTCTCATTTTCATCGAAAACCCATCACGAGCTGTAGTGTGACCGTAGCTGAAAGGAAAAATAGAACGCTAGTAAAAATGTGGAAAAAGACATCCTGATGCTCCACAGGCACTTAAACTCTAGAGCCCCCTAAGGGTCATGGTGGGGATTTGTCTTGAGCAACTTTTGTGTTCCTTCGCAGTATTTTTGCACAGACAGCGAGACACGAAGAAACGATGCGAAAGTGCGGGGAAAAAATCATCGATGAACTATTTACAGCATTGTTAATCATATTAAATGTGACACGGTGATGTGAGCATTCCACGAAAACAACCATATGACCATGGAGTCGAGAAGTGATGATGAGCTGTCTTTATTGTCGTTATCTTTATCATTTTTGTTGTTGTTGTCAAACAGTGTTGTGTTTTGAGGCACAAATTGAATGAGACTCCGCCCACCCACAGCAGGGTGATGACGTTTCCACAACCTTCATCCTGATTGGTTGACTGCGTTCCTTTCACAGACGTAATAATAGAAAAACTGTGGGGAAAAAAAACTTTGCTTTTTCACACACGAACATTCACCTTTGATGTGTAAGTGTTCATTTACAGGATATAAATTTTTTAAATTATATATAATTTTTTTTCCAGATTAATGACAAATCGCACTGTCTGTGTAAAGGAATAAGGTTTAATGCAAAAGTGTTACTCAGAAAAGCAAACGTTGCTCAGAAACATCTCATGACCCTGAAAGGGCTGCACATTAAACTGATCATCGTTTAATCATCGGAAATTATTGAAATTGTTTGTTGGATTGTCCGGTCTCTCCAGGCAGGAGGCGTTTAATTGCATCTTAACCCTTTGGGGTCGAGAACTTCTCTGCTGAAGCGCGACAGGTTTGAATGAGGAGGTCATGTATTGAGAAATATCTTCGCAAGTTTTTTATCATACAAGTCTGATAAACATATTGATGAACTTTACACTTTCCTCCGTGCCCACTGCTAAATAATATCATCGTTTTTAAATGACCTAAATTAGATGAAACACAAAACTTGTCCCCTTCCTCAGTTACACCAGAGTCGGAGCGCTGAGCGTCCAATTCATAAAAGACTGTTCTCATGGTAACGGCATGATAATCACCTTCACTCTTTCGGTTTCAATTGGTTTCTCTTTCACGGTGGGAACGCCCACCGTAAACAGGATAAAATCTGCCAGACATAGTTTAGGATATTTGGAGGTAAAACTTGTTGTGAGATGGCATGTAGATTTTATGCGCTTCGGATGATTCAGGACGGCGATTCAATTCGTGATTCATTTCATGAGTCAGGACAGCGATTCGGTTCAATCTTGAGAACTGCGATGCATTGCCTTATTTATTTATTTTTACTTCGACTCAATCCAGCCAAAGATCAGCTCGAGTAAGTGTAAATGTTTCTTCTATTTCTGATGGGCAGATCGGTTGATATGCGTGCACTGTAGTGCAAACACAGGAAAAATGACTGAGCAGTTTTTCCAGAGTTAAAAGTATTTTCCTCAAAAGTAGTTAATTTTGCTCTATTTTGAGTTTAGAGAGTAAACTTTGCAGTTGGAGTAAAATTAGAAAGTAATTATGTAACAGAGTTGATTGTAGCTCTGAACTGAGTAAAATAGTACAAGAGTTATTTCAGGACACACTGAATAAAGTCAAATGGCAGATAAATGAAGATGTTGTAAAAATCAGTTTCAGAACTGTGTTGGAACATGTGGAAAAACATGACCTGACCCACTGGGACTTGAACTGATGGGATTAAGAATTGGGAGTGGTTTTCACTCTTCTCATTGAATGGAATGGGAATTTTTACTCTTCTCATTGAATACCCGTCCCACTGCCAACCCTTTATCCCAAAACAATAGGACATACGTTTTTTGATGGCCAGTTAATTGTCCAAATCAACGGAGCAGATTTAAGTTTTTGTGTTTGATCCATTCCTCAGCCTGAACAGAATCGCCTCAAGTGACCAAAACGGTTCGACACAATGGGTTCGGTCATATTTTTACACACATTCCAACACAGTTCTAAAACTGCTTTTTACAACATCTTCATTTATCTGTTGTTGTTTTTTTTAAAGTACAATCATGACTACAGAGATATTATTGTAGCTGAACTTTTGCTGAATACAAAAAAAAGTCATACGGCTTAAAAATACTGCTTAGATCTGTTGAAATTGACAACAAAAATCAGAGCGTGCCAAAATCATTAGCGTGCCAGAAAATACCCTCAGAGCCCCAGATGGTTAAAAACATGAAAAAGATGATGTGGAAAATACAGATCACGTTTTGCGAGTTGCCATGTTTTCATGTGCAGTTTGAAATTGCGAACTAAAAAAGCACTCACGGAAGCACATGAATTTCAAAATAAGTCTCAAATATTACAAAAAAAGTTTTTATGCTCTCATGAGGTGGTTTTTCAGACTCCACAAAATTGAAATTAAACATTTTTCGCATTGAAGTCAAATGAAGAGCAAATGGAAATGTTACCTTTCTGAAAGAGAGAGATATCTGTGTAAAGGTTATGGCGAGAGGACAAACCCAGCGTTATTCACAGAACATTCACGATCGTGTTTGGTTAAAATGTTTAAAATATCGCTCCTATTTTGCGCTAAACTGCAGCAGAAACCTGGTGAGTAAAAATCTGATAAGTTCAATCATGACACAAAAGCGAGAGGTCGTTAAATGTCTGAAATTTCAGCGAACATGATTTTAAGTATAACTCGAAGCGTAGCCTGGTGTGTTGTGACGCTGGTGTGATGGGCGCACTCATATCGGTTTTAAATCCCACAATAGCAGAGAAGCAGGACAAATATTTTTGAAAAGTTTCAGTTATTTACATCATGAACGTGACGTGTATTACAGCGACGTAAACAGAGCATGACGAGTGATTTATTTCAGTCGTGTGTGTGTGTGTTTGTCAGAACCGACCCTCAGCTGGGCAGGTAATAATGTATGCGTGTCGTTTTTGATGCTCAGACTGATTTTTAGTGGATGATGATGTCGCTCGAAAGGTCAGACTGTGGCACTGAGCTCCATATTGTGTGGCCACACCCCTTTATAATGTAGCCCCGCCCCTGCTGCATAATTATATTTTAATCTCCGCTCAGCGCCCAGTATAAACCCACCAGTGAACCTCAATACGCCATAACAGCACAAACCCTGCGTGTGTGTGAGAGAGAGAGAGAGAATCGTATCTGTTGTTATGATCAAAATGGATTCCTCCAGTCACACACTTCAGGCTCTGAACAGCTAATGAGTCACAGGAGGGAACGAACACACACACACACACACACACACAGCTGTCTCTGTTTGGCCTCCGGAGTGGAAAAGAAAGACGAAGGAGGAAAAGGATCAGGAGGGAAAACAGTCTCTCCTTCTCTCTGTCCTTCTCCATCATTCTCTCTCTCTCTCTTTTCACCTTATTTTTTTTTCTGCTTCTCTCCATCTGGTTTCTGTTTCTTTCGGCCTTCTCGTCCTCTCCTCTCTCATTTTTTTTTCTCCTTTCTCTCCCTCTCTCTTCCTTTCTTTCTGTCTAATCTCCTTTTCTCTCCTTCTCTCTTTTCTTTCTTTCTGAACTTTTCTCCTTTTGTTTCTCTTTTATTTTTCCCTCGCTTTGCCTTTTCCTTTCTTTTTTTTCTCCCTATCAGATGAACTTGACATCGTCTTTCTTTCTTTCTCTCCCATTTTTGCTCATGTCTTTCGGTGTCCTTTCTTTGTCCTTTTTTTTTCTCTCTCTCTCTCTCGACTGTGGTTTGGACTCCGTGTGTGTGTTGGGTTATTGTCTCTGGAGCAGCTTTTTTTGGTTTTTGACCTCAGGGCTTTTCCCCTGGGATGTGTGTGCTACTTTTTCAAACGTTCTCTCTCACTCACACACACACACGCGCGTACAAAACCTGGTTTAGTGCCCAGGATTCATCAGTGTGAGGGTGAGCTTTGGGATGGAGATGAGTTTATAAGATAGAAGAGAACATGAATTCCGTTTGTGGTGAGTGAGCGAACACGCCTCCCTCGATGCCCCGCCCACAGGTGACATGAGCAGCGTCGTGCGCAGTAACGTTCTCTACTCGCAGCTCGACCGTTACAGGATCTTCACCAGACTGTATAGTGTGGCCCGGAGAGAGAACACGCACTCCAGCGAGTGATACCCATGAAAGCACTGAACTCACACGGCTGGACTTGTTCCCGTTCCACTGCCGGCCTGAGGGCTGCGTTCAACAACCACAGCGTTTCAACACGTTTACAAACGCAGAATTCCCACTGATTACTGATCACAAGCTTCACATATTACACACCATGTTTTATTGAACAGTGTTCTGTGATTTTCTTCACGTTCTCCTTTCTCTCTCTCTCTCACACACACACACATTAGCAAAACATTCCTTTAGGACTAATGTGGCGTGTCAGTGCGATCATGTTACTGCAGTACAGACACACACACACACACACACACACACAAAGCCCAGGGTGTTGGCTGGACTGGATATAATTTTCCCATCTGTCTTTCTTTAATTTTTCTTCCCCCTCTTTCCTTCTGTCTTTCTTTATTTCTCTGTTTTTAATTCTCTCTCTCTCTTCCCCCCTTCTCCTGAGTGTCTGCTCGCAGTCCTATAGCAGTGTTTCTGTTTGAGTTCTTCCTGATCTTTCCATATTTTTCTGTCTTTTCCAGTTTTTTATGCTCTCCTTAACATTTTTTAGCCCTCACATCTGTTATGTGCTGCCAGTAAAAAGTGTGTGTGTGTGTGTGTGAGAGAGAGAGAGAACAGAACAAGGCAGCGATGACTTTGGTCTTGTCCATGAACCCTTTCTGTGACCATGAAGCTGAAACTCCGCGCACAATTTACCAGCCAATCTGGGAGCCTGAAACCAGTGGCCCCACCCACTCATCATCTCGGGGCGACGCCCATGAGCTCCATGATGGTCAGTAATACACATACACACGGTCAATCAAAATAAGTTGATCAAAACTTGATTTTAAAGCTCATTATTTGTATGTATTCTGTCATAAATTGCTTTTATGTTTGTTTTAAATCCAGATCCTGCCTGTAGAGGAGCTGCAGGTCATGTGACCATGTCGCGAATCGCTTACTTTAAAAGGAAATACGTAGAAGACGACGACCTTCCACTAAACTTCAGGAGTTGCCGTCACAACGTAAGTTTATCGTAACTGGTGTCATTATCAGATCTGTGTAGACGTGTGTAGGGAGAGGTACTAAAAGTAAGTGCCCCCATCTGGACTCACAGTGACTTCTTGAAAGCTCTCACATATCTGTGAACAACTGAAGGACTAATTTATTTCTGGAGAAAACATTTAAATAAAAACCTGGAGTTGTAGTGTTATTTTATTCAGTCCTTTTTGATAAGGTTAAAATCTTGTGATTTAAAAAAACAAACAATTAATTGTACTAATGCAGCTCTGTAATTTCCCTCCGGTCCTGTAGGTGTCACCGGTGTTAGAGGAACACACTCACATCCTTCACCTGTCTCTGGATAAAATGCGCTTCATCGACGACCCCGAGGCGTTCCTGCGCCGCTCCGTTCTCATCAACAACCTCCTGCGTCGCCTCCGAGCCGAAATCATCCTCCAAGGGGCGTGGCCTTTTGTGACAGGCTCTGCCCCAGTTTCCTTGATGATGCCAGTCTCCGCCCACCAAGACCGGAGCCATAAGAAGCTGAGATTAGTGCACGAGGACGAAGATGATGAGTGCGTCTCGGCGTGTTGTTGCTTCTACGAAGCGAACAGGTACATGCAGCTTCCTGTGTGTGTGTACAAGCGGGACATTCAGCCTTCATCTTCATCGCCATCATCATCGTCATCGTCAACAAGAATAACGGAGAGATTGGAGTGTCTTTTGGAAGAGGACGAGGACGAGGAGGTCGAGAGTGAAGGAGAGGAGGAGCTCGACTCGCTGTGTCCTGGTTTGGACCGGTGTGAAGCATCGCTCAGGGCGAGAGAGAGACAGAGAGAGACAGACGGAGAGACGACGCTCGCTGTGGAAACAGGACAGCAGGGGGCGCTAAGTTTGGCTCCACGAGGGAGGAAATAGCGACGCAGACGATTTCACATGATGGCTGTATAAATGATGTAAAGGTCAACGGTAGCAGAAGACAAACATCCTACCGAGAGAAAATACCGAACACTGATGAGGTGTGACGAGGAACGAGTGAGCGGTGATTACACTCCGGAGTCAGGATGCACGATTAGTTCACAACAAATTCACAGTGAATGATTTATAAATTACGTGAACAGCGGACCTCATTTATCAAGCTTTAAGTCAAATTGTGTGTCAAAAGTTTACAAAAAAATTCCCACTTTTTTTTTTTTTTAATCCCCCGGTGGCTGAAAGGCCTGAAGGGGGATTATGTCGTGGTGATGTTCGTCCGTCCCGGGAAGGGTGCTCACCTTCTAACATCAACTCCTCTCACAGTTTTTGGAGGAATTTCACGAAACTTGGCAGGATTCATTGTTATATGTCCGTAATACGCATATTTTAATTCCGTTAAATTCGGTCGCATTTTACCAGCGTTACAGCCCTTGATTAACAAAATTATAATTTGA
>JAODVO010000026.1:475948-495856 GCA_025400055.1 Notarius lentiginosus | reverse complement strand
ACATGCAAACTCCACACAGAAAGGCCCTCGCCGGCTGCTGGGTTCGAACCCGGAACCTTCTTGCTGTGAGGCGACAGCGCTAACCACTACACCATTCGCATGCAAACTGTTTAACACCACCTTCTGGAATATTTCTTCTTTTCTGAAACACAATCAGGGTAAACATTCTCAATATTGTTTGTTTATAAAGACTATTTTTGTTCTTATGTTTTTAAATAAAGCTTTATTTATTCAATTGGGATTTATGTATTAATTATATTCAAGCTTTGTTTAGAAATAAAATGTCAGTTTTATTTAAAACTATTAATGAGGTAGCAATGGTTATTTAGTGACAGTTTACTGTTATCTAAAGTGTTTTAATTAATAATTTTTTTTGTTTGTTTTAGATTTTAATTAGATCACGTGTGTGTCTGTTTTATGAGGGGGAGAGAGAGAGACCAGTATTGTGTAAAGTCTGCATGGTCTCACACTCTGCTGGGGCGTTCAGATCAAACACAAGGAGTGTTAAATTCGCTCTGCCCGTGAGGCTGTCGAGGTTCCTGGACGCTCTGTGACGCAGCGGAAACGGGCAGCTCGGAGTTCATTCACACAGCTTCGTCGTGTAGACTCAATTTAAAGGAGACACAAAGCAAACGTCCTCTGGTATCTTTGCGCCAACTGACCAGAAGTTGGGATTAAGTTCACCTCGTGAAATGTTTGAAACGTGAACGTAAGAAATGATTGACGAAGGAAAATGGTGAACAGTTATAACAACCAGTGAGAAAATGAACTAATTCTAGTTGTGTTTGTGATGTTGATGTGAAGTCAGATTTCAATGTGACGTGTGTAGAACGTGTTGACTCGCCCTGGTCTTTCAGGAACATTTAACGGTACTTTGTGTGGAGCTGATTTTAAAGTAGCTGTGGTTCAGGTTCTGGTTGAAGTTCAGTGTTTGATTCCTGTAACTGGTCACATAGGTGGAGTTTTGAGCCACTGAAT
Source organism: Notarius lentiginosus (assembly GCA_025400055.1). Classification (NCBI taxonomy): domain Eukaryota; kingdom Metazoa; phylum Chordata; class Actinopteri; order Siluriformes; family Ariidae; genus Notarius; species Notarius lentiginosus. Next base: position 494,878 of record JAODVO010000026.1, on the reverse strand, counting down.
TGTGTTCCTGATTTAAAAACAAGTGTTCTAGAGTGAAACTGTTGCCTATAAATCATGTTCCAAACAGGGACACATTTATAAATAATAAAGAAACGTGCCAATTATTCACTTCTCCTCCACTATTCCGGGGAACAGTTTGAATGAAACTAAAATTTATGTGACTGTGTTCTCTCGTGTTCTGTAGAGCAGAGATTCTGATTGGTTTCCACCCAACTATGTCCTAGATCGTTTACCGTAAAGTTGCCTGAACTTGAGCTTTATTCTGACACCTCACTGCCCAAGACATCCCGCCAACTGCAGTTCCCCTGCTCACCGCCGGAGGTGCTGGAGCTCATCAGATATGAATGCATTCCAGTCACTTTGACTCTCTCGCCGCTTTTGGACTGGAAGGCTGCTGAAGAACACTGAACTCAGGGTCATGTTTAGGGAACCGGTTTGAGACGATCTTTGCTTTGTGTCATAGTCTATTATCGTGCTGGAAGTAGACTTTAGAAGATGGTAAACTGTGGCCATGAAGAGATGCAGCAACAAATAATATTCAAATGCACTGTGGCATTCAGGTGAAGACGGATTGGTATTAACAGGCCAAAACATGTCAAGAAAACATTCCCCACACCATTACGCCACCTCCATCACCAACCTGGACTAAACCAGCTCCAACCAGTCTGGCTTTTCTCCACTGAGCTTCTCAACAAGGCCTTTATCTACACGTAACTGCATGAATGAGCAGAATAAGTGATAAAGTGAACCGTGAGTGGATAACTTACAGTACAGTGTGTTTGTGTTGCAGGTCTGGGCTTTAACATTGTGGGCGGAGTCGATCAGCAGTATGTGATGAATGACAGTGGGATCTATGTGGCAAAGATCAAAGAGAACGGCGCGGCGGCACTCGATGGCCGACTGCAGGAGGGAGACAAGATCCTTGCGGTAACATGCCTTTTCAAATAACCTTTCTGTAACACACACTGCACTGGAACGTTACTAACGTGTGTGTGTGTGTGTGTGTGTGTGTAGATAAATGGGCATAAGCTGGAGAATCTGTGTCATAGTGCAGCAGTGGAGTTGTTTCGTTCAGCAGGAGAGGAGGTCACACTGCACATCCAACAGAGGGTCAGTGTACACACACACACACACACAGCGGAGTACAGGCATGTGTGTTTTGTGTCCCCCAAACTGGGTTATCTTGTTAAAATCACATAACTGATACAGGTTATAAACCTGAATCACTGTTGCTATGGTGATTGTGAGTGAGAGAAAGAGGTTCCACTGCTGTGATATCCAGTGAGACAACAGAGTACACAAGGACATGAGTTCTCGCTCAGACGTAAACAGTGCTCTTGTTTACTCGTCAGTGAGACAGAGACGCTTCAGTCGGCGTGTGAAGCTGAAATGATCCGCGCTTTTCGTCTCTGATGTGAACCGATGGACATCAGGCTTTAATTTGACTTTTTCCTTAAGTCTCCATGACCTTCAGAGTGCTTCTTCTGAGACAGACTTTTCAAGCAGCGTAACACTCAGAGGAAAGCGCTGTCCGCCCTCTTCTACATCCACGAGTTCACAGAATCCTACGATTGGCTAATGACACTGATTGACAGGGGAGAGTGAGTATGCTCCTCCCATTGTCAGGATTCAAGCTTCTGTTTCCCACACAAGATCTCTTTCACACACTTGTTGTTGTGAGCCAATAGCAGAGCAGCGTCGGTGGGATGTGGGTGGTCCTTTGTAGGTTGTCGTTAAGTCGCATGTGGAATTTCCAGTTGGCGGACCGTTTCCCTCCAAGCTGCGTTTCTCTCCTCCATCCTAAATCTCTCCATCCAGTCCTGAATATTATCCTGGAATGTTCTTTTCCTTCCTGCTCTTTCTTTCCTTCTCCCTTTCCAGAGAGTAAATCGGCGAAGGTGTTATTTCCTCGTGTGATGTGTCCACTGTATGCTCCTGTCAGCATCATGATTTTCTCTCATAGTTTCCGTGGTCTATCAGTTGTGGACCAAACCCTCTCACATTGCTTAGTCCATGTGGCAAAAACGCCATGTTTCAAAGGCATTAATTATTTTCACGTCATCCTTTTTCAGGGTCCGTGTTTCTGATCCGTAGCTCAGAACTGGCTGTACAGAACGTTCGAGGAACCGGGTTCTCCTTTGTAGAACGATCTAGCGGTTGCAGAATAAGTCTTTTATGAACTGTGTTTTGGCCACGAATGTCGTCCTTCTAATCTCCATTTCACATCGCCATCATCAGCCAGGCAACGGCCGAGACGTTCACACTCTCACGTATTCTTTATCCTGTATGTTCACTTGTACCTTCGCCCTTAAGAAGTCTTTAATGGTTAATTTTAATCTGTACTCTATAATTCTCTTTTTATTCACCTCGTTAAAGAGTTTATTCACTGTCTGATAATAGGGCTGTGTCATCTGCATACCTGAGATCATCACCTCCAGCCTCCAATTTTCAGAATAAACCCTGCCTCCTCTCTGTTTTCATTAGTTGTCACATGCACTTGCTGTCTGCCTTTTGAATGATTGTGTTGTCTAACCTGGTGTGTGTCCTGTCCCACAGCCTCCTCACAGCTCTAACGGTCCTCTGGGTTCGCGTCCTGATGGAGACTCATCTTCGTCCCTGCCGGCTCTGGCTCTGCTCGGTGCAGTTCTGGCTGCGGCGGCCATCACAGTCTTCGTCTTGTACAGACGTCCTGGAGGCTTCAGGAGACACACACCCTTTTAATCGCGCACTCACCATGAACTTTCTCTCGCTGAGGGGCAAAAAATAAAGCAGGGAAAAGTGCAGAGCTGCAGGAGGTGGAGTTCAGCCTCTATTCAGATTCATATTAATCAGAAAAACGCAAATAAAAATAATGCTAATCACAGTCACTATTAACTTTAGCCACGCACACGGTTAAACATAAACCTGAATCTGTCAGTAAGTGCTGTATCCACAGAACTGAGACCACGTAGCCACAACAGAGTGATGACGTTAAAGTGTAAGTATGTGGATGGTGAATCACCATGGAAATGAGAGATTTAAATTCTCACTTTGGAACTTCTGCTGATCAGTTGTGAAGAAACAGTTCGTGTGGAAGGACTCCTAGGTGTGGTTGGTTGACAACTCTGGGTTAAGGGGCAGAGCTTCAGTTTAACTTAATCAATCACCAACTGTGATGGTTTTTGTTGATGGTAATAAATTCTGTTGCTGTAAATTTGTTTGACAAAAACAATTTTATCATGGGGTGTGCAAACTTTTGCACTAGACCATGATGTAAGCTAGTTGTATAGCACTTAACCAGCTCACTCCTTCTCCAACAGTAGCAGCTAACATATTGTTTGCTATGCCATGTTGGGTGAGCTGAGTTCCGGTGATGTCACACAAATGTATGTTATGATTGGCTGATTATGTGTGGCTCCACCCAGTTGATCAGGGTGTGACGTAAAGCTCTGTGAGAGTCAAAGTGGAGAGTTGGAGGAGGGTGAAAAGAATCACTTCACAAAAAAATGCAAATTCCTTCAGCAGGAATCAGTTGTGTTTGTGTCTGAGTAAACAGTGAGGGGTGGGGGGTACACACTGGGTTGGTGTGTTCATTTCTTGAGCAGGTTCCTGTTTGTCCTGGGTGTGAGTGAGTGAATCTGTACTGTCCCGTGCAGACTGAATTGTACATATGCATATAATGATGGACTGAGTCTAATTTGTGGGTGTAAAGGTATGTGACAAAGCGAATGTCCCCTGTTCTGGAGAGAAAACACGTATTGGTGAAGGTTTGATGTTGGACTGATGGTGTGAAACTGCACTTGTAAGTTGATGTAAATAAATAATACTCACAATGACCTTGCTGTGAGAGAAAAAACACACACACACACACTGGTAGGTGGCTGTGTTTTTCCTTTGCACAAAACTAAAGAGAATAATGTGGAGTGAAGAGTGGAATAAAAAAGTGGGGGAGGGCAGTGAGGGGGAAAGAGCGCCGAAGGGAGTGAGTAGAGGGAGAAAATGGAAGATAACAATGGACAATCAACCTTGCGCAGAGAAAATGTCTCCAGAACGTGCTCGCTCGAGCCAAATGTGTTGGAGGCTAAAAAAGAACATGTGGTGATTGGGTGCAAGCAGTCAATCTGCAGCTGTAAACATCCATTAGCTGAGTTTGGACTGCGCTTTCCTGTCCCTATGCAGAGCAAAGAGTGCCCATGTAGAAGAAGGAAGCGGGAGGGGTATCTGGAATGTAATTCTAGCCTTGATGGCAGAAAAAGTGAGACAGAAATTTGACTCAGAGTTTCTGCACTAAACTACACAGTCTGGCTCTGAATGTTTGATGGACTCCATTTTCTCTGTATTAAGATGCCAATGAACATTAATAATTGCTTCTCAAATTAAATACTCATTTGAAGGAATCTAAAATATCTGCCATTGACATTAACCTGATATTTTATGCGTCCAGTCATGCACATTTATTCTGTATTTGATCTCATTATTTAAAAGCCTTGAGCTTTTAAATATTTAAAAAAAAATCACGGCATTTATTGACATTAAATGTCATTGAAGTATCATGCAACTGGTGAAAAGCTAAGGAAATTGTCCTGAAGAGACATCAGCAGGCAGGTTCGGCATTAATCCATCTTTGCTTCAAGGTCGACGCAGCAAAACTCAGATCTACATTGTGAAACCTGGTTCTACTTAAATACAGACACCCACTTTTGAGGTTAAACCAAGCAAAGGTGAGACGGAAAACGGAGTGGCCTTGGCTGGTGCAGCATAGAGTAAAATGTTAGCTGGTTAATCCCTGCTGCACCCCCGGGTTCTGTTGGGATAGACTGTATAAGCTCTGCTTTCACAGGTCAAAGATGCACAAGCGCAAGAATCAGCACTTGTGTTTCCCTGCTGTAAGCGGTTTCGGCAACAGAAGAAAATATACAGCTATGGCGCGACTTTGACAGGGGCCGTTCGGTCTAATCCCAAAGATCAACACGAATCGCGATGGCTTTGTTCACAAAACTGCACTAAATGAGCCAGAGCCAGTCGTATTCAAAAAGGACTGTCAGAACTGCAGATCATGTATTTGTTCTTCAAACGGGAGACGAAGAGAAGGAGGACAACTACTGGCTGCTGGATAGAATTCAAAGATCTCCAGTATAATGACATTTTCCATAAACAACCACCTCATTTACCAAAAACAAGCAAACTATTTTGTCACAGACAGCTGCTCCTAACTGTGCTCAACCCTTGCTGCATAATTAGATTTAAGAGAGAGAGAGAGACATACATTCTCACACACACACACACACACACACACACACACACACACACACACACACACACGTACATGTCCATGTATATTTGTGTCCAAGTTCTCTGGGGCCGAGGCAGCCGGGTGAAGACACTGCCATGAATTTAATTTGATGCGTACGCAGATCGCACCAGGGCAAACATCTGCTCCACAGCTAAACCAATAAAAATAATTTTGGTCATCTTGAAAATTGCAGAACCTGAGACTGTGTGCTGCTTGTGCTACTGGAAGCGCTATAGCCTCAGGGCACTGAACGGAAGCTGAGGTTTTTGACTGGGAAGAAAACGTTCTGTCTTCCTGCAGCCTGTCTCTCCTCCTTCAGCGTTTACCCTTAACTACCTCAGATTTGACCAGACCAATTAGGTTGAGCTCTTCCTCCAGGAGCGCAGGTATCTAAATACGATCAACGGCGGAGATGCACGTCAAGGAGGGGCCGAGTGGTAACTGGAGAATATGTTATAATAGCAAAACTGTGTTTACTTCCAAAGATAACCATCTACCATGTCGTCTTTTCTTAATGCCTGAAGTAGGAAAATATAGGCTGGGGATCCATCATTAACTTCAAGTACACAGATAAATCATAATAAGCAACTTCAACAGAATGAACAGTGTCTAGTAAATGTGATAACACAACACGCTGCGAGATGAAAAGACACGTGCCAATACCACTCAGACCTGAATCGATAAAAGCAGAGTTGAGTAACAGTGGCAGTGAGACTTGATTCTCCCACAAGGCCTCATGAGGGGTTGTGTTGGAAAAACAAAACGCAAAAGGAATTATCTGCTATCTGTAGACTAAGCACATTGGGGATGTTTAGGAACATTTCTAGTGCTGGTATACAAATGATTCCATGACGTCGTCTTTTGAGTGGAGGAAATGGTGGCAGTGAAAAGAACAACGACGGTCAGGCAACACACCCACTTCCCCAGCTTCCCCTTTTATTGCCTTCATATAAAGCATTCCTGAGACCTAGTCAGGCCTGGTGTGTTTGCACAGCAGTGGGCGCTTATTCTTGGCACCAGCTCTTTATGAGAAACCCAGCTAATAAGAGCTGAGGGAAGAGGCAGAGACAGATGCGCTGCACTGTATCGCCCTCTGTAGTCCTGGCTGTAGGCCCGGCACTTTAACAAGCTGTGTACAAGTCATGAATTGTAGAACAACTGCGCCGGGAAGGACGGTGTTTAACAAAAATCATTATGCGACAAACTGGTGTTGAGCAAAGGAGGAAGAAAACGGCGTATACTTTTGCGTTGCAGGGTTTGAAGAGCAGCAAATATGACTCTTGCTAAACATTTACAAGCTTGCACTTAAAGAGTCACCTATGAACAAAAACAATATGAGAGACAAGGAGAGGGAGAAAGGCCTGCTGGGAAAATAAATCAAGCTTTCCTCAGGGCATTGACTGGCACTGGCACAGAGGACTGACTTTCAACACAAAAGCAAGTTCTTGCTTAAGCAAAGAAAGGTTTGAGCTGAAAGACATTGTTGGCTTTTTCCTCCGTGTCTATATTGAACTAACCTCACAACTCTGCACTTCAATTTATCTGCCTCCTTCTCCGTCACACTATTAAATCTCCCTGAAGTATTATTATTATTATTATTATTACAGCCATCTTACTCACAGGTTTATCAATTTGAGCAACAACAGCCAGTAACGAATTGCCTAACGTGTCAGGTTTGGGCCGTCTATTAAGTAAGAATCCTAATACTGCTGTATTTGCTTTATGACCTTCTGATAAAACCCTAACTCTATGATTAGCAGACTTTAATTACAGGACAATGTTTCTTTCTTTGCTCTCGTACATCGAGTGAGTAAACACAGCAATAACGAGTAATGAATCTGAACATGAAGCTGAACGGCTACTCTTGGTCAAACATATATTTGCTTGTGTCAACACTCCTTTGGTTAATATTTATTGACATCGAAGCACTAGTTCCTTTTGTACCCACGATTTTCTTTAATGCCTAATCGCCCTTGTTAAATCAATACACGAACATGCGTTTTAGACTCGCTTGTGTTACACAGGATCCAGAAAGATATCGAGACGGAGAAGGCAAACAGCTGACCTTTAAATGACAAACATGGTTTATGTCAGAGCCAACATGGATTTCTCTCAAACTGTGCTACAGGCATTAGAGCTCATAAAAACAAGATATTTATAGAAAAACGGTCTGATGCGTTGTTAAATGACAGTACAAGAGTTGAAGTTATACATAAAGTGACGCATCATGTAAGCTGATAGAGACCCAACAGCTTATACTCACTAAATCACACTCAAGAGTGCAGGATTACATCTGTCAATTGGTGAATTAGTTAAAATGACATGCCAACAAACAGAAGCTACGATGTACATCAGTGGCGTTAATGTAGATCAAGTCTACCGTCAACCACAACGCATTCCTCAGGTTCAACATCTCTGTGCCTAAATCTTCTGTAATCCCAGTGAAATTAATCTGTCAGCCTCCAATCACACGTTTGGAATAAACAGTGATCTGCGCAACTGGAATTAAAAACAAGTTTCAACTTTTTAAGTTAGAAAGTGCTTAAACAGCGTTTACTCTGGAAACTTGTTTTATCTATGCAAATGCTGCAACACTGACTAGACACCAGCACTCGGGGAAAACGTAAAAACGGCACTACTTTAATATTTTACGAAGCAAAACAGTTGGGTGAATATAGCTCTCAAACGTACAACGCCTGCATGACAGTAAACATATGTAACAGTTAAAATTAAGACAGGGTTTTGGGTTTTTTTTGGCAACACCGTTCCTCTTCAACTATGTGGAAGAAGAAGATGGTAATGAACTTTGTCGAACTGTGAAGTTATCAGTTGTGAGGCACAGACATAAAGAATGCCTTCCTCAGCAGCGCTGCATAAACAGTCATCGTTCTGTTTTGGTTGCAAACACAGTGTGCTCACTGTTCTCGGGAATCCATCCAACAACCTAATATGCTTACTGTTAAATCTAATATCCATGCACCATGTCCATCTGTGAGCTACTTGTATATCTCATCTCTTTCACTAACCCAGGTTCAATGTGATCTGACTTCAGCATATCGGTTGTAAATATCAGGAAAGGGGAGGGGGGGGGGAGACAACAAAAGCAAACATGACTTCATTTAAAGGACTAAGAAGGGAAAAAAAAAGCTTTACAATTAAAGGGAAATGGCTTACCGTTTCCTTGTTTGGTAGCAGCTCTTTCCGAATCCTGAAGAAGTTTTTGCCGTACTGTCTCAGTCCTTTTATGAACCGTTTCTGTTTTGTGAAAAAGCACGCAAAAAAAAAAAAAAGAGAGAGAGAGACGGGAAATCAGATAACCATTTTAATGTATACACAACTACCTTATACTGTAAACAGAAGAAAGCTATTTTGATAGCTGTCTGTTGCTTAAAAGCTAAAGGGTAGCATGACTGTGGGGTGTGTGTGAGAGGGGGGGGGAGGAAAACGACAGCAAAATCAGGAACAAGAGCTCAAATTAATCTGCAATAAAGAGCAAATGTGATGGCAATTTCAACTGAAACAGAACAAAAACTTCTAACTGCATTCTGGAGGCGTCTCAAGTTCAAAAGTGAACTTCAGTAAGTTACGGAGAATCTCAACACGCCTTTCCTGATCGAGCAATTCTCATACTTACACTTCAAAGAGGAGCTCAGTTTCGGTGAGAAGTTTAAAAAAAAAAAGCTCAACGACATACAATCACAGAACACGTCGTCAGCATTATTTGTACATTTTTTAGTAGGTTTCAAAATGTCTAATATTTACTTGAAGAAGAAGAGAAAAAAAACTTTCAACAGTTCAAGTGCTGGCAAATAAACTTCACTCGGTGTAATTACAACAGCTAGGGAAATACAAAAGAAGATTTTCTTTGGCTTAAACACATTTCTATTTCTTTAAAAGCCACAGACGGTGAGCCATAAGCCATAAAGAAAAAAAGCGGAGGCAGAAAACATTCATAACCAACGAACCAGACAAGCAGCAGATTTACTTTCTTGTTCCAGAGACGGGCTCCGCTCCACAATAATCTCAGCCAATGCTTTCCACCAACTAACTCCACCGAATAAAACCTGCTCAAGTCCGCTCGAAGCACGCTCCAATTGACTAAGTCCACTCGCAGGTAGAGGAAAATCTGAGGCGCAAATCCACAAAGTCCCCAAAGGTGCGACGCTTTTTTATGAGCAAGAAATAGCTTGTCACTCTCTGCTCCTCCACTACAAAGGGGAAGGCTTTACATGTGATCTTTCTGCTAGGGAGCCTCTGTTTGGCAGCAGTGTGTAAAACCTGGAATGGAGTTCTGTGCTGCATGGTGGCTCTGTGTCACTCAAGCATGCTCTGAGTGCAATCATGCTGCTTGAGCTGCCTTTATGTGTACGTTTGGGCATACGTTAGCTCTGCAGTTTCACATCTGCCTCCCTCACAAATACCCAAACCACCTCTGCTGCGTCGTTGTTTTAGAGCGGACTGTTTATTAAATGTAGTCAAAGCACGGCAAGAAAAGACACCACCTGAGCTGAAAACACCAGAAAAGAAGACTGGAGTGTGTCGTGTGTGTGAGCAGAAAGGTTCAGGGGATGAATAAACAGAAACGAGCCAACAAGAAAACCAGAAATGGAGCTCCTATTGCCTGTTAGCACTTACAGTCTGTGCTGGTTATGTAACCAAGGAAGTGTTTACACATGACTTTTAAAAGAAAAAATCTGTAACAGGGTGGGGGCGATTCTTTTTCGAAACAACACTCTTTACAACACGTCCCCTTCAAACTTGCACCAAATTGCATCTCTTTGAGATAATCAAAAGGATAATTCAGCAAATTAAATTATTTGTACCAGCAGAAACAGATAAACATGCTGACTCAAAGGAGGGGGGGGGGAAGAAGAAGAGTGACAAAGTAAACATTTAATTGATCTGATGTGGTGGGAGGTGTAGTGGATTAACCAGTAGGTGGAGCAGTGTTCAAGACTTGTGGATCTAAAAAGAAACAAACGTAGACTTTTTAAGGTTTGCCTTACAGTAACGGCAACTCAAAAAAGCAGAAATGATGAAAGGATATTAAGCATGTGGTTTCACAGGTGTACTGCTCCATTGTGCCCCTACTACCACAAGCCTGGCTAACATCTGGCACAACAACTGGCAATCAGAACTGGACCACTAGGAGCAGGATAAACAGCTCTTCTACATGCAGGTGCCTAATGTCTTTGCGTGTTAATGAGTCCCTGAAACAAAGGCGTACAAATCACAGGTCTGTCTCTGGGTATTCTGTTAAACACATTAACAGAGAATCTGCCACTGTCATTTGGGGTCTCAGTTCCTGACCGGTGAGCCAACACCAATTACACCTGCCAGGCCTGCACACGCGTGCTGAGGCTGGCCTGATTGTGTCGCCGTAATTATGTTATGCCTACTGTAGCATTTACACCGCTCGGGTGTCTGCGGGAGCTGCGCGCACCACTTTATTTTCTGTCTCGAAGCTCTGTGCTGTGCATGTCGGCTCCGCTTTAAGGCTCCGTTTCAGCTGCCTGGGCTTGCTGCTCTCTGAGCCCAGCTAATAAATCATCCTCCAATCTGCTCGCTGAATCGCTCTGGCCCTGCCACGATTGCTCCAGCCCTGGGTTGCTAAGCAACCAGGCAAAGAGGAGGCGGGGCAGAGGGGGGAGAGATGGAAGGAAAGAGGGAGGGAGAGTAAAGGGAGCGGGAGAAGGAGGAGGGGAGGGTTACCAAATCGCCAGGCGCGCATTCTGCTGAAACAACAGGCTGCTTTTTTTTTTTTTTCTCAGAAATTGTTCCAGGGAGCTGGCTCTTTTCCCCTGGTTTTGCTTCACACACCCTCCCCTTCTCTTACTGCTCAACAGTACACTATTGTAAAAGAAAGATCATGGAAAGAAAGAAAGAAAGAAAAAAGTAAAAAGGCCATTGGGTCTTGAGCACACTTCCGGCTTAAACAATGATTGTTGGAAGCTGAAAAACTGGTTCATACACGCATTTACAAAAGTATGATGTCAGAGATAAAGACGAGTGTGCTTCATATGCACGGCGGCGGCGGCGGCGGTGGTGGTCCAAACATTTTCAAAGAAATGCCTCTCAGTGAACTTTGTCTAAATACACAGCAGGCTTGAGAAATCACCACTTGACCTTTTGTGAAGGCTGACCTACGATGTCCAGGTGGAAAGACTGCAGAATAAATTTAGTCAAAACCACGAGGTGTCACGAGAGAAGTGATGATGGCATCCGCACACACAAAGCGACCACAAAAGCAAACATAAGACCGCCCATATCTTGCCTATCTGAAACTTATTTAATAAACAAACCACAAGAGAAAAAAAAAAAAAAAAGTGTGCAACCTACTGAACTGGCTGAAACAATCACATTCACCAGGTTGTGTATGATACCACTTCAGAGTGGAAACAAATTTTGGCCCAGTCACAGTGCGTGCATTTGTGCATATGCAACAACTCAGCAAAACCAGCTTCTGAGTAAAAGCAAAGGTGACAGGAAATATGGTAACATGCCCTTCCTGCCCTACCTAACTCAAAGCGTTATTAAAAACACTAAATCTGGCTATCACAGCACAAACAAAACCTGCTTTGAAGGTGTGTGAGGGAATGAAAACACCTCTTAGGAAAAGGCAAAATTAACTTTGGAGTGGGTGGGCACTTTCACAGGCCACAGGAAAGTGTTCCAAGATTGCGATTGTGCCTGCAATTTAAAACATGCACCCACACTGTCCAGCTCTCTTCCATAAGTGTTCTCTCTCTTTCTGTATTCCATCAACAGATGCTTGCCTGCGACCCTGTAGAACAGGATAAAGCGGCTAGAGATAATGAGATGAGATTGCTATTTGTGGTAGCTGTCAGTGAAAATGTTCACTTCTCTCTTTCTCTTTGGCTTTCAGCCTTACACTGAAACCTTCTCACAAGTCAGATGATATATTGGACCTATTTAGTAGCATTATTGTTCTTACTTTCCAAAGTGTCTTGATTTCACATATTTTTACTGTCCATATTTTTACTGTCTCCTTACATACATTTCCACTCTTGGTAATGTAAAAGTTATAAATGCTCATAAGCAATTTGTTATCATAAGGTTTTTCTTTTAGAGTGAACTGCAGGCTAAGTCTGAAGTTAAATGAAGAGTGCACTAGGCAATACTTTACGACTGTGTGGTGTATGGCGCCCCTTAGTGACACCAGAAGTGACAGAATAAGCAGGTACAGTGCCCTCTACTATTATTGGCACCCCTTGTAAAGATTAGTAAAAAGGGTTAGAAAAATATCCACCTTTTGGTGAAGTAGTATCTCACACTGACAAAAATGAGAAAAATCAAACCCTTAATTGAAATAAATTTATTCAGAGAAAAACAAACCCCTCATCAAGAAATATGTGGAAAGTAAAACAGCACTGAGTCATCTCCTATAACATTTTATAAGTTTGGAGAATACAGAGCAGGGCATCTGAGACCATTCCTCTTTACACAATCTCTCCAGATCATCCAGGGTCCTTGGCCCTCTCTTGTGCAGTCTCTTCAGCTCAGCCCACAGGTTTTCAATGAGCTTCAGGTCAAAGGACTGACATGGCCATGGCAGAAGCTTGATTCTGTGGTCAGTGAACCATTTTTGTGTTGATTTGGACATATGCTTCGGATCATTGTCCTGCCACAAGATTCAGTGATGACCCAGTTTGAGTTTCCTGGCAGAGACGGCCACATTTTAATTTAAAATGTCCTGGTATTTCACGGAGTCCATGATGCCATGTATCCTAACAAGGTTTCCAGGACCTTTAGAGGAAAAACAGCCCCAAAACATCACAGAACTTCCACCATATTTTATTTTATTTGCTTCATGATACTGGGTTCATATATTCAATATATATTCATTTATTCAATATTTCACGCAAAATTTAAATGAAGAAAAATCATGACTGTTGCAAAATTTATTTTCACATTGTTTTATTTTATTAATTATGATGGACAATAATCTGGGGAACTCATAGCCTAATGGTAAGAGAAGCAGCTTTGAGACTAAAAGGTTGCTGGTTTGATTTCCTAGACCAGCAGGACTGGCTGAAGTGCACATAATCCCCAGGCTGCTCTGGGTATGTTGCTCTGAATAAGAGCATCTGCTCAATGTGTGTAACATAATCAATATTTAGATATGTGTTTTTGAGGGGGTGGGCCGCAATTTCTCAGAAACCTTGAGTATAAATTTTGAATATGTGTAGCTGACAAGAGTCAAGGTTGTAATCAGTGTTTTAATAACTGCTAGTTTAAAGGTTTTAAGTACATAGCCATGCTAAGAGAAGTGTTTATTATTAATAGAGATTTGATTGCTTCTGATTTGATTGCTATTCATTTGTTTAAGAAACTGTGTATGTAAGGGTTTCAGTGCACAAGTTGATTATTTTGAGAGGAAATCAGTGACATTAGTCTGTTAGATTGGATCTGATAACTCTACTTGTGTTAATTATATTCTTCTTAACAGAATTAACAATTTGTCTCACCTCAAGTTAATACTCTCAATTTTCTGTCTAATATTTTCAATTTTGTCATAAAAAATCACAAGATCAACCGCTACTAGATTCAATCTATATTTGTGCTTCAGATTCGGTCTATTTCCTAGTTAACTTTATGGTATTAAATGAGAATCTAGGATTATTTCCTATCTTCTATTAGGGTGTTGACATATGCTTAGGGTGGTGAGATATGCCTGGAATTTTGTGTAGTTAAGAAGATTCTTCTTCCATGTGGGGTGTATGGGGTAACTGGGAGGGAGAGTAACTCTGCAGCAGGGGCTTGCCATGCCCTTTCAAGGGTACTGTAGCTCATCCTGCTTTGGATCCTACCTGGCACTCAGCTCTCACCTGTGGCTCCATGAAACTGTAGCATGTGCAGGCATAGCATTGTGGAGCGCTTAGGGCACAGCAAGATACTACGGGTGTCGTGGTCATCTACTGCAGCCGAAGAAGTCTCTGGTTATAACAGCTCTTTCGTACCACTGGAACCTGACTTCCTAGGCTAAGAGAGTGGGACTGCCCCTGTGCATTGACTTTCCCACTATAATCACTTCCTGCACAGGTTTTCTATGTGCAATCTCTCATCTCTCATGTTCTGCTATCTTCAAAGCCCTGTGGTGATGGGGAAGGGGTGAAGCAACAGGTGGAGGTGACCACTGGGAGTTGTAGTCTTAACCCTGCAGGTGGCCTGGTGACAATAGCTACTCTCTTATCTCTGACCCCGGGATGACAGAGGAGTTTGGTCTTCTCCCAGGTGACTGACCAGCCTATTTAGGGTAACATTGCTCACCATCACAGGAGGGAAGAGATTAGAAAAGGTGTCTCAAACATTGCTCGTCCCTACCCCAATTGGCTAGCTGTGGCTGGCAGTTCTACCAACACAGTGGTCAAAATCAACAAATAATAAGGAAACCTACAAAAAAGAAAACTATGATCTTTTGTGCATGGAACGTCTGTACAGTGATGGACAGGCAACGATCTGCAAGACCAGAGAGGAGAACAGCCCTTCTAGTAAGAGAACTGATTCGGTACAGAGTAGATATTGCCACACTAAATAAAACCAGGCTTGCAGGGGAAGGATCTGTTGCTGAACCCAAGGGCAGCTACACCTTCTTCTGGAAATGCAAGGCCCAGAATGAGGATAGAATTCATGGAGTGAATTCTATCCTCATTCTTGCCATTAAGACAACACTTCACAACCAGTTACCATACCTCCTGTCTCCATCAATGAAAGCCTGATGAAACTGTGATTCCCCCTTAACTCCACACATCATGCTACAGTCATCAGCGCCGACACTCCCACCCTGACCAGCAGCAATGAAGCAAAGGAAGCATTCTATGAGGATCTTGATCACCTTGGGAAGGACACCCCTGCTGAAGACAAACTCATCTTGTTGGGTGACTTTAATGCTAGAGTTGGCATTGTAGATGACCCTGCCTAATTTACCTTTCAGTTTGTTTATCTGAATCACATTATTATTTGAACCACAGAAATGGACTTCAACTGATTTATTCATGAACATTTTATGCATTCAAAGATGGACTTTTACTAATCTTCTTTGCATCACCGCATGGACTTTTATTTTGATAAAGTGCGTTGTACTGGACTGCACAGAGGAAATGAAGGACTTGTTGAGGTAAAGCCACAGTTGAGTGGAAGAAGTTTGTATGCCTCGCTGATAGGGCACAAAGCTCTTACGTTGTCGAGCGTTATTTGTGTTAAATTTGTACTACTTCTAAGTTCATGTTTATGTAAAGTTTACACGGGCATGTTTACTTCGGTTTGATTTTAATAAATACCGCTTTGACACCAGTTTCTGAGCCGACCTGACCATCTATCAGTGGAGGCAGCTATAATAGTAAATAGTGGAGTTGAAATGTCTTGCTTTGAAAAGTGAAACTGATCACAGAAAAAGACATTTAGGGCTGTATTCAGAGTTGGGTAAAATTTTTAATACTGAAATTGTGCATATCTGTATTCAAACCCTAGATATACAGTAGCTACAGACTCAAGCACTTTTCAGAAGTTACATGAGAGTTGCATCTGTGGGGTTCAGTAAAACTGTTTCAGTTAAGTGAGATTATTGGTTGAAGTGAGGAGCAGTATTAAGTCTTATGTCATGTTTTGCAGATTATAGATTCCCCCAAAACACAATGAAATGGCATTTAAAGCTAATTGTAAATGCACAAAAATGACACAATTCATTTATATTAGCATCATTGCTTCAAAGTACATGTCTTAATCTGATACATTTAATTACTCCCACAAATAAACACATTTTAAAAGATGTTATTTAACAAAGAAAAACATGTAGTCATTGATTAGATGTGCATTCTGTATGACGTACTTCCTGGCTTCTGAGTTGTTTGCGATGAGTCTTTTTTCCGCAAGTGTTGGCATTTATCACCAATCTTTTTATTTTCTCTACAAATAATTTTCCAATATCCTTTTCATTTTTGATTGCACTTTTACTTTCACTTTCCTTTTTCCACATTTAAAAGTTTTTTGGAAGCACGCCAAGACTGAAAGCTTTCTTTTTTTTTTCTCCTCCTGCATAAAGACCTCAAGTGAAGGCAATCCACATCAGATCTGCTTGAATATCAACAGAGCTTCGATTAAGGTACGTGAATCCATTCATCATGGCACACCTTCAGCTTGTTCAGTGTGCTGAGTGTAGGATGTTTAGTCATTCTTCCTCCATCACTAGTGATAGCTTTATTTGTGATAAGTGCATATTATAGTTCTCTGGCAGAGAAGATTGCAGCTCTAAAGGTGCATATCCAGACTTTAGAGAAGGTTGGTGAGAATGAGAACAGTGTAGTTTCTCCAGGGAAAAGTCTGGATGCCCTAGGTGGAGTTAGCAATCCCTCATCTCTGGTGTTAGAGTCCTCACAGTGGGGTGACTAGAAGATGACTCAGTGGGATAAATGTAGAGCCAAAGCTACCAGTGAGGCTCGCCCATGGGAGCACCACTCCTCTCTGCTTCATATGTCAAAAAGGTTCACTCTCCTCAGTGATGCACCTGCTGAGAAACCTGAAAGAGCTCTGGTTATAGGAGACTCTATCATACAGCACGTGAAATTAGCTAGATCTTTAGGGGTACCAGCAACTTTAGTCAGGTGTATACCAGGAGTCAGGGTGCTGGACATAGCAGGTAATCTTAGGGTCCTCAGCAAGCATAGGTTATCAGAGATAGTTATGCATGTAAGAGCTAATGATCTACAACTTTGTCAGTCTGAGATTACCAAGAGTAACTTTGTAGAGGTGTTTAAATTAGTGAAGGCGATGTCCAATGCTATAGTATGCTCTGACCAATGCGGTGTGGCGATGTAGCTTACAGCAGGTTATGGTCACTGAACTACTCATTGTCCAGGTGGTGCTATGAAAACAGTGTGGGCCTTATAAGATAATTGGACTAATTTTGAGGGCACTGCTGGCCTGTTAGGGTGGAATGGTATCCATCCCATGTGGGAAGGTGCTGCTCTTGTTTTTTGCAGCATAGCTCATAGTCTCAGAACAGGCCTAGTTAACTTCTGACAATCCAGAGCCAAGGACAGGGAGCAGATGAACAGGCTAGATGCACAGAGTTGTCACTCAGGTTCCACTACATTGAGACTGTGTCTGTTCCCTGAGCTAAACAAGAAAGTAGAAATACTCAGAGAGTTTGTTGTAATAACCTAATCAATATAAAATTAGATCATACTGACTGTACAGCCACTGCCAGCCCCTTTGATCGAAAGATAGGGCTATTAAATATTAGATCACTTACATCTAAAGCACTAACTGTTAATGAACTTGCATGATTACTGATCAGGTGTTTAATGTACTGTGTTTAACAGAAACATGGATTGAGCCAAATTAATATATAGCATTGAATGAAGCTAGTCCTCCTGGATACAGGTATATACACCAGCCTCATCTAACTGGCAGAGGGGGAGGCATTGTGGTTATTTATAATGATTATATAGGTGTAACACAAAAACCTGGTTATAAATTTAATACATTTGAAGTTCTTCATACTAATATAATGTATGTAGTCTTGGAAAATAAGTCTACCCAGTCAATTCTGTTACTTATTATTTACAGGCCCCCGGGGCCATATTCTGAGTTTCATTCTGAATTTGTGAATTTCATCTCAGGCCTGGTCATTTCCTTCGACAAAGCTTTAGTTGTCTGAGATTTTAATATTCACTGTGATAACCCTGAAGACCCTTTGAAAACAGCGTTCACATCCATTTTAGATTCAGTAGGGGTTAATCAGAATGTCATAGGACCTACCCATAATGGGGATCACACTCTTGATCTAATACTAAAATTTGGGTTAAGTATAGAAAATATAGTCACACTTCCACAGTCTGAAGTTATCTCAGATCATTATCTCATCTTATTCAAAATATGTCCAAGCAATAATATATGCACCTCACCACACTACTGTATTAAGCATACATTCATGTTAACGACTGCACAGAGTTTTATAAATAATCTCCCAGAGTTACCAACTTTGATTGGATCAATGTCAGCCCCCACAGAACTTGATCAGGCAACTGAATGCTTTGAGTCAAAGTTCCGCTGTACTTTAGATAATGTAGCTCCACTTAAAAGGAAAATGTTTAGAGAGAAAAAAATTAACACCCTTGTATAACAATTACACTCGCACTTTAAAATGGACCACTCAAAAATTGGAATGTAAATGGCATCAAATAAAATTGGCAGCGTTCAAATTAGCCTGGAAGGAGAGCTTTCTGAAATATAGAAAAGCTCTTCATGCTGCGAGATCAACATATCTCTCCACCCTAATAGAAGATAACAAAAATAATCCTAGATCCCTATTTAATACTGTAGCAAAATGAACCAGGAAAAAGACCACTATAGACACATGCACACTTGCAGTATGTAGTAGCAACGACTTCATGATTTTTTCAGTTATAAATTGAAAATATCTGACAATTTCAAACTACTAATTTAAGGCCAGACAATTTAAGTGACAATTTAAGTAACCCTGTAGTTCAGACCTGGGCATTTTACGGCCCGCGGGCCGCATCCGGCCCTTTGGTTCATTCTGACCGGCCCACGTAAGGTTAATTAGAAATTACAAAATAAACGTATTTTCTAATTTTACCTCATGCATGGACTGAATGTGCATTGCTTTTATTTTG